>PYHX02000467.1:30606808-31206808 GCA_004302925.2 Cochliomyia hominivorax | reverse complement strand
TTGAAACACTGTGAGGTGTAATCTACAAAAAAAGATATTAAATAAAGCAACAAGCTTTAACATTTCACACGTGGAAGGAGGTTAAACTTACCCCTCAAAATAATTGAACTGAAAATGTGAAGGTAATGAGGTGTGTGAGTTTGTGTTGTAAGTATCTGTCGGTTTATTTTTTAGTTGACGATATTTTTGTTGTTGGCAGTGTATTGCTGAATGTGACATTTATATATGATTTAAATGAAATTAATATATGACTTTCTGAAAATAGATATACATTCTGCTTATAATTTTATATATATACTGATTTTAAATATAAAATAGAAATCAATTTAGTCTATGTGAATGTATTTAAATTTTAGATTTAAATACCAGAGGTAATAATGAAAAAGTTGAAGATACATTAGATAGATTTTTTAAAGAGAATTATACAAAAAATAGGAATATCGGAACTTATATTCAAAGGATTAGAGAAGAAGTGTTTCTAAATTGATTTTGAGGCATACAGACTCCTATTTGTTCTAGTTGAAATATATTATACATTATAACTTAATATAAAATCCCAACACATATAAATTATGTTTCAAAATTTGACTTTTTCAATGAAATGATCACCCTATAACACCACAAGTGGCGATGAGAGTAAATTAAATTCTCCATTTCGTGAGGCAGTCATTAAAGTATATATGTTTCATTGCATCAAATCAAAATCCGAGTTAATGAAGCTATGTTCGTCTGTCTGTTGGAAACATTCTCACGCCTAGATTAATCCTCCGAATTTTATGATATTGTCACCTTTTGTTCTCGTTCCTATTAAAAACTCAAATTGCCATAACACTGAAACGATTTAAATTTAACCACAACTCTGAATCACACTTATCATCGTTCAGAAAGTTAATTAAATCGGATCAATAGGAAAAGGGTTTAGTCTATATCCTATATGCAAAACATTATAAGACCTTAAATCAAGATGTCATATAAGCCGTTTTTTGAAGATTATTATTTTTAATTTGAAACGCAGTTTGATATAAACTGCACACCAAAACCTTTCTTGAGAATTTTTGACTGCTTTTGGTTCTTTATTTGTCTTCAACATTCTCTCGAGTATCGGCAACAAAATATTTAACCAGGAAGTTCCAAGAAATCTGCATGAACATTTCATCATCCATGATGCAGCAAAAATATTTTTTTAAGAAAACTTGACTTCAATTTCCATGCATTGTATTCGGCCTCTTAATTTCTAGCAGCGTTCCTGTCAGAAAGATTTTGAATCTTTTTGGATTTCGAACACTGCGCTGCTTTCCTAATCTTTTGAAAATGCTTTTTATTTTTTAGCTTTAGAAACATCATGTGGACGATTCCTTTTTTTTTCTCCCAATGGACAAGTTCTCTCGGTACAGTTTAATTACTTTAGAAACACTTTGACGTCAGACTTTCGAATACTTGGTCAACTTTTTGTAAACCCAAATTGGGTTCATTGAAAATATTTTAATTTTAATGCGCACTTTTCTTGGTTACTAAGTTTAATAAGGTAATCAATGTGTTCATTTGTTTGACACTGACGTGTTTAACAAAAGTATCCTGATAAAAAAAGTGAAGTAATACGGTCAAAATTAATAATGAAAAATGTGTGTTAGGAATTTTTTGATCACACTATTATGTTTTTTAAAATTACCTTTATTTCCTTAAGATTTGAAAAAAATACATCTGAAATCAAAATTTCTATTAAATTTATATATGTTCAGTTTATCAGAAACATTTAAAATAATTAACACCTAAAGCATTTGACAATTTGCCAAGACAAAAGATACAAAAAAATGAGAAGTATAGAAAAGCCTTAAATTCTGATAAAACTTATTTCCTTAAAAAATACCTAAACGTTAAAAGTTGTAGAAATACTTAAAAATGTAGAAATACTTAAAAATACTAAAAAAAAATATAAATGTTTGCGAAATTATGTGCGACAAAACAAGAAAAAATATATAGATACATCCCTTCTGTACAATAAACTTGTACAAATTAAGGCTTTAAAGCTGTTAAATAAAAAGTACTTTTAACTTTTTTTGTCACAACTGACTAACAAGCACTAATACAAACAAAGTTAAATGTTATATAGACAACAAATAGCATCATCAACATCATCATCATCATCCAAAACGTAAATGTTCTCTCTTCATATCTTTTTATTTAACTTCACTTCACTTTACTTCCCGTTTACTTTACTTTCTACTTTTTTTCTTACTTTAGTTTCATTTACTTCAATTTAATAGAATTCAGGTCGTTTGTAAACAAAATGGAAAAACAAAAAAAGTGAAAAATAAAAGAACGAAATAATAAAAAGAAAGAAATGTTAAAAAATATTGATATAAGTTGTAGATACTTTTTAAACATTTTATGTTGCATATACAAAATATTAACATACACATACATTTATATTTATATGTAAATTTAAACATTTTCACATATATACTAATACTTACATATATGCATACATGCATGCAGAACCATACTGTTGCCTGACTAAAAATGAAAACTCTTTTTTACATACATACAAACATTCACACATAAAGTAACTAAAGTGTGACGTTTCTCTAAACAATCATAAAATATTTCACATACATTCCTACACTCATATTCACCCATATTTATCACACAGTTACTTACAAACAAAACCACTCACACAATCCACAAACAACATTAAGTTGGAAAAAAGGGAAAACAGGTAAGTTTTCCTTAATTTCTTTTAAGAGTTTGTTGGCTGGTAATTTTTATTAGGATTTTTTTACAGAAAATACGTTATGGGGATATTTACTTCAATTATTCGTTATTAAGGGAGTAAAAGGGATATTTATAAATATTTCCTTCTTTTTATGAAGAGCATAAAAGTATCATAAAGAGATATTATTAAATGAAAAATAGAGAATTAGTCTCTACTTTAAAGAGAATATTTCATTGTATGAACAAAACAAGTGGGAACGGTTTAAGAATAATGGGAAATTTTGTGAGAGAAAATAATGTCCTTTTCAATGTAAACAAATACTTTAAGAAATTTGATTCAGTCGTACTGTAAAAATATTTAAGAAAATTGAACTATTTTAAGAATATAAAATTTTAATAACCTCTACAATCACAAGTGATACAATAAAATTGGGTTATTAAGTTTTATTATCTGGGATCCTTTAAAGTATATATATATTCTCTTATAAAAATAAAAGGTGTTTCAGTTTTGGTTACAGTATTGTTTGTAGCTTAACTAAATTTTCCCTGTTAACACCCTCCATTACTTGCATTTTACAAAAAACTGCACACAAAATGGGTGTTAAATTTTTAGAAAATATTCTTTGAAGTGTATCAAAATTTTGCTTATTTCACCATCACAAGTGGTGATGAGGTTAATATAACTTTATCTTTCTATGTGTAACATCAAGAAGAAATTATCTAAGACCCCATAAAGTAAATCTAAGAACCCAAGTCGAAATCTGAATTAATTTAGCTTCTTCATCTGTTTGTCTTTTAAAAATATTCTCACGCCTGGAATATTTACCCGAATACAATGAAATTTGACTACATTGTTTACTGTTGTTCTAAGCAGTTTACTTTTAAAAACCAGCTATGTATATCAGTCGAATTATAAAAGAGCATAAGGAAAAAATAACAAAAATGGTCTCTTCCCGAAATAAGGCTTTTTGCTTAAAAAGTTCTTAAATATGGACCGATTCTTTGAAGTTCCACATTATTTTTTTTTGTTTTTGTCTTGAATTATATAAAAAATATGACCAACATCGGTAAATTTCTTTGCTAAAGTTCCAATATAACTCCCTCCCTGCAAACAGTTTTGACCTTGTAAAAGCCTTAAAAATAAAAGTCTTAAAAAAATAAGTCTTAAAATTAACTTACTTTCTTGAATGCGTGTAACGAATGTGATAAATATCGTTTCATACTTTCTATGTACCTTCACATTTCTATCGGTCCATATTTTTATATTTCCATTTAAAATTTGACTTATGTCTCTCCATTATTTCATATCTCATATGAAATCGTAGTTATAATTCCCCTGATAGGATTTTATTGCTAAAAGTTCCCTAAGTATGCACGATAAGTTTTCATACGAAGCCTTTTTTAAATCACGCAGAAGTTAGCGTAATATCAGTGGTGAATATTATTTAAAATTCGGTTTAGAGAAAAAAAGTTTTATTTGTTTTATGTTGTTTTGTTCTGATTTCGAAGAATTGTGGGTCGATGCAGTAGATATTGCTGTATGTTATTGTTAAGTCCTTATTAAATTCATTTAATTCTAAATGTAATAAAACAAGTAGCAACGCTCTATTCATTTTTGCAATTTTTATAAGACCCTTCGCCACATATTTACAGTATTGCTCGAAACCTATGCACCCACTAAGAATTTATGGTCCTTTGTCTTCTCTTTAAATCAAAATATCTTAAAAGTTGCATTTTGTTCTTGAAGTTTTTATGGACAACAAACCAGACGGGTGAACGCACTGACATCGTTAATTCGACTCAGAAAATGATTCTAAGTCATTTTCTGACCATTGCAAACTGCACGAATACATCATCAATACTGAGTTTCATCGAGTTATCTCAAAAATTACTACCTGCATTTTGTTCACAAGGTTTTAATGAACAGCCATTCAGACGGATATTGTTAAATTGACTCAGAATGTGATTCTAAGTCGAACGCTATATTTAAAAGTGATGGTAGCAATATTTTTTCTGTGCGTTACAAACTTAAGCACAAACGCATTATAACCCAACCACCTATGGTGGTGTAGGTTATAACCATAATGTTATCCAAAAAAATTCACTTGGAATTACTGTACGCCATTTCTTAAAATAAAACCTATAAAATAAGATTATAGCTAAAAGTTCCTCATGTATTTCTGCCAATTTCTCACAGAAACGCCAAAATAAACCAAATACTTAATATTAAAACTAAATTAAAATCACATGGTTCTATTTACATTGACCTTCATTCCTAAATAATCAGAGTACAAAAGCGTATCAAACAATTTCTATAAAAATACTTAAACTAATAAAACTAATTACGCATAAATAATGCTAAAACACCAATAACGAGATAATAACTTTTATGAAAACGACTTAAAAAATTTTATAAAATTTTATTGAACTTGAAATTATTAATTCTAAGAAATATTTTGGATTAAAAGGAAATAAATTCATAACAATAAAACTATTCAAATTATTTACATTATTCAGAGAGTATGAAACGAAACAAAATCTGCGCAGGACTAAGCTCTCAGGAGTATGAACAAAAAGTATTCCAATATTTGTTAAAAACTTGCAAAATGTACCGCTTTAGTAAAAATGTCGCTGCTTATTAAATTCACTCATTTTAAAGATTTTTCTCATTTTACAAAATGTCTTACGCTCTTTTGAATATAAGGAAATAAATTCTCTTTCCAGTTCTCATTTATTTATATTCCAGTTAATTAAAATTTCATATTCTCTATAGAAATAACACGACCTATACAATAAATTCCATTGAATTTTTACATTTGGTGCTTCTTGCTGTTGATGTTGCTGATGGTGCTGTTGTCGTTGCCATTGCTGCAATGACAGACTGGCAGGAAAACACACATTACATTGTCTATTTAGAATTTAACAGAATAACATGCTTTTTAACCCACATTTCTCATTCATACATTCACTCACTCACTCACTTGTACAACAATAAACATCCAGCGAGTGAAATGTTGTGTTACAATAAATGTGAGATTTTCTCCTTTTTTCTTTGCAATTTTCTTTTTTGTGAACATAACATGTTGACAGAACATAAATAATTGTAGGTTATATTTTTGAGGTGCAAAAATGTAAAAATGAGTATATTATATTTGTATTAAAGAATTATAGTGCTTTTACCTTAAAATTGAAGTTAATATGAGAAAAAACTTTTTTGGGGGTGATGTTTATATTTTAGATATAATGGATTTGTCATTTGTATACGTTATCATGGTATTCATAAGAAAAAGGATACTATAAAGTAAACACACGTTTTGTTTCTTAAATAATTTCGAAAACAATACACTGATGCATATTCCAATGTACGCATTTAATTAGTTTCTTTACTTTTATAACCTCCGCTAACACAAGTGATGAAGAACAGCGTTACCGTTGTTAATATTTTAGTCGCAAATTGAGACTTTTTCAACTGAGTGTGACTATTTGTGTACTTTCTCAAATTTCCCCTTTTCGTCCCCTTTTTTATAATTTGCATTTTTGGTATAGAACTCCATAACATTTCATGAATTTGGCTTAACAAAACTCATATAGATTTTATGTAAATTGCGGGTAGAAATATTAAATTCTAGAAGGAAAGAATAATAAAAATTCACCAATCGTAATTTTACGGATTTCATAACGGAAATCGAGATAGAGTTAAAATAATAAAAAAGTATAATAGTTGGCTACTAATTAAGCATATTTCTATATTTATAGGGAAATAGGGTAAATTGATTATTTAAAACTTTTCAAAAGTGTTAATTTTGGGTAAATTAAACCTGTTATAACTTCTGTTCCACTAATCAAATTTTAGGTGCGACTTATTTTCGAAAATCCCATTTTTGAGCGAATTTTGAACAGTAACGCTGGTGAAGAGTGTATATTAATTTTGTCATTCCGTTTGTAATGCTAAAAGGAATATACCTATGTCCTTCCGTCCGTCTGTTGTTGGCACGCCCACATCCACAATAATTGACAGAGCTCAATGAAGTTTGAACTAATTAAAGTTTCCTTTTTATAACCAGTAAAATCGGTCAGTATATTAAATGATATAGACCGATATCTAAAGCAATCTCTAAGTTTAAGTGAAAAAAATTTCCTAAAATTGTCAATTTTGAATCGAATCATTATAATGTAATTTGCCACAATATTAAGCTATATATGATACATTATCATTCCAAAAATTACCATCCTGAGACTCCCAAACAAGTTTTACGAATAGATGAAAGTATGAAATGAAAGGAGTAAAATTGTTAGCCAATACTAAAAAAATCATAAAGAAAATCGTCCACAATTCACAGAAAATACATAATTACCTATATCTCTCTGATGGACTAACCGGCTTGCTTTAGGGCTTAAACCTAATGTGAAAGGAAAGCATTTGATCTACAAAGCTAAAACTTAAAAAACTTGTAAATTCAATGCCAAAATATTTTGAGGTAATCACAACAAAGGATTATCATGAATTTAATTCATAGAAAAATGACAAAATTTAGAACCTCTAGATGAAATTATTCTTTAGATATTCGAAAATTAATATTTAATAATCTTTTTTTCTTTGTATAACTATGTCTACCATACATTTCAAGTAAAAGTATTTTAAAGAAAAATTATTGAGGGTTAATTAATGATAATATTTAAGATGTCTACTAACTTATATTTGCTTTTTATCGGGGCTACTTTCCCCTTGTTCCCATTCGTTTTATATTTTGCCCAGTAAAACTGATGCTTGGGATGAAATCCTAATACCTTCACTTTAATAGTTCTTTAGATATTCGAGATCCCATCCGTCCTATATTTTGTCCACAAAAGCACTTGGATTAAATTATAAAATTTGTGCTGTAGTATTGCTTTAGATATTTAATAATAAATATTTGCTCTGCATGTCTAAATTTAGGAACTCTCGCTGTTATAGTTTTTTAGGTTTACGGGGGTTAAACATTCCCCTGAGTGTTACCCCACCTGGTCCTAACATTTTTTATATTTTCTTCAGTAAAACAAATTATTGAAAAATTGACTCATACCAAATTTAAGAACTTCTCCTGTAAGTATTCAATAATCAATATTTCCTCTTTATGATGAATACTATGCCCCTAATCTATTCGTTCAATGTTTTATTCAGTAAAAGAGATTCTCGAGAAAGTGATTCGAAACAAATTTTACTCTTAAGATTATATTCAATAATCAATATTCAATAATAAATTTTTATATTCAATAATCAATTTTTATATTCAATAATAAATATTGGTATTGCATGGGGGATGCCGTTCCCTCAGGTTCTATCGAAATTTTTTATTGCCTGTGTTCCAAGGGAATAATCCCAATATACCTGAAGTACACAGGTTAAAAATTACCCTGATACCCATTTTATGCTCTTCAATTCTCTTTTAAAGTAACCAAAAAATTCAATTGATTTGCCCCTCTAGATACTAATACCACATTATTGTTCTTGTACCACTACATAGTTTCTTTACCAAGTAGCAGGATAACAAGTCAGTCCAAAAAATAAGTGGACAAAATACAAAGTTTTATGAATGGAAGCAGCAATTTTTGTAAATATTCCACGATGTAAATTTCGGTATTTTTTGAAACCCTTTATAACAAATGATTGCTTGCTTTTCCACAACTTCTCATACCCTAAACGTTTTGGGGAATTTTGACTGCGTTTGGGTCCTAAACTTTTCTTTAAGCATTCTCTCGAGCATCAGCAACAAAAAGTTTTTAACCAGTAAGGACCAGGAATATTCCAGAACATACGATTCGACAGTCATTGCAGCGAAATTATTATTTTTTTAAACTTGACTTCAATTTCTGTCTAAATTGTTACCAGAATTCATGTCATGAACTTTATAAGCCCTGTATATTAGTATACCTGCATTAGATTTATTTTTTCGTACTAAATAGTCCAAGCACTGTTTCCTATCAGATATATTTTTTGCCTTCAAAAAAACATCATATGAACCTGTACCAAGATTTCTGTTAGCGTACAAATATTCAGCAAAATTATGCTTAAAAATTGCACTCATTTAAACACAATTACCTTAAATACACAAACACATACACAGAAAATTTAATATTAAATTCCTGTTAAAGCTGATGTATTTAATTTACAATTTAAAATTACCGGAATTCAAAATTAATCTGCGTTTAGAAATTGAATGTGATCTAAACAGATTGGAAAAAGTATTTTAAGTAATTTTATTTCAAAATCTGTTTAGCGGAAAATAACAAAACACACACATACACATACATGCAGCAATACAAAATACTAACAATAAATATATATCAATACAGATGTATGTATATGTGTATAAGTGTATAAACTAATATTGTTGTATATAAATGTTCATGTATGTGTAAAAATACATATACATAGAAAATAATATTTTGTCATGTTTTTTATATATTTTCCTTCATTTAGTTGGCGTATTTATTTTTTTCTAACAATTTTTGTTGTTGTGTATTTTCCTTTTTTTCAAACGAGATTTACAAGCTTTATGTTGACGATTTATTTTGTTTACGACCCCATGTATTAAAAGAAGCCGGAACAGAATGAAATACACCAAGACACTTGCATATAAGTATATACATATACATGTGTACCTTCAAATACAAAAGCAAAACAAAACAATGCAAACAGCAATGATGTTGTCAGAAAAAATGTTGTCATGACATACAAAATGAAAAGTGGAAACAAAAAATGTAAAGAAGACAGAAAAGGAAGAGTAAAATATAAACACATTGAAACAAACAAACAAACAAACAAATAACAAACACAGGTGCCATAATATTCATTTGTATTTGTATAAATTTTCTTATTATTTGTTGTAACATATTAAGGAGAATAATCTGAAAAGTCTTTAAGATTTCAAGTTTTTTTCTGCTTAAATTCTTAAACTCTTATTACATGAAAGAAAAATTACTTAAAAAATATTACTCATACGTATATGAACATGTCAATACGACAGCGATTGCCTGCAACAAAAAACCATTGCATACCTTGGGGAGTTGATAGCATTAAGTGGGATTTAACGTATACTTAACGTATTAACGCAGTAAGTAAATATTGATTATTCGTAAAATAAAAACAAAATAAAAATATATAATTTTCTTTTTTTTGTAATATTAATTAATTCAGTTTGTCTTAAGCGTTATCTTTAAAAAAATCACACAAGAAGAAAAGTTTCGAGAAAAAATATCTCAATAAACTGACAAAAAATTAAATATTAAAGTTAAATATAAAGTTAGAAACTCCTTAGAAAAAAAATCATAGATGTTATACAGCTATAAAACAGTAATCAGGAGAACTTGTCCGTTGATAGCAAACCTTAACCTGATTTCTAAGAAATATAAAGCATTTCCAAAAGATCTCCCAACACATAAGGTAGTAAAGCCCATTTACCTCAGTGCTTTCGTACGAGAAGTTTAAGCTAATGTAGGTATAAAAACTTGAAGGGCTCAGGAACACTGTTTAAAATTTAGAGGCCATAAAACAGAATACGGAAATAAAAGTCAAGTTTCCTGAAAAGTTTATTGAAGACATTTCATAAAATCGAATATTTTAACTATATTCTCTTGTTCAATTTCGAAAATATCAGACCATTAACAAAAGCTTTCATAAAACCATTAACACGAAGTTGGTGTATAAGCCAAAAAGAAAAAAACAAGTAAGTATTCTTAATCTTAATCTCAATTTGACCAGTCAGTATTACAACAATTTTATATATGTGAGATTTTGGCCTTTAAAGTGATATTTAAAAGATGCTTTTATGGGAACTATGAAAAGCGTTGGACTGCCCCTAACATAATTCTATATATCGCTTTAAAATATTACTTGACTTACTTTTGACAAATTTCGTTGAAATCGATTTATATTTAGGCCTCTTTTGACCTTAAAACCGGGTTGAAATTTGTATGTTTGGTACCAATTAAATTGGACCGAACATGACCAATTTTAATGGGCTTCGTGCTTAGGCAAAATTAGAATATGTGGCGAATTTTACCAATATATATCAAAAATTGTGACTTGAAGTGTGATCACATTGTTTATAAGGACAGTCATCCTGAAAGACAGATGAATGGATGGACATCATCACTTAAAAGTGGGTGTGGTATTATTTTTCTGTAATTTATAAATATCAACACAAAATCATTATACCCCAACCACCGACGGTGGTAATTAATATTGCATTTTTTTTTCAAGTGTGCTTGCTATGAAAGACATAAACTTGTTACCTTCTCTTGAGAGTTTTGTCTTTACGGAATTGTTGTTTTAGCTGTCAGTGTATGATTTCATAAATTAGATTAACTGCAAAAAAACATACATACATTTAACCTCCATATTTTTTTTTAATATTTCTCAGATATTTATTTATCTTAAGAAATAGTTTAACAGATTTCAAAACAAATTTCATCCTTCCCTCGTTTTGCTTTAATTTAAAAAAAAGAAAACATTTCAGTCGTTACTTTACAGGTTTCAGCGTGTAGTTGTTTTTATAATTTTTTTCTTGTTACTATTTCATGTACAGAACACTGCTGCAAAGAAATGTGTATTTGTATTTATCTCTATAAGTACATGTGTGTGTATGTCTGTGTGCGTGTTACAGTGTAGGCGTGTAAATTGTTTTTTTCATTTTTTGTTTTGTCTTTCACTTGTTTAGTTGTTTATAATGTTTCAGTGAAAGGATTGGTTGTTATTATAGTCATTTCAGACATTTTTCATTTTATGAATAGGTGTCTAATGATGAACAGTAATGAAAATTCTTTATGTTTCTCAATTTTTTTTTACCCTCCATCACCACAAGTCTTTATAAGGGTATATTAATCTTGTTACTCCATGTGAAACGCCAATCACCTCAGACCCCATAAAATATATATTTTCTTACGTCATATGAAAATTTGAGTCGATAAAGCTATGTATATCTGTTGGATATCTACCTAGAATAATTGTCTGAATTCAAGAAAATTTGGAAACACACTTGGAAACGGAACCGATATATTTGATTTAATAAGGAAGCTGTACAGAACAATAACAAAGTCTTATACAGCTTCCTATTTAAAACCATTTATATCGGTTCTTATAATAAAAACGTTATAGACCGATATCTAACACAAACTCAAAATTAGAAAAAAAAACGTTTCTTTCCGCCGCTTTCCTGAATACGGTTTAGAGTTTATAAACCTTTTAAATATAAACCGATTTTATTGAAATTTGGTACAATTTTCTAACTATCTTATTTGACTATAGCACCCATAATAGGCTCCTTCTAGAAAATGGTTATGAACTTTTAAACTCTAATTCTATTCTTCCATTCTATAACTAATTCTATTTAAATTCGGCACAGTTCAATTTGACTATATTTTGATCCATGTTTTGCTATAGCTTATATATAACGACCCTTGCCGAAAAACAAGTTTGAATAAATAAGTTTTTTCTGGCGAATATCGGTCCATATTTTGCTACAGCTCCCATTAAATATCATTCCCGAAAGGAAACTTTTAAAATTATAAGACTTTTAAAGTTAAAGCAATAAAATTGGAAAATGGCAGAAGTATTGCTCTATACGTTACTAACTTAACTAATATAGGATCATACTTGCTTTAGCTCCTATTAAAGGTTCCTTTCTTGAAAATGCTTTTATATTTAATAAAATTTTGTTAAGCTGTTTATAAATATGTTGCCATTTTTTACTGTAGTTTCTTTTCCGTTAACTTATGTTGATATTTGCATTATGTTAGTGGTGGATGGTATCTAAGATTCGGCATAGTCGAATATAGCATTTATACTTATTTTTTTAACTGTGAATTTTTCCTTTTGTTATTTTGTTTATGTTTTTTTTTTTCTATTCATGTCAAGTAGACAAATATTGTGAAGAGTTGTTGGCATTTAAGTTGTCGTTGGTAAAAATTATTTTTACAGTTGATTTTTTGTTGTTGTTATTTTATTTTTTATTTATGACCTTAATATTATAACAATTTAGCTTTTTGAAAATTTGATCTGAAGAACAATATTTCAATTTAAATTTAATTACCCCAGAATGATGAATTCAAGGCGCAATTTACAAGGTATTAAATTAAAATATTGTTATATAAGTGGTAGGTTTTTAAGGTTAGAAAGCCATAGGAAATAAAAATTATAAAACAACAAATTTAGAGATGTATTTAAAGTCGATATAAAAGTTTAAAAATGGCGCATAACACTCTAATGATAATTTGTTTGTGACACTTCTGTGAATTCATATAATGAATTTTTTAAACTAATAAGTAAAAGAAATTTATTCTTTTTGTAAAATAATCGAATGTTTCACTATAAATTTTAATTTCAAGTTAGAATTTCAGTCTGTAAATAATAAAAAAAGTAAGTAAAAGTAAAATCATATTTTTAATAGCTTTAGATTTTTACCAAAATATAGTTGTTAATTTTATAAAGATTTCAATTTTTATACTAAAATAAGAAATTCAATTTTAAAATTTGTCTGGAACCAAAAAGTAGATCTAAGTGCATTTTTAAATGAAAATCAAAAAATAATAGCATAAATCGCTCATTTGTAGGAAGATCGTCATAACTCAAAATTCGCCAGTTCCAACTAAATATCAGTAGTACATAGTAAATAATGTATTTCATTATCTGGCAAATTTTTTTGAATAAACGACATATCAGACAGAATTTCAGCAATCATATATTATGCTAATTATATAATTTATTTACTATTGCCAGAAATAAAGCGTTGTTCCGATTACACATCGGTAGTTGTTTGGTTTATATTGTAAATTAAAAATATTGATAAAATTTTATTTCTGAAAAGCACTCAATGAGATTCGGAACGAATATGGCGCGACTATTCCCAAATTAGTTATATACTAAAGACTGCTTAAAACAATGTTTACCGAATTTCAATAAAATCGATTCAGATTGAGTCTTGTAAGCTTAAAATACTTCTCCTTGAAAGGACCTTATATTCAAGTATATATTAACATATATTCAGAATAATTAGAAAAGTGATTCTGTCGAAATTTTACAAGCTTGTTTTATTTTGGTGCTATAACCAAATATTGATCTTTATTAATTAAATTAATAAACATATTCCAAGTAGTTAGAGAAAGAAATTGGCTGCATTTTAATAGAATTGATCCTTGTTTAATAATCTCATAAGCTTTAATCCTTTTTTAGGAAACGGCCTTAAATTTGAACAGAAGCAAGATATGGACCGATAAAATAGTAAGATATATTGAAGACAGTTGGGCAAATAATCTTGCGTAAATAAAATTGTTTTTTATATATAAGAGTTTATGTTCAAAACTGCTTTCCGCAAAGATAACTTATGTGGTAACTCTAGGAAAATGTACACCGATACTAATAAAATTAATAGCATTAAAACCAATAATTGTACCAACAGTATAATCCAGTATTTTTTTTTTTTTTTTTGGTTTTACTATCTTTAAAATTGCTACCACTTATATTTTGATACAGTGATTTTGGGCTTTTCAAAAATTTTCATATTATAGTCTAAAACTTTTATTTATTGATACAATTTTGATTATTTTTTTGATATATAATCAAGTACATACTTAAGGTTCTATGCCAATGGAAAATTTTGTCTGAATTCATTAACTTTTTTTGAAATAATATAAAAAATATTCTTCGGAATTTTTAAGTTACCTTAGAAATCGATCTTGAACTTTTTGAACTTTTTTTAAATGGAAAATCGCTTAGAGTTACTGCAAACAGTATGGCTAAATTTCATTGAATTCAGGCAATGATTCTAGTAGTGAACATATTTCTAACAGACAGATAGACAGACGGACACTGTTTAACCGATTCCTATTTTGAATTGATGCAAGAATATATATACCTTATGGGAAGGATGATTGTATGGAACCATTGAGAAATAACAGCTGTAGAATATAGTGAGACTTTGGTTAATATTATTTTATATTTAGGAATTTTATAGACTAAAAACCCATTTCGGGTAGAAATTTGTATGGTGCCTATATGAAATAATGGACCGATCATAACGAATTTCAATAGTCATCGCCCTTGGGCCAAAACACGTGCCAAATTTTATTAAGATATTTTTCACAACTGCGACATGTACTTTGCGAACACGCTTTACATAGGCAGTCAGCAGGACGAATTTAAATTGACTCAGAAAGTGAGGGTGAGTCGAATGGTGTACTTAAAAGTGGTGGAAGGACTATTTTCTGCCCGTTGCAAACATCTGCACAAATAATACCCCCACCACCTTGATAGTGTAGGGTATAAAAACGAAATTTTCGCAAAAAAAAAGTATTCTGTTAACACTAAAATTTGTATCATCTTATCTGTACAGTCAATTCCGTAGTGATTTTCACAATCTTGATCATATTATTTATTAAATTGTCATTCTTTACGTATCTCCAAGATCACATAAAGTTGCAAGTAGTCAAAACTGAAACTATAATTCCAAAAATATTCTTACCTGACTAGTTTATATTTAAAAATGTTCTTTAGTATTTTTATGTGTATAAGTGAGTGTTAAACTGCTTATGTACAAAATGTAATTTTATTACCTGAAGCAAAAAGTTTTAAAGTTACTGCACATCCGAATACAGAATTTAATTTTTTCTACTTACACACTGATTTCTTAAAATTTGAGAGTCCTTTCAAATTAAAGAAAAAAATTAGTTAAGGCATGACAAATGTTTGATTTTAAGGATCTTATCTAATGGCAGCACTTTATGTACTCTTAAGTGCTATTTAAGTACCATTTTTCACCTCAATTACTGAAAAGAACAGATGTCCTATAATGACTTTATACAGAGACAGAGCATTTCGGTAGTAATGCATTCCGTATTCCGAAAAAATCAAACTGGTGTTGTCCGATATATTCTATAAAACCCTGCATTATTTGCAGTTTATTTAACGTTTTTAAATACTATGTGGAAAGTTTGATCTTACAATATGTCTTGCTTCACTGAAATAATACCTATTAAAAAATAAGTTCATATAAAATAATCGTCAGTTCCAAATAAATTGACTACCCAAAGTAGCCAGATAAATAACTTCTCATTGTCAAAAAACCCTTCAAGCATAATTCTCAAAGCATATTTGTCGATACTTCATTTCCGTGACAAGTCTATAATAATTTAGTATTACTACTATTTTCCAGGAGCGCTTTGCTGCCCAAAATTCAAAACTGTGATTTAGCTAAATTTAACGGTTTTCGCTGAACTTTTTTTGATACTAATGAAGTAAACATTTATACTCTGATCCTGTTCAATCTAAAATTTTCTAGCAAAACTATGTTATAAAAAACTAACTCAAAATGAAATAGTTTTTTAGGTATTCGAAAATTACCCTATGCTCTAAATGGGGGCAGCTCTCCTTTTTCTCCCTTTTTCCTTTGACCTTACCATTTATTTTCACCATAAAAACTGTGAACAAATATTCGCAATTCTAAAAGAAATTGTTTTATACTGTTTTTTAATTTTCGCTGCAATAGTTTTACGGGTAATCGAAAACTAATTTTTGCATTGAAGGTGAACTACCTACCACATACCTCTGAATCCTAACCATTCTAGAGTAAAATTGTTCTTGATCAAGTAATTGAAATGAAATCTTAATACTGCATCATTAATAGTTCTTCAGATGTTCGAAAATTATTTTTTGCTTTTAATGGGAATTATATCTCCCCTTTATTATATCCGTCCTTTAATTTATCCAGTGAAACAGTTGCTTAGATTATATTTTAAGTTTTCGATATAACAGTTCTTTAAATATTCAATAATAAAATTGGCTTTGTATAAACCCTATTAAATATTTTTTAACTTATGTTACTTTCGGATATATTGACATCGTTCTGTGAAAATTTCAACAAAATCGGTCCAAACAAGCAAAAAAAGTGGTCTTAATCTTGTTATATATTCTCAGATTTGCTTTCACAACTTGTAATGCACGAAGTGTTTAGTAAAAATAATTTTTCTTGTTCAATATCTAGACGTGTGATAAACCAATATTCCCAGCTAAAAGTGTACGTTATTATATCAAATTGTTTTTTCTTTTCTAACAGTTAATGATGTCTGCCCCCTTTTAATGACGTCTATTGTTTCTCATTATTTAATTAGTTATTTAAACTGTTTTCTTGAAGAAAAGTACACAAGTAAATCATTAATTTTAAATGATTTTTAAAGAAAATATAAAAATTCTATTGAAATTTTTTCATAAGAATTAAAAGGTACATAAATGATATTGTCTAGTTAGTCAATCGAAAACATAAGCGCCCTGACAAAATATTTTACTTAATTAAACTGAAAAAATGTTTCGAACTTCATAAAAAAGTTAATTAGAAACAAGTGAGATTTTTATATTCGGCTTTGCCGAATCTTCAATACCTACAACCACAATTGCGTTGAAATTAAATACGTTATATTTCCCACATACACACTCCCACACACGAAACATTTGTATATACTGAACCGATTTTGCTGGTTGTTGTCAATTATTGTAGATGTGGATGTGCCAACAACTAACAGACTGACAGATAAACAGACGGACATATCTAAATCGATTCAGATTTATAATGTCATGTTGCTGCACACGCAAAGACAATGTAAATATACATTTTTCTCTACTTGTGATGGTGGAGGGTTAAAAAAGAATTTTATTTAACCCAAAACGAATGAATTATAAGACTCATTAAATATATTATGTTTTCAACTTTAATTTATAAGTATTTTTCATATCATGCCTTATATTAATATTTTATTAAATAAATATGATTTAATGTGTCTTTTAGGATATAACTCCCGCCAAATTTGGATAAAAAGTTTTAATGTTCAAGGAGTGGTTTTCGACTATTAAAAATGAAGTACTCAAAGAATACGTTAATATAGAAGAGACATATTATACAATAATCACTATTATAGAGCCAATATAAAGAGTGAGATCAAAAAATTAAAAAAAGTATTTTTTTTTGTCACTTTGCTCGAACAGGGAGTCCATCTCTGTTTCAAATCAACAACGCTCTTGAACGCCTTTTTTGCCCCTTCAATTCTCTTTTAACAAGAATCCAGGCAGTTAGGGAGTTTGTCTCTTGCTAAATATACCACGTTATTGTTTCCTTATCACTCAAGGGTTTGTTCACCACAGTAAAAAGACGCCAAATCAGGCCTAAAATAAGTGGTTCAACATAAAGTTGGCCAAGCATTCAAAGGCCTGGCGTCAAACAGTTTCCAATGTTACTTAAATTGTTCGTTGAGATAAAACTTTGTTTAGATCGAAGAAATGGTTCACATGAAATTTCTAAAGCCAAAAAAAAAAAATAGAAAGCATTTTAAAAAAGCTCACAAAACATCAGGAAAGAAAGCAGTTCTTTAAACTTATTGCTGGGATTATTTGGCAGAAGGTATAACGCTGTTAAAAATTTAGAGGTCGAAAATGGGGCACGAAAATTGAAGTTAAGTTTTTAAAAAAAATTTTGCTGCATAATAGATGGCAAAACATTTGTTCTGGCAGATTTCTCACAACTTTATGAAAGAATGTTGAAGAAAAGCTTAAAATCCAAAATGAATAAAAATTTCGCAAAAAGATCTATTTATGACAAGCAATATGCAATTGCGGCAAAAGAGTCCAATCATTCGTTATAACGG
The DNA here is from genome assembly GCA_004302925.2 of Cochliomyia hominivorax. Lineage (NCBI taxonomy): Eukaryota > Metazoa > Arthropoda > Insecta > Diptera > Calliphoridae > Cochliomyia > Cochliomyia hominivorax. The sequence goes on along the minus strand of PYHX02000467.1, from coordinate 31,188,430 downwards.
GCTCTATAAAAATCAAAAATTTAAATCCAGAAATGTTTACAAAAAAGCCTTATTTTGCCTTGGCTTGACATCCTGTCACTTTGGTAAATAACCTCTTGAGTAGTTTAAAAGAACAATAATGTGATATTTTTACTTAAAGAGGCAAATCCTCCAAACTGGTGCTTAAGCTAGAGGAGAGATATTCGGTCCTTGTTAGAATTAAAGAGAAAAAAGTAGAACATTATTTTCTTTTACTTCCAAAATCTTTTTTTAATAAAAGAAAAATGATATTAAAAAGTTTCCTTTTTTTTCACAATTTGATAAAACATTAATTTTATCATCAATCTACTTTGGATTGATTAATTAATAAAATGTGTATTCATTTTTTTAAATTTATTTATTTAAACATATAAAAAATTGCAATAAAATATTTATAAAACTTCTTTGTTCCAAAATTTATTCCATTACGTTTGGTTTATTAAAAATTTATATTAATTCTACCATTCATTGCAACCTAAAAAAGAGCCAAAGTTTATCGCATTTGTGTTCTCATTTTAGCTCTTTTTTTCATATAACTTTAGTTTTGAGAACATATTTTACATTTTTCATCATTAAACTAGATTTTACTACAACTTTTCAATTTATTTGCAGGTTTTTATTTAAACAAAAATTTTTTATGTTAATTCCACCATTTGTCCACATTTATCAGTTAAATTTTACAAATTTATTGAAATTTCATTTTTTTTTTTTGTCTTGTTATCAAGCAGTTGAGTTTGTATATGTGTAAGTGTGCTTTTTTATACCCCTCACCACTACATGTGGTGAAGAGGGTATATTAACTTTGTCATTCCGGTTGTAAGGGTAAGAAGGAATCATCTCATAATATATGTATCAAATCAAAATCTGAGTCGATTTTGCTATGTCTGTCTGTCAGTTGTTGCTCTCTAACATCCACACAAAAATTAACAGAGCTTAATGCAATTTGGCCTAATTATTTGCTTTAGTCCTTAAAAGTTTTCTATTAAAAACCAGCGAATTCGGTTCAGTATATTAAAACATATAGACCGATATCTGAGAAACTTTAGCAAAATTTAAATCGATAATCAAAATCGGTTCAGTAGAAATTATAGCTAAAAATATATCTAATTTTATGACTCATTAAGTGCTCAGTGTTTCATTTAAGAAAAACGTTTTCAAAATGTATTTTATTTATGCGTTTGTGAGTGTATATGTACTTAACATATCTTATATACTTCACACAAATATGTGCTGGAGGGTACTGAAGGTTCGACATAGCCGATTATTGCACTCATACTTGTTTTCGTTATAAAATATTTATTGTCACCTCTCCATTGGGGTAAAAGTTTTGCTCGTAAAACACTTGATAGTGCTGCATATTATTTGTATATTCTGGCAAATAGTGGAATCTATGCTTTTGGAGCTGTCTGCATATCATTAAGTTAGTAAAACGCTAGTTTTTTGTATATTCCATATTATTTTGCCCGGAAAGGATATAAAAATAAATATAACAATAAGGATGCACCTTTGCAATATAATAAAATTAAATTGCTTTAATGATTTTAATGCTCTATAGTTTGGGTCCTCTTTTGAATACCTCTAGTAATAATTATTATCATTATATTTCACCAACCTTTTATCGTCTACTTTCTCAACAAGGTTTCAGACAAAATGTCTCTTGTGTGTGTTTGTAGTTGCTGTTTGTATTAACAAGCAGATACGGATGTCATTAATATTTGTGTATTTTTGTTTATTTTATAAAACGCGGAAAACTAAAATAAATTTTACTGCTTCTTTTTTCTTTTGTATTTGTAGAACAAAACAACAATTGTTTTATTTAAGTTTTATTTTATTTTTATATTGTTGTACCCCTGAAAAATCCCTATGTTTTAGAATATTTTTTTTTCTTTTGTATGTTTATGTCGAAAAACATGCAAATTGCATTCATGAATTATTTAAAACTTTAAAAACACCAACAAAATTATTTTATCGTCATTTAAGCGTTCACCACAGATACAGGTATGGTGACATGGTTGCTTATATAGTTATCTAAAGGGAATTATTTAATTTGTCATTGGGGTTGTAACACAAAAAATATATGTTATCTCGATTAGAGTAAAACGATAAACTCAACATTATCAAATTTGTATCTCACTTCAGATAAACTGTGGGTACATAATTCTATTTTACTCCCTTAAGATTTTTTTAAATTTTATTCTACATATAAAGTAAAAGCAAAACTCACAGTGTTGTAAATCAGAAATTAATTATGAAAAAATTTATAACTTTCGAACTTCCGATATTTCAATTAAATTTTCGGTAATGATAACAGTGGTGTAGGCGAGGTTTATTCATTATTTGTATGCATGTTGATTATGTCGGTAATATGTATTCTTACTTTTTGGAAAGCTCTGTTTTTAAAGTAAAAAAATGAATTGATCCGACTTTAAATACATTTTCTTAGGATTTCTCTTTTCCCTTTTTTTCATTCCTGGGAATTCCCGATAATAAATATAAAATTGATGTTTTAATAGTTTTCTTATGAAAAAATGTCTTAATTATAGTAGAAATCCTATATCGAATTTTCCGGATTTTATGAAAATACTTTAAAATGTAGTACCCTAATATGGAAATGCTTTTCCGGAATTGTTTTCTCATATCAGAACTTTAGAAAAATGTTAACTGGTGTTTTCAAAATTTACACCTTTTTTATTTTAGCCAAATTCAGGTGAAATGTTAATATTTAAAAGTTTTATCAGCTTAAATTCCTTTCTGGAAAATGAAGATTTTCATATGAATTTTTGTACAATAAGAGCCGATATTAATTATAAAAAATATACTGATTTTAGATTGAATTATTGCACATTTAAGAGTTTTTAAAGCTTAAACCTCTATTCCGGGTTGGGGCTTAATATGAGACCTACTACCAAATATGGACCGATATATATTGAGTTAATCACATATACAAAAGACATAAAGAAAACTAAGATGTAAAACGGTTGAGTTCTGACGCAGATATCAGTCAATAACTGCTTTGCTATTGGAGCGATACAGCTGGTTTAAAATTTGAAACTGCTTAAAACAAACAATTTGTCCAAATTTATTGACTTTTAGTTAGATTCCTTCTAGAGTTACACACCTGAGAATTTCGATAGAAAAATAAATTTCCCGGAAAAATTCCAGGAGAGTTCACCCTTAGAGAAACCCTACTCTATGTTAAAGTGTAGTATATTCTAAAAAGAAGGTGGATGCTTGGATGAAAATACAAGTTATTAAGAAGAAATAAGCAGACAAAACATCCATTTCTTGTGACTTTAATAACTCAAAATATAAAATTCTAGATTCCACTGAAAACAGATCGTTAAGAGGCGCACATGGTTTCAAAAATCATGTCTATAAATAATTCTATAAACTTAATTTATTTCCACTTTGCACTTACTCTCCACATATTCCATATTCACATAATTTCATTATATTGTTATATATCAATATTTTGCGCAGTTTTTTTATGCTGTGCTGATTTCACCAATCTGAAATAGAAATTCGGGCTGAGTTTCATTGAAAATGAGCGTGCCATTTACAGGCACATGCATTTAACAAATTCGACTCAGATTTTTATTTGCTACAAAAAAATATACATAACTTGAGGTTTTAAGCGACTCTTTCTTGGCGCACTTGTTTCGATCATTATTTATGACAATAGAAAGGTAAGGTTAGAGAATAGAATAACTAAAAGCCTTTAAAATCGGTCCAGATATAAGGAATCTGAATCATTTTAAATATTTTTATGATCCAAGCTGATCAACTTTGGAACCCTGTAGACCGACCGCCGTTAGGTCCACAAAGAACAAAATTAAAACTTTTATTTCCACTTAAATTTTCATCTAAAACAAATTATGACATTATATATAGAATAACAAAATGTACTTGTTTTTACCACTTATGTTGGTGTAGGGTATAAAAAATCCTTTGAAGTCACAACTGAATTCATCCATATCGGCTTATTATAACTTGTGTTGTTGTTGCAAATGTATTGTATTTATTTTTGGTAACAAGTTGGTGCATTATTAAATTTTTCAATCAAAGCTGAATAATACAAACACATTGTTACACAATTATATTGTTTGTACTCCATAAGACTACACTTTCATATTTATATGCGCTTGAGTATGCAAAACTGTCAACCAAAATAGAGAAATGTACAACATACAAACACACAATTTATTTATATATAAAATACATAACAAGTAAAAAGTTATAGTCGGTCAAGCCCGACTAAGCCCTATGCCCTATGCCACCACATTGTTGATTATAAGTGTAGCTACCAAAAATTAATGAACCACTTTCGTATATAAAGTATTTTTCTAATTTAAACACTTTTCCTGTGTACGTTATATGAAATTTAGAAGAAATTATGTAGCGACCAAAGAAATATTTCGAACATCGAATTTTACGTATATCTTGATTTGACCAATTCTTTTTACAACACCAATGTATATGTAAGATAAAGGCCCTTTAAGGGCCTTTATCTTACATATACATTGGTGTATTATTGAACCTTTGGGAAATAATTGATCGATCATCGTATAATATAACATCACAATACAAATTTGTGAAAAGTTTTATAAAAATCGATTTATATTTAGGACTTATGTCACCATTCCGGAAGGAAGATTTATATAGGAATCGTTCTTGGTCCATAACTGTGGCCTGCATTTTGTTCTGAAAACTTATATGGACAGCGGGTCAGATAGACAGATGAAAAAGTATTCCTGAGTAGAACGGTATAATTAAAACTGGTAGCAGCACAATTTTTTCTGTCCGTTACAATTTTTGCACAAACGCATAATAACCCAACCAGCAATGGTGGTGAAGGATATAAAAATAAAAATATTCATTATATGTAAATTTTTCATTGAAAATTAATATTTAATATAAATGATGTTTTATGTACATATAAAAACATATGTACACATTAATATACATATGTAGTGGTATAGAAAATAACAAATATTTATATATTTATATACATGTTAGTATATAACAAATAAATACACACATATAAACAAACATATAAAAATGCACTTATAACAAACAATTTAAACAAACAAAAATTAGAGTTGGTTTTACATTTACAAAATTCATTACTTTTACATACACACATTCGTATATGTTGATATTTTTATATATAATATACATAATGAAAATATTTAGATATACTAAATACATATGGGTATATGTATATATAGATATATGTAAATATCATACAGTGATTTGAGCAAACATGCTTGTTTGTCGTATATTTGTATCTACACTGTGAATATTCACATACATACATATATATGTATGTGTTACTATTAAGTTAGTTGTTGAATATTTGGTTTGAATGAATTTTAAAAACCACATTGTCATAAAGGGTCAAATTACAATATTTTTAAATATGACACACACATACAAATACAGAATATTAAATATAGTGTATATAAAGTTTTTAATATAAAAGTTTACCTGAATTTAGGTGATACAATTCGGAATTAAATTAAATAAATAATGACGAAATAAAAAAACTGGAAATCACCAACTTCTTTTAGCTTAGTTTATAGTATATATGTATATAGTTTATATATATATATATATATATATATATATATATATATATATATATATATATATATATATATATATATATATATATATATATATATATATATATATATATATATATATATATATATATATATATATATATATATATATATATATATATATATATATATATATATATAATTTCATGACTAAAAACAACAATAAATTATAATAATTATGTAGCCCAAGAGGTTTCATCCCTTACGCATGGAATATCAAACTAAGTATGCATTATTTTATCATCTTGCTTTGTGTATATACACCCGTTTCATTGTAATGTATTGGATAAAGTTGTGTCCGTCAAAATAACAATTTTTTACCTTTTTTTACTGGCCGAAATAGGTAAATATTTAAAACCAAATTCCAGTGGAATTGGTCAACATTTAAAAGTTTTATAAGTTCAAACTGCACCTTCCCGGAAGTGTTCATATAGGAAATAAGTGGAAATTCGAAGAAACACTGACATAAGAAATTATGGTTCAACTCTTGTAAAATTTCTTTTTTTTTTTGGAATTTGTTGTAGTATAAATCTTCCTTATTTAAAATATTTTCATGAAAGTAATGTTTGACTTGGTAAAGTAAATTTCTTGTATTCTTAAAAATGTAAAGACAAATCCAAAAAATGGGATTTATTTGAGTTTTGGGCATAGACTCCTCAGCTATTGGAAGTCAGAATTTATGAAATTTGCCCTATAGAGTTTTTCAAAACAAAATTTTAACTCTAATATTTTGTGTAAAAAAAGCTTTTCAAAATAATTTAAATTTTATCTATTTTAAAGAAAAAAATTATTCTGTATAAAAATAAGTAAAGACTTTCAGCAAAAAAACATAAAAGAATTCAAAATTGATTTTTTGAACTGGATAAAGTTACTGACCTTTATATTTTTCTGTCTTTTTCAAAACATTCAGAAGATTATTATCCAAAAAAAAAAAAAAAACAAAACGAAAGAAAAGGTAAAATAATTAACATACATGGTGATACATGATGAAAATATTTTATAAACCATTCTAATAAATGTGAAAGAAATTAATGAAATATTTTGAATAACTTCATGAAAATGCAACTGGAAGATCAGCTGATAGAATAGTGCAATATCAATTGGGTGACGGTAAGCAAAGTGAAGACTATATAAAGAAATTTCAAATGTTGAGACTGCAATTATTGCAACGCATGTTTGATCGGAGAGAAAGGGAAATGTATTCAAATTCCAAAATGAGAATAGAATAAGTTGTGAAGAAATTGAAGACAAAAGAAAGAAGGCTTTAAAGAACATTGAAACAGAATTCAATAGAGCTTTAAGGCATCTACAGATTAAACATAATAAAAAGCCTGAATTATGGCGTAAACAACAGATCACAAAAGAATAAAGAGATCCCAGTTTTGAGTGGTTTTTCTTAAATGAGGTAGATTGTCTATCCCAATAAAGCCTCTAAGAAGGACTTTGATATACGCATAAACGATTTGAAAGAAAATGCACCTAAAATGGATCCCAAAAACCTGAAATTACTATAAACCCAAAAAGGAATTACAGGAAGTAGAAAAAAACTTTTCATCGAAGGAAATTTTAAAAAGCTTTATGGATAACTTCTCCCCTGATCCTGACCTACCACATTTTGTACAGTAAAATAGTTCCTTAAAGAAGTAATTAGGACCAAATTTTCTTACATTTCTTTAAATATTTTATATTGTTTGTATGGTGTACTCCTTCTTTAGTCCTATCGGAATTTTTCATGAAATATTTTATACTTGTACTTATTTCTAAAAAAATAAATATAGTTTTTAATAGCGAAATATTTCAAATATTTTATGTATTAATTTATTACAACAAATTTACGTAATTCTTTCCCTAAATCAACTAAAATGTCGCAAATTTAACTTAAATGTCATATTTTAATTCAGCAATATAAAGAATATATTTTTGTCAATTTGAATAATGAACGAATTCAAATAGTCATAATGAATGATTTTCGTCAATTGGAAGAATTTATTTTTATTCAATTACACACTCTTTTTCGTTGTATTTCCTTCCTTTTTTTGGTTCAATGTATTTGGAATTATGTTTGTCTGATCACAATTTTATTGTAATTAAATAGACTGTAAAAAATATTGTTTTTAAGACAAAATATTATTTGCAGTTAATTGAAAACTGAATATGAACAATGGAATCTTGCTGACATTATTTTTGTCAACAGGGAAAATAATACACATTTAAAATAATATTGTCCTTTATAATAATTTAAAAAATTAAGCAATAATTTAGTGGCAGTAACAATAACTATTTTTAATAATGCCAAATTACAAAGTGAGTAAACAAAATTTATAGTTCTAATAACAATAGTATGTGGCCTGCCGTTTAAAAATATCAGACATGTCGCAAGAGGGGTTTAAAGTGAAAAAGATAGTATCCTGAATTTGTGCAATCCCTCTTATTGAGGAAGTTAAGTTCATGTATTTTTGCATTTTTTAATTTTTCTCATTCATAAATGATAAGAAGTTGTATTAATTTTGTCATTCTGTGTGTATTGCTAAGAAGGAATCATTTAAGAACCCATAATGTATATATTTATTCCTGCAACAAATCAAAATCTGTGTCGATTTAGATATATCTGTCTGCTTTTGGTAAAAAAGTTACATCCAAAATGATAATTTTTTTGATGACACATTTAGTGTTTCTGTATTAAATTATTTTTTGTACGGTGAGTGTTTATGTTGTACGTGAATTTACATCGGATGCATATGTGGTAGAGGGTATTATAAATTCGACATAGATGAAAATATCATTCATACTTGTTTATTTTATATATATTCTGAGAATTTTATATCGATTATATAGCGGTAACAGTTACCCACTAAAAATCCTGAATATCTTTATATTATGATATCTGAATCACTTTAAAATGCCACCACTCTCCTTTAATATTTAAGTCCCATTATAATATTTTACTATTATAATAACATTTTAAACCGGTGGTATAATTAAAAATTAGCCACTTTTTCTATGAACATGGTCAAAACTACTATATTTAAATGTTCAATTTACAGTTTCATTCATTATTTTTTTATATATGCACACATGTGTATATTGTAAGTAAATGTATGCGTGTTTTTATAAAAGTGCAAATATAGTATATATGTAGAATAATAAACATAATAAAATAGTGTAGATTTATACGATATTAAATATTTTATCATGTTTGAATTGTTAATTAGTAAAATAAAAAGTTAACACAAAAAATATATTTTTTTAGTAAATTAAAAATATGAATTTTTCGTGAAGTAAGAAAGAAGTAATGAAAGAAATAATTCGTATTAAGATTTATTTGTTGTCAAAAAAATTAAAAATGTTTTGTTGGTGAAAATACAGACAAATTTATTTTCAAGTAAATGAAAAGAAAACAAGTGGTAAATGGGAATAAATTATCCAGCGTATAAGTAACATTAATATTTAACCATATAACTCATACGCCATCGAACAATACAAATGAATGTTTATACTTATAAGCAATACATATACAATATCCTGCTACAAGTATGAAGTTTTAGTCAGTGAAGCCCGATTATTTAATACCATAGACCACATTTTTTGTTATAAGTGGTAGCTAAAATTAATGAACGGCCTTCGTATTTTTAATTCTCTTAACTTATTCTAGGAAGTAAAGTATTTTATAATGGTACTTACATTATTTAGAGATTATTGCGTTCTAGAAGGACTTTTTTATGTGGGCTAGAAGAAATTTTGTTCCGACCCTCGTAAAATTCCGCACATCATTTTATCTTATACTTGTCTAAATTTGACCAGTTTTTTACAATACCAACGTATATGTGAGATTTTGCCCCTTAAGAATGATATTTGAAAGATGGGTTCCGATTCCGGGAGAAACACTTGTCTGGGGGGTTCTGGGAAATAATGAACCCAAAAGATATGGTTCTTGGGGTAAAATAATAACAAATGCCAAATTTCGTTAATATACTGCAGCCTGCATTTTGTTTACAAGTAAGCAAGACGGACGGACATCGTCAAATCGACTCAGAAAGTGATCCTGAGTCGAACGGAATACTCAAAAGTGTAGCTCGTACATTTTTTCTAGCCCTTACAATTTGGTCGTAGGGCGACCAACTGGATAAGATATTATGGTATATACATTTCCAGATTCATTAATTTTTAACGGCAGTAAAGCCACAATTCGGTTCCTTACGAATGACTATACGATATCAAATCTTATCCAGCAATGTCGCACAAAGGATGGCAGAGTATTCGAAATTTGTACAGGTTTAGGCGCAGGTATACGGGACTAAAAAGTGCAGGCAGATGGCTACTGCCTTGGCGAGATTAGGTGCCAACCTTACGGAAGGACACTCTGATCGCATATGCGGTTTACCACTCACCGCTTGTATGAAACACGTAGAGAAAGAGCTTTATGTTAAGGCGCAACACCGATGGATAAACAAACCGTAGTATTTGGGGCAAGAACATTATTCCTACTCAATATCTAGAGATCTTCGGGGCTTCCGGCGAATGACTTTTGCGGAAAATATATGATTGTGCAGAAGACTGTTTTGCATTTTCGTTTTCACTGCCCTGTATTCAGTATCATGCAAATGCGCTTCTTTTTAAGTGGTTTGCTACAATTTCTGAGTTTAAATGATGTGAATGAATGTAGGCAGCAACTTTGCTTCTACTATTTTTCGGACTTCTTATCTGAACTTGCAAAAATAATATCTTAAAAAAGTGTCTTTAAGGCAACAAATAATCGTGCATGTGCATGATGAATTATTAAATTTAATTTTTATCTTCATAAAATAAATTGCTTTTTCTATTTTTTTATCTAGAAGTTTGTGTATTATGCAACAACTCTTTCTAGTTTTCAAATTTCCTGGAGAAAAAGGTTACATACACAACGAAAGTTTTTCACAATGAAAAATCACATAGAAAAAGTGTAAACTGTCATTATCACTGACAAATATTGCAAGTTTTTATAGAGCAAAAAAAAAAATGATTTTAAGCCTTTAGGCATTTCAAGGCAAATTTAAAATACTGTCATTTGTTTGCAAATAGACTTACAATTTCGAATCTTTAAATTTATCAAATAATTCCAAATGTTTGTATTGGATCACACAAAATATCTTTAATAAATATTGGGTCATGTATAAAATATTAGCCTAACAAATAACAATATGAAAGCATAAATGGAACGTTAATTCACATTCTGGTCCAGTTCTATTTCAGCTTTTTTTCAGTTCTGGTTCAGTTCTAGTTCAGTTCTGGCTCAATTCTAATTTAGTCCTTGCTATAGTTCAGTTCTAGTTTTGTTCTAGTTCAGTTCTAATTCAGTTCCAGTTCAGTTCCAGTTCAGTTCTAGTTCAGATCTAGTACAGTTCTAGTTTAGTTCTAGTTCAATTCTAGTTCAATTCTAGTTCAATTCTAGTTCAATTCTAGTTCAGTTCTATTTCAGTTCTAGTTTAATTCTAGTTCAGTTTTAGTTCAGTTCTAGTTTAATTCTAGTTCACTTCTAGTTAAGTCTGGATCATTCTAGTAATGCCCTTTTAAGTTTTAGTATATTTTTTTCAAAATTTCTTTAAAGGGACTTAATTTAAAACCACATAAATTTTATCTTTAGGATAAAATAGAATGAGAAAAATCGTATATGATTTTAAAATGACAGCACAAAAACAAACGGTGAAGGGTTACTTTTTCACACTTCATAGCTCTACCACTATCAGTAGCATATATCCACTACACTCATATGTAGGTATATATTCCATTTATTGTTCACAAATACAAACAAAAAAATGTAACAAAAATCAACAAAACGTATACTTATATCCTTTAGCCCAAAACTACAATTTGATGTTGATATTGGTTAGTTCGTGTTTTAAAGCTGCGTTTATAAAAATACACTAATACAAACAAAAGTGAAAATAAAGCAACTAAAGTGATAGCAATATGATATTATAAAATACGATTGCGATTTTAATATAGGAATGCAATAAAAAAATCTTTGCATTCAACACCAAATATAACTAAAATTACAAAAAAAAAAGGATTTGTTTTTAAAAATATAAAAGGCGAGTATATATGTGGTATTTATAAAATTCCATGTGTGTATGTATGAGTAATATCACAAACAAAAATTCTTAACCATTTTATTTTATTCGTTGTACTGTGTTATTTCTAACCTAAAGCACATTTTTATGATTTGTTAGAACATTTATTCTAACAACTAGAGTGAAAGTAATTTGTCAAAAAAAGGAAATAAAAAAACTGACCAATAAAAAAGTTTATTTCTGTTAAAGATTTCAGTTTTTATTTGAAACGTTGGTTTTATTAGTTAGTTTTTTTTTTTGTGATCATATTCCTTTCCAAAGGTTTTATTTGTTAAATGAACGTTTTTATTTTTTGCTATTTAAAATTTTATAAACGGAATTTTGCAAAATATATGGCTTTTGGTAACTACTTGTCGTAAAAGTAAATAATGTTTGAATATATCAATTATTTGTCAATCAATTATTTTGGACATCCAACTTATTTATTACTGTTCATAATTCAAAAAGATCCACTTATAGGGAATTCAATAAAATTGACATTTTCAGAAAACCGTTTTTCGATTTATTCGAAAAGTGAGCTTAAAAAAAAAAAAAAAATTTCAAATACGGTTTTATGTCAAAAAACCGGTTACTTGATTTTTTTCGATTATTATAAATTTATAGAAAAATACTTATTTAGTAAAAACTTAGATTTTAACCAATGAAAAAAATATATCGTGCTGTAGCCTTTGTATGGAATGATGTTGCAATAATGATTCGAATGTAAAAAAATGTGAATTTTTTCTTATATCAAAATAATCATTTGCAACAGATTTCATCAAATTATTTTTGCACTATATAATGCCCTAAATGGACGGTGTATAATCTTTTTTGTTAGTGTTTTTCAGTATCGTATTAAAATAATGAGATACAATGATTTTTAATTATTTTTTATTGATGTGATTAAATTGAAAATAGATGAACACAGCAAAATTGATTCAGAATATAATGCCAAAGAATTTATCCAGCATTTGCTCTTAAAACACAGGGAATGAAAAATGTTGTATTTTCTTAGTTATGGCGGAATATACAAATATAAAACTGAATATTTTAGTGAAAAGACACTTTTCTTCCATTAAAAACCGGTTAGCCGACTGATAAAAACCGGCATGTCGAATGATTTGAAAATTTAAATTATTCGAAACCGGTAGATTTTCTGTAATGCGGAAAACCGGTTAACCGGTTTCGGTTTTTGAATACACTATCCAATAAACTTGACAAATACAAATCATTAACTTTCCATCTGTGATATTGAACTTCGGAACTGATTTGCTGGTTCGGTTGACTATTCGTACTATTTCTTATGATTTTGATCATCCACATATATTTGGTAGATTTAAATATCTTTATTTAAAGAGTGAGATTAAAAATATTAACACATATATGTTAGTAAAAACGAAGTCATTAAATTTAGAGTTTCAAGTTTATATGATTGAAATTATTATAACAGTATAAAAAAGAACAGTGTTATCAATATTACTGAAAATTCGAACCTTTTCGAAAATCTTTCGAATAACATTTTTAAATTGCTTTCTGTCACTGCTCTCCAAAAGGTAGTCTATCTCGGTTTAAAAACATTCAATTTTTTCGACAACATTTTTGTGCTCTTCAATTCTCTTTTAACAGGAGACTAGTATCTCTCCACTGGCCTTAACTTGGCCAGTTTTGAGGATTTTTCTCTCTTGGTTCAAACACCACATTATTGTTTTCATATCAATCAAGAACTTGCTTACTATTGTAGTAGGATGCTAAGTCAAACAAATAAAAAATAAACACTTTGTAAAGTCTTCTGAATGGAAGCATCCTTTTTTGTAAACATACCTTGATATAAGTTTCGGCATGTATAGAGCACGTTGTTGCAAATTGTTGTGCCGGAACTGCATTTTACTTGTCATACCGAAAACATTAAAGGAAACAAGTTTGCGCATTTCTGATCACTCATTTATTCCGGATAACAATATATTCATTTGTTTGATAGTAAATATATAACAAAATTGACCTGATAAATAATGTGGAGTTATACTTCGGTTAAAAGTTGTAATGAAAAATGTGTGTTAGGAATTTTTCCTTATATTGCACAGATAGACAGAATCGATATATTTTTGGAAATAAACTTTTATCATATGATCAGCTGGATAGATTTTCATAAAGTTTAACATAATGGTAGAAGAAGAGTATCAAAGTTTTATTTCATCAAACCCATTGGTGCTCCATGAGCGGAATTATAATTGCGCAAAATGGGGTGAATCGAATTTTAATTTTTTTGAAACATATGCAAATATTTTTCTTTTCATTCATTCACTGTCTTATAATCGTTGATGAGACCTTAAAAATAAAACAAAAATGTATATCGTTTGACTCCGTAAACATATCCGTCCGTCTGTCTGTCTGCCTGTCCGGCTGAATGTCCATGTATACGTTATGAATACCCAACAGACCGTAATTTTCGAGATATATCGATAAAATTTGGTCAGTGTTGTTATTTTGGCTTAAGTACGAAGTTTAATGAAATTGGTCAGCGAGGATCAGTCCATTATTTCCCATGGGTTTCGTACAAATATCACTTATAAGGGCATAAATACAATGCCAACGCAAATGTGATTAAAATAAAAATATAAGCAAAAGTATTTGCCTAAATTTATGCGAGGGTCGGTCCATAATTTTTTCTAGCACTCATATAACCCCCCAGCAAAATTCGCTTTAAAACTCATGTATTTCCCATAAATGCTAGTGTCGCTTGTTTTTTTTTTAATTTTTCTTAATGATATTGCATAATTGGGTTAAACCGATTTAACGTCCTTATTTGTTTAATCATGTCTAGCTTTTCTATTTTTTAAAAAGGTAATACCACAACTTTAGAACTCTCTCTATATATTTCCCTTGATAGTAATATCTCGATTAATATAAGTTTTCTGTTAAAGACTTGTCATATTTTACATAAAATCCTTATGACACAATATAAACAATTTTTGCTTTCAATTTTCCTTCTGGAATGCTGATAAAATATCTTTAATATGGGTTCCATGTCATAACTAACATTGACACTCAATTTAAGATTTTCGCTTTGTCTCCATAATTTTTATTTATTTAGATATTTATTGTGTACACATGTGTGTATGTGTGTTTTTATATACATATGTGTAGGTGTTTTTTTGTTTTGCTTTGCTTAAATATTTATTTCGTTCATATGATGTTCGGACAACAGACAAAAAGAACTTATTAACTTTAAGTCAAAATTTTCTTTCTTTCATTGTTAATAATGTTAAGAATCTTTTTGCTTTTATACAAACAAATATATATACATCTGTCGATGTATATAGTCCAAAGATACTCATATCAATACAACCATAAAGTTATAAATACACATTGACCTTCAGTTTATGGCACAAATTGAGACAATTGAAATTCATTGTTTTTTTTTTCTCCAGTTCAGCCTTTAGTGGGGAGTATACAAATGACAAAAGCAGTGGATACAGCAACAATAACAACAAAATGACTTTATTAGATTTGAAAAATATTTTATATTGTGGGTAGAATTGTATATACAAGTATGTGTGGCTGGTGTGTAAATATGTTTCATCTCAGATCCTTTTTTACTACCTCCTTTTTTATTGTTTGCTCATTTTTTGTTGTTTATAAACTTTGATATAGAAAATGATTTATTTTTTCCAGAAATAATACCAACAATTTTGCTATTTTGTATTTTGTTTAATACTAAATTTCTTTTCTTCTTTTGTATGTTTGTATTTGTTCACTTTTTTCTAATAAATAAAAATATATGTGTATTACTTAACGTGTTTTATATTCACACAATATACACACAAATACATATTCATACAATACGATAAACAGATAATAGACCGTAAAAAGCTATAAAAATGTTTTTGGCTCTTAAAATGGGTCTAAGAAATATTTATATCAAAAATTTATTAAGCGGGATAAAAAGTGAAAGAAAAAGGAAAAAATTGTCAGACATTTAAACTATGAAATAAAATGAGCTAAAATATATTTCTGTTTTCTTTTCTTGAATTAACCCATTTGTAAAAGATTAATCGTTATTTGACTTAAAGAAAAGCTGCAAATCAAATTGAATATTGTTTTTCTTTTGCTGAATTCTTTAATGATTAACTTTCTTGCTTTAGAATCGCGATTATATTCGGTTCCATTGAAATTTATGTTAACAACAATCAAAATTATATGAGTCTAACCGATAAACTACTACTATCCCTTCATCTAGTACTTAGCATATATAATCCGCTCCAAGTTAACTTAAATCTGTAAAAGCAAGTAAGAATGCTAAATTCGTCTCTGCTGCATCTTAAATACTCTCCACCACCTACGTCATGTAAATATTCCCATGAGTTGGAGATATAGCATAAGAAAGCTAATTATTCGTCCCTCAGCTTAATCTTATTATTCAATTGATTATATAATATTAAGTATACGTATAAATTAACGAAGGGAACGCTGCAAATCATTCGGAAATTTTTCAATCAAATTATTTTGTTATAAATAATAAAATTATATGGAGCCAAAATTGGAAGAATACTTTTCCTTCTATGGAATCATGCATATGTTTTGCTGCTAAAACTTATAGCCATATGATTTTTCATTAAAAAATATCAGTTTTAAAGCAGCAATATTTTTTTCATAATGATAAAGTATTTATATGAATGCGTATACTTATTATACAAGTAATTATTTAATATTAATTATACGTTTTTTAAATATAGATTGACACTGTTGCTCATTCCTATAAACATATTTTATTCTCTATTTTATTCTCTATTTTTTATCTCTATTTGATATTTTCTTAATCACAAAAAGTTTCTTTGTCGATCAAAAATAAAATATAAATTTCTGATTCTTATAGAAAATATATCAATTTTACAGAATTCGTTTATTTAAGCGGTGATACCCAAGGAATTTAAAGAAAAGATCCAATTAAAATTATTCCATAACTGTCTAAGTTTTAGATTAAAATACATGAAATGGACAGAGAATAAGAAGAAGGTAATTTTCAATGAAAAAAATAATAATAATTTAGACGGTTCTGCCTCATACATATGATTTTAGCAGAATTTAAAATCAAGCAATTATTGGAATTGAAAACATAATCATCATAAATTTTATTGTTATATAATAAGTTATTCGGAATTATTTCACAAATTAAAATTATAACCACTATGGAACGAAGAAACGTTTCAAGGTAAGACTATTCTGCATAAATCTACCAAATTGCAGTCTGAAGAGCAAGTTATGGTAAAAAAATGATAGATGGATATCGCTTTTTCAAATAAAACTTTCATGTAGATCAAAAAGTTATTATTTTTTTTGACTGAAATATTGGTCAAGAGTCTGCGTACCAAAAAATTAAATCAGTCCCACTTTATTACCTATTAACGCCTGTGGGTTATCGAAAGCACTTTCTATTTTAAGAATAACGTATAACGTTTGTAAAGTTGTTTATAAACAACCTTAATACATACATTTATTTTCACAACAGCACTTCCTGTATTGGGTGCCTTCCTATAAACTGGACGAATATAAACATATTTAAAGTCACATGTCCTCTAGTTATCATACATTGCTCAAGGTGTTTGAATAAAACTTAGAATATCAGGTGAAGAAAGAAATATTTTAGAATATTTTTTAATCAGCTTGTCTCTAAATGGCCCTCAATGTCACTGCGGATTGTAAACAGGGACTTGCGAATTGCGTTCCTATTTATATATTGACGCTATTGAAAATTTTGTGTTTACAATGTCTTTACTCTCTCAGAGTGCCATAGATTTAGTTTGCTCCCAGAACCTTGGCCTGCATGCTATAGAATTCAATCTATCATCTTCCTTGATCTCTATGATAAGTGTTGTCATAGACGTTAGCTTTAGTCATTTTGTACCACCATAACCATATCATCATGATGAGATAATTGGTAATGCTGGTAATCTGCTTTTACATTTTAATACAATCATGCTTTAATCAGCGTTACCGCTGAGATATTTCGAAAAGTCAAATAAAAAGGGGATTTTGGAATATTTATGAAATTTCATGAGGTTTTACGTCGAAAATGTAAATTATAAAAAGGGAACAAAAACTGGCAATTTGAAAAGGTACACAAAAATTTACATGCAGTTGAAGAATTAACAATTTGCAATAAAGTCACTCTAGTGATAACACTGGTTTTTATCATTATAACTATATAAAGATATTGAGCTATTGGGTGGCAACAATACAGTATCTGAACTTATCTGGCCCTAACATAGCATGAATTAGCTTTATATCTTTAATAAACAATCCTCGAACTTTGTTATCAGTTCTTGGAAGGGATAAAGCCTTTAAAACTGCTTTTAAATCATACTTGTCATCCCTTTCTTATCTAAAGAGTTGAAGTTTTTAGCTTTTCACTTAATTAATTTCAACTTTCTTTATATTAATATTTATAGGAATTTTACAAAATGCTAATATTTTCCTTTCCCATTAGCTAATTAAAATTAAATATGTAAATTAAAGTTCCTTATGAATACCGGAACCATTAAATCAATTAAATTAACATTTTAAATTGTTTAAAGTATTTTAACTTTAATACAATTAGAAAAGGTCGGTCACCAGTTACAGACTATTTCTTAAATCACTTTGTAATCTTAAGTAAACTAAACATTTTACAAAACGCTTTTCTTCACATTAACAATTTTGGATTCAAGTTTCTCTTTTTTTAGTCATTTTATTGGTCTTTTTGATTTAATTTGTGTTTCTTTTTTTTAATTTTGTTAGTATTTTATAAATACAGATACAATTGCATGCAACATACAGATAAATGTATAACAGCAACTGTTGTTGTTGCAACCAACAAAAAAAGTACAAACTGTTCTTCAATAAAACCACAATATGAGCACAATTACCAAGTAAAACAACAGCACAAAATAATAGCAAGAGAAGTGGTAAGTTGCATCTAATATAACAACATTGTAGGAGGGCAATCGGAAAAGTGTTGTATAATTAGAACTTGTTCTAAGATTGTTTTATTTTAAAATATTGTCTACAACAATAATGGAAGTTTTATTTAAAAGTATTTTTCCTTTTCATAATTTTTCAAGATTTAATATGTTGAAATGACTTCATGTTTTACCTCCTTTCAAAGGTAGACAAATTCGAAATCAAATATCAACAACAACGAAAATAATTATGTAAACGTACAGAGTCGTAATACACAACAACAAATTTTAGTTAAAAGTCTTGTCATTTGGAGTGTAATTCCAAAAACTATCAACTAAGAGACCAAACAATTTAAAGTGTATTCGTTAAAAACAAATCTGGCACTTATAAAATCGTACTTAATTTGGCAACTTTTTTGAAAATATTGAATTAAAGTATTTGATTTTTAGTTAATTTTAAAAATATGTTTCACCAATATTTCCGATTTCCTCACAAAAAATAAGAGCGGCCCATTTCAGTGATTTCGTCGCATCAATTTTTGTTTCTTTTTTTTATCAATTTATATTTTTTATAATCGAAAAAGGAGTGTTAATGCAAAAATATTATTATTCTCCATAGTTGTAGAACCATATCTGAGACAAATTCACAATTCAAAATAACATTATTTAGTGAAAGTTTTAAGCTAAAATATGCCACACTGATCAAAACGTGTGACCAGGAAACGAAATTCCCCTTGGTCCTACAAAATAATAGGACCAAGAGGACCGTCAAACTGATGCAATTAAACTGTACCAGGAGAACTTGTCGGTTGAAAGAAAACCTGGTTGAGGTAGATGGAATGGTATTTCCAAAGCAAAAAAATCAAAATGCTTTTAAAGAACCCCCAAAACATTCGATAGGAAATGAGGTTAGTAAGCTAATTTCTCGGTCCATTTGGTATGAAAGATTAAAAATAATGCAGAAAAAAGAGCAGGGAAATCAAATTCAATTTAAAAAATATATATTTTTGCAGTATTATGGATGACGAAACGTAAGTTCTGGCAGATTTTTGATATGGCAGATAATATACAGTTGCCGCAACAGAAGCCAATCATTTGTTAGAAAGAGCTTCATTAATATCAAATATTACAAAAAGGAATATTTACAAAAAACTCTGCTTCCATTCATAAGACTTCATAATGTGTCCACTTATTTTTTGCCTGATTTGGCATCCTTGCGCTATGTTAACACAAGTCCTTAAGTGGTTAAAGAATAATGGTATGGTATTTGTATCAAAAGGCACTTATGCTTCAAACTGCCCGGAGCTAAGGCCAGTGGAGATACATTGGGCTCTTGTTAAACGTGAATTGAAGTGCACAAGAAAGTGTCCCCAATTTTAAAAGATTTTAGACGGAGATGGACTCCCTGTTTTAGCAAGTACTATAAAGCAGAATAGAAGGGTTTCCTAACAAACATATATTAACATATGTTAATATATGTCTATGTTATGAACTCTTCGATCTCACTCCTTATTTATAACAGTGAAACATAATTTATTTACATTAAGGCATTCAATTCTAGTTTTTGAATACTTTATCGATTAAACATTTGAATTTCTTTCAGTGTACTTGCAAACTAGCTGAAGTATGTATTGCGGCTTTGAAAAGAAAAACGAGTAAAACAAAATATTTCCTTTTGTCATTTTCAATTGGGGAAAATGTAAACAAATTTGTAGATTTTGCTCATTTTGCAATTGAACTTTTTTCCTCATTTTGAATTTTTTTTTTTTTTCTTTTGCCAACATTTGTTGGTGGGAAAAATACTAACTGCAATTTTAGTTACAGTTCAAAAAATACTACCATGACTACTTTTAAAAGAATTGAAAATGCTAAATTGCTAATGTTATGTGATTGTAGCTGCAGTTGTTGTTTTGTTATGCCATTTCAATGAATGAACGAATGAATAAATGAATGTGTTGAAGGCCCTTTTAAATGTTTTAGTCAATAACAGTTTCCTTTTATTGTTGCTATTGCTATTAGTTTTTCTTTATGTTACTTGGTTAAAATTTTCCTTTGTTGTTTTGTTTATTTGTTTTTTTTTTTTTTTTTTTTTTTTGTAGGAAAAAAAGATGTAAAACTTTAATTTTTATGGTCTTCGAATTGGGAAATATGCATGGACATGCTAAACATAACAATAGCAACAACCAAAGTCTGATGCCCTCAAAAAGGAATAACAAAAACAATACAAACTGCTGAGGGAAACACTCTTCTAATGGAACCCTTATTTTTCTCATTTTATAGTTTTAAGTCTCACCCTTCTGGTCTGTTCCCTATATTTGCTAAAAAAAAATTGGCTTTTATTATGTTGTTGATGTAGTTTTAGTCTTTTTTAAGTATGAGTAAATGTTAATGTCTAAGTACATATGTATGTGTCTGTATCTGTGCTTTGAATTGTAAATGCACTTTTCTATTTAATCAAACAAACATACACAATGTTTGCATATGTATGTAAGCTTGTTTTGTTTGTGTAAGTGAACGAATGAATGCAGTAGGTTAATATATATGTATAACTTTAGTACTTGTGTCTGTGTGTATATAAAATAGCAAAAGGTGTCTAGTGGTTTACAGCCTTTTTCGGTTGTTTGTTGCATATTTAATGATTGACAATTTTAATATCAGTCACAAAAAATCCTAATTTGGTAATTAAAATATTTCAGTAGATAATGATTCACAATTCTGGAACCAGTAAGAGTTGGTTAATTAAAAAAAACCTTTAGACATTGTTATTAAGAAATCGTTTCGCGATTTTTTTAACAACAACTATTAAAGGTTGGTCGGACCTTCAAAAATCAATAACGTTGTAACCTTTAAAGTGACTATAGAAAGATATTATGTATGACCTTTTTTACTGTTCTCCTTTTTATACCCTCCTCCACCATAAGGGTACGCTTACATCCACGATAATTGGCAGAGCTCAATAAAATTTACCCTAAGTATTTATCATTATCCTAAGTTGTTTGATATTTAAATCCGGAAATATAGGTTACGGATAAAAGTTATAGACCAATATCTGAGACAACCTGCTAAATCTGCTAAAATTATTCCCACGATTATGACTACTCGACAGGCTAATTTTGCTTCTTACAAACGAATTCGTTATTATCGTATATTGCGGCAACTAATATGGGAAATTGCGGCAACTAATTAATCTAAACAAGAAAGAGTACTATATTCGGCTATACCGAATCTTCAATACCCTTCACCACTAATGCGTGTAAGTAAATACGTTGCGTTTCATACATATACGCTCACAAACGTTCGGCTAAACTTTTCTTGTACTGAACCGATTTTGAGAATGGAATGGTATATAACTTTATATTATGGCCAAATTTTGCTTATTTTAAGTAGAACTATAACAAGTACTGTAGCCAAATTTCATGGAGCTCTGTCATAATATAATAAATAATATTATAATATAATTATAGATAGACAGACCGACAGACGAACGTAGCTTTATCGACTCAGGTTTTGATTTGATTTTATATACATTATAGGGTCTGAAAAGATCCCTTCTTAGGAATGACAAAGTTGATATACCACCACTTATGATCGTGTAGAGTATGAAAAATACTAACGATATTTTTAATATATTACAGGAAATCTTATGAAATTTAGCACATGGATGAAGAAACAATGGCAAAATCTTTTAGACAACATAACTGTGGAAGAGCGCCCGGGTAGTGCACGGGTAGTACACTGTTTCAAGTAGATTTTTTTATAAGTTTCCGCAATTATTTTTAAATCGATCGAATTTGGCAAAGTTTTAAGTAAAATTACAATTATATATTGCGATTAAAGTATCAACATTCATCAATCGAATATACATCAAATATGTTTTGAAAACTGAAATATTGGAAAAACCCAAAATCGATGTTAAACCGATCGCATTTAAAATTTTTTTCTTAAACAAATTGGCTGTGCTGATAATTTTTTAAAACTTTAGTTCGACTCAGAATTAATTTCAGAGTCGATTTAGAGATTTTCGTATATCCTTCTAGCTGGATGACAATTCATTAGGGTGGATAAAAAAGTAGTACCAGTCTCCCCCAGAATGGTTGCTGTGTTTACTGGAATGCTAGAATTTGTTTTGTCATGCTCCATAATCAGCACATTTTATTTTTTGTATATAGACCGATCGGAAGATAATTATATATTTGTTTGTTGTTTCTTAACTTTGTCTTTAATTAATTTTTGAGTCTAACAAAAATTTTAGTATTTACTTCAAAAATCTCGGGTCCTTTCCCCTTAAGGTCCTAATATTTCTTTGCATGAATCGCCTTTAAAGACATAGTAAGATAACATATTAAGTTCTTTCGCTTTAAACGAATCTTAATATGATTTAGAAAGGTCATTATACAAACGGGCGAAGAGATTACAGGGCTTATATGAGAGTTTAAGTCTAATGAGGAGCGAAATTCATCAAATTTATTATATATATTGAAGACAGTTTCATAGTTGTCCTAATTTCGATCTTACTTGTCCATATTTTAAAATCTTTCAAGCATAAAATTACGACACATATATTAAAAATCATTTAAAAAGAATTAGTACATATTAAAGAGTATTATTTGCCTAAAACCCTATTCAGAAAGGTGTTTTATATGAGAGTATATATACATATATAGGCCGATATTTAAAAAACTAGTTACGTATATTCGGGAGATATACAGACAAACAGGCGGACATACCTCAGTTTTTTATTTGATGAAAGATAGTTATTTCAGTGCGAAAACAGCCCGAAGCATCTATCCAAATAGGTCAAAGATTAACTATCAACAAGTGAGATCCATGTCCTGCAATCTATTTGAATCTCATAAAGAGCCTCTTTGGCATTTTAAAAGTAAAAGCTTGACTTTGACGCTTTAAAAATAATTTTGAACTTATAAACTGGCTACAAACAGATGCCAACATCCATTCTAAAGTATCTCATTAAATATATGCCTAAAATATGCACTAAGTTCATAAAAGGGAAAAGGATATAAAATTCGTGCGTGCAAGTTAAAAACTAAAATTCTTCTGTGATGATTATAACATTAAATTCTTTAATAATTTTAGATTATATTATTATTTTACTTGATCTTAATGATTTATTTGATATTTAATTTTAGACATTTGATTTCACATTTAATTTTCATTATTCATTTTATCTGCTTTCTTTTTCAATATAAATTATCTTTACATGTATTCAATTTCTTTATTTATATTTTAAACATTTAAACGTACATTTCCCAACTTTGATAAATACATTTGCAGAAAGATTGAGTTCTTGCAGCGAGCAACTCTTTTGTTTCTTATAATTAAAATTGTTTCATTGTAATCATTCACCTGATTTTTATTTTCTCTTTTCCTCTTCCTCTTTTTTTTTTTTTTTTTTTTTTTTTTTTGCAACAATTATCGAGCTTGAATTTTACCGCATAAAAACCATTTGTAATTTATACACACTAAAGACGTGGCTGCCACTGATGTTGTATTTGAGTTCAATTTTAGTTATTATTCTTGCTAGTAGCTGTAGTTAAATATATTTTTGCACGAATACATTTGTATGCCAATTGAAAGGCACCAAAATGGTGGTTATACATACGAATGTGTGAGTGTATGATTTTTAAATACAGTATATATATATGTATATATGAAACCCTTATTCTCATGTAGTTGTTGCACTGATTTCTTCCGTGATCACGAATATTGTTGTTACTACAACAAAAAGAACAAAATACCACAATGAATGTGTATATGGCAATGGTATGCGAATACACACATACATATTCAATTGATAATTCACCTTTACTCGTATTTAGCAAATGAATACACACAAGGAAGTTTGCATTTGTGTGCAGTTTGAATTATTTGATCAAAGTCAAAAATGTATAACGAGATTTCATTGCAACAATTTATTAAAGCGACCACCTAATATAAAGACCCAAACAAATAAATGTTGGTTTAACATTCCTTTAGAGCAGGGAAATTATTTCTTTAACTATGTGTATGTGCGGTTATTTGTGACCAAATTAAGGTCTCTCTTTAGGTTTAGAATTCTTTTATACACGTCTTCCGAATTTTTAGGGATTTTACTCTAAAAAGTAGTATCCCTAATTTGAAGCTGCTATTCTGAAATTATTTTCTCATATAGAAGATTTGATGTCTCAAAATTGACAACAAATATTTACGCCAAGTGCAAAAATATTTTAGCCGATTTCCATTGAAATACTAATATTTTAAAGTTTTGTCAGTTTATACTCTTTTCTGAAAAATGGAGAATTATTAATACACTTTATTCTAATAAGAGTCGATATCAATGAAATTAGTATAATGAAAAAATTATGATGATTTTGCTTGGAATTATCCTATACATTAGATTCCATCCTCTATTTCGGGATGGAGCCCAATGTGGGAACATATACTAAAGACAGTAAAAAATAGTTGTGTCTTATATCCGCAGAAGCTTACTCCGACTAAGACCTTTCCATTGGAGCTAGTTTAACTAAACCTTTTTGTTACATTCTTGAATCAAATTAAACATTTGTATACTGATTAAGTATTCTGCCTCAGATATCAGTCTATAGCTAGTGGAACAATACATCAATTTTAAAATGGGAAACTGCTTAGAACAAACAGTCTGCCTATTCAAGATAAAGAGATGAAAGTTTTTTGATTTAAATCTTTTTTTTTCGAGTAATAAATTGGTCCCTTTGAAAAAATTCAAGCCGTTTTATTTTTAAAGGTGTTTTGTTCCTTTATAAGTTACACCATTTCGATTGAGAAATACCATATCAATGGGTGCTCAGGAATGGCAAAAATAAATTTATCAAAATTGGTAAGAAAATAGTTATTATTTCATGAAATCCAAGTTTTGAAATGGACACCATAATCCCCGGATTTAAATCCCTGGAAGGATATCATTGGTATTTTAAAATGGGAAGAAGATGGAGATTTTTAATTGACCGACGTTAGAGAGTGAAACGATATTAACATTTGTTCTGACAAAATTTATATATCTTATGTCTAAAATGATTTGTGTTTCTTAAGTTCCGAAGAGATAATTTGTACAATCTTATGTGTAATTTTTAGTTTTCGAAAGAAATATCTCATTCTACATAAAACTACATGTAGAGTAGAAGTCTGCTAAAAAAGTTTTCTCTGCCTAACGACCCTTTAAATGATAACGTGATATTTTCGGAAAAGTTTTATGCGGATTATACTTTGTTATGATTCATTTCATTATGAAATAATTTCCAAATAAATTCCCAATAAGAAAATTAATTATTGAGAGAGCAAAATTGATTGAGAGGAGAAAGATCGAAATATTCTTACCACCCGTTTTTCATTAAAACTTTTAACCCAGATTCTCTTTTTTATCAAGTTAACTTTACCGTCAAACAATAAATATATTGGTAAAAAACTGAGTGATCATAAAAAATGTCCGAACCAAAATTACTACATATTTTCAACATAAACCCATTTTGAATTTTAAAGAGTACCGGAGGCTTGTTCCTTGATAGAAGGCCTGATTCATGAAAATGTAATGGTCCACATGTTGTTTCGAAAGCCAGAAAAAAGAAAGAATTTTCAAACGAGTTTCCTACATATTGGTTAGAAAGCAGATGTAGTACAAAAGGTTCTAAAAAAATGGAGCCCAAAAACAGATCACGAAAATTGCAGATTTTTTTTTTTAGAAAATTGATATCTTATACACATTTTTTTCGAATTATGATGAATAATGAAATTGAGAAGTCTAAAATATAAGAAAATTATGTAAAGAGAACATATTTCCGCCAGGTGTCTTCTCTTTTAAATTAGAAGAAAATTAAGCTTAAATCGCACTTAAAAAACACATTATTGAGTCTGATAATATATCTGCCGGTGTTAAAATAATTTCATCTTATTTCGATGAATATTAATTAAAATTAATAATAATTTTGTAGTTATTATGCGGGTTTTTATTTAAATTATAAATAAAGAATACCTGGGAGTATAAGTTATATATGTATATATTCATAAATTTTATTAAGTATACTCCCTGTACTACAAAAAAAATCAGTAAGTAATAAGTAAGACCTCACAATTTCGCTATGTCCGTCTGTATGTATGTCTGTCTGTCAATCTGTCAGTTTGTCAGTATGTCTGTCTGTCTGGCACGTTCACATCCCTATTAATAGACAGATCTCAATGAAATATGACCGGAGTATTTGTTATTATCCGGATAAGTTCTATGTTTAAAACCAGCGAAATCAGTTCAGTTTATTAAAAGATATACACCGATATTTGAGGCAATCTCTATCTACAAGCGAAGGTCTTTCTTATAATAAGAATAAAATTTTGTCATAATATAAAGTTATATATACGTCATCACCGGCAAAAAAAATTATTAAAATCGGCTTATTACAATAATTATAGAGAACAATAAAACTAATTTCATAACTCCTCAAATATTCCTGTGTTATATTTAAGTAGAACTTTTATGAAGTGTTTGCAATTGTTAGTATATATAAGGTCATGTACGTACAAAATGTATTTGTTTTCATGCATTTACTTAACACGCATTTGTAGTGGAGGGTGTTCGGCATATACAAATAAACCAAATTTATGGAATTTTGGCGGAATAAATAAGCCCATTAAAGAAAATTATAAACATTTCATTATTTTAGAAAATAAGTTTATTTTACTTGATTTAATGTAATTTTTATAAAAACGGATATATGACAGATACCAGTATCCTACCTCCGATTTTGGATAAATGTACAGTACATAATTGTTACCATATAAAAATCATAATTGCAAAATTTAAAATTTTTCCGAGAAAAAATTGAAGAAAAATAGATTAAATATCAACTAGCGAGACCTTTATTCATTATAACGAAAATATATTTTTTTAATTTTAAGTAAATTCTTCAAATCGACTAAAAATATTCAATATGAGTATTTGAATTCGTCAATGAAAAAGCGGTAAATTTGAATTAATATCATTCAATGCGTATAATACATTATTCAAATTGACAAGAAGTATTTGTATTGATGAATATTATTTAATTCAGATACCTTATTTAAGATAAATTTAAGAAATTTTAGTTGAATTGAGGTTTGTTAAATTGTGATAATAAATTAATACGTAAAGTATTTATGATGAAAGAAGGAGTACTTCTCATACAAAGCAAATATGGATTGTAATTGCGAGAACATTGAAATTTGGTTCCAATAACTCAAGGAACTCTTTAAGTGGACAAAAATTAAGTCGAATAGGATCAAAGGAGAAGTAGTTCTATACAAATCAAATATTGATTATTGAATATCTAAATATCCACTACAGCGATAATTTGGACGTTAACTTGTTGAAGAATGTTTATTAAATTTAACATCTGTTACTATTTTTTTTTTTTAATTCTTTGTATATTTGAATAAAATGTTGAATTTGAAGAAACATTTGGTTCAGTGTACTTTACCCATTTTTCCACTAGCATGTGGGCGAACATAATTATTATGAAATATTACGGTTTCTTATCGCATTGAATATTATGGCAATTTTTTAGTTCAGTTGCCTTTCATACAAGTCCTTTGTCTTTAAAACGTTTCTCCTTGTAAGAATGTTCTAGTCGGTCAAGTCCGACTATAGAATAAACTATACCACAATATTTGTTATATACTGCAATTACAAGAAGTTAATGAACGACCCTCGTATAATTTGATTTTCTGATTCATGCCTTAGTGTGCAGTATGTTATTGTTTCACAAAAATTTATGTGAAATTTATGCGACTTAAAATAATTTTTCGGGTCAAATTATGTGGAAGCTAGAAAAAATTACGGACCGATACTCTTGAAATTTCGTACAATTTCGTTTCTCAATTTATATAGTTATCTTTCACACTAAATCCTTTTAAGAGCTTGAACATGTTACTTTACTATTCATATATCATTAATAGCATATTAATAGCAAGTAGTTTTCAATTCTCTCCCTGAACTTTTTTCCTTTATTACTATTATTTTCTAACAAATTATCACTTATTTCATCAAAAAAAACTATATAAACTTTTAATAAACGGTTGCGTCATCTACAAATAATTTAGTGTAAGTTTTCGTAACGATTCTCAAGTGTTTATATGTATAGTAACATCCTGCAGGACTTGTTAGTATTTAAACACACGTTAAACAAGAATAATTAAGTTAATATTTGTCTATTCTACTTTCTTTCACTTATTAGGTCCTGTTCTATATCAAAGAGAAAAAATAGTTTACAAATAAAAATTAAAACGCTTGTTTAAAGCTTTTAATTCAATTGTATAGTGTTAAGTCATGTTGCTTAAATGAATTTAAAATATTTACTTATTTTATCATGAACTAAAAATGTTATTTTCTATTTTTGTGACTAATACAAAATTAACCCTTTAACTGGGGAGGATACAATATTTGAAGGTACGTTTAATTTATTATTTTTTTATTATTATGCTTTTGGGTGTATATGACTTCCAAAAAGCATTTTCCTCTTTTACGTTTTACAGCAGTTCTTTTTGCGTCTTCCCATGTAAAATTACATTGCCTAGATTTTGGAGGATGATTCTTAGTCGACCACAGCTTCTTGAATCTTGAGGATTCAACTCAATCGCCATTTGGGTTATATTTACCAAATGGCGATTGGTAAATATAACTAATCGCCAAATCCTCTGGATAACGTGAGAGACTCCATGTGATTTAAGTTCTCTCTATTTCCCACAGCTGAGGTGATTGAATTCTTTGTTTGTATTTGATCTGAAAGTTCAGCGTACATGATTAGTATTATCGCCTGGTATACTACTTATTTAAATGTTTTCTATATAACAATTTGCTTGATGGTGTCGAAGGTTTTTTGAATCGATGAGCAATAAGTACAGAAAAGTATACTATTCAAAAGACTGTTCTATTATTATTCAAGCTAAATCCTCGCAACTCTTGTTTGGCCGATTACTTGTCTGGTTGTCTCATAAATTATATTCTATTTACTTAGTAGTTTTTCTTGTATGAAGATTGCCAATACTTGATGATGATTATGATGATGATGATGATGACAGAGTTTTTCCTCATCTTTTATTTCAATTTTCCAGGTCTCCACTTTTCAGTAATAAAAAGTGGATACCTTCATTTCAAGTTGTAGGTGGTCTCTCTTCCTCCCAAATAAAAGATATTTGTGGTCGTAGAAATTCAGTTGAGCCTAAAATATCTGCTCATAGAATTTCAGCTGTACCATTTTTTCCTAAATTCCTAATTGCCTCCTTTTTTACTATGGAATTCGTAGCATATTTTCTACAAGGTTTAAGTTGTCAAACTGTCAGTGCGCCACTATGATCACTGACAGATTGGTTCCTGCAACGCATATGACAAGACAGTGTATCGTTTGTAGTAATTTCATCATATCGTTTTGACAAGCTGCTTTTCTAGTAATTGGTACTGGTGACACAAAATATTGTTGTTGTTTAACAGCAGTTTGAGCTTTCTTTTTTAAGAAATCGGGTTCCAAATGGTATTTGTTATCCAAAGTTTCTTCTTTGCACCATGTTTTCCCTGCAACTAGTTCGTCTGTCGCTCTGATATCTTCCCATTTGCTAGTAAATCAGTAACTGTTTACAAATGACCGATGTTAACGAGTTCTTTATAAAAGGAAGGGGCTCTACGACTAAGTTATTTTTAGCATGCAGTTTGATTTTGATATCGCTTATTATGAACTCATTGGTACTTCCGATGTCAGCGCCTCTTTTATTTCAGACAACTCTTGGTGAGCTTTTCTACCTTCCACTCACTCAAATATGGTCAATATGATTACTTGAGTTTTCGCTAGAAAATGTCCATGTATATTTGTGAATTTCCTTATGTGGGAAGAGGGATCCATTAATGATGAGCTTAAATGTAAGGCACAATGTAATGAGGCATTCTCCATTATTACTTATAACTCCACATCCGTGCTTACTGTTAGGAATACTGGTTTATTAAATTCACTATATTTTTTCGCTATATTTTGACTTGATAAACATAGTTTAAATTTCAATTACATATATGACAGATAATTGTGGACATATGATTATGAAGTTCTTCGTTGTTTTAAAGCTCTGCCGCTAAAAGTAGTGAACAGGGTATGTTAACTTTGTCACTCCGATTGTAATGACAAAAACATTAACTAAGATCTATTAACTACAAGTTCAAAGTAGGTAACAGAGCTATATCCTGACTTAAAATGTAAAACACTGGTTTAACAAGATAGAAAGTATTGGTCTCCGAAAATATTGAAAAATCTTGTTTTCATAATTTAATGAACTATAAAATCACTAGAAAAGTGTGTTGAACACATAATGGGTTAACTTTCTCTGAACATATAACAACTACATGAATTTAATTTATAAATAAAGTTTCCTCTATAACTTATTTAATATCCTTTCCTACAAATTTCATCTGACCTAACACACTTACACACATACTTTCACATTCCACCTCGCCCCAATCAACGTTTGGAGAAATTGTTCAGTTATTTTACAAGAAAACAACAATAAAACAAAATTTAACTTTATAGAATATATTCGACATACATACATTCATACACACATATATACATTCATTGTTTTTTTACATCTCTTAGTTTTTCCTCCATTTCTTTTATTTGCCGCTCTTCTACTTGTCGAAGGTTCATTTTGGTGATTGTTTTAAATTTGATACCCCCGTGTCAGCAATAACTGCAATTTTAGTATAGCAACAATTTTCCTATGTGATATTGCATTGTTGCCAATAAAAATGTTACCAACAAGTCACCAAGCAGCGAATATATATTTTTTTATATTTATTTCTGCTTTTCTTTTATAATGTTGTTTCCATTTGTAGTTTTTGTATTTCATTCCTTCGTCAATGTGTCCGTTTAGTATATCAATTCATTGAAAGCCATTTGGGAAATAAAGTTATTAGTACGAGTATTCGAAGAAAAAGTTATATGTCATTGTGTCTTTACGATGAGAATGCAAGTGTGTTGTTAAATATTTGAACGTAAGAAGGGAAAAAAGAATTTAAAATTTTTTGCTCGTCACCTTAAAAGAAAGGAAGGATATGCTGAAATGACATACAAAAACCAAGATTCTTTAAATATGTATAAAGGTAAGTTTGAAAGTTTTAAATATTTTACCAAGTAATAAAACTTGGAATAGCCTCGTTTGCAAGCTAAAGTATAAGGATTGAGATCGAACATTTCATTAACACTTTCAACGTAAGTATTATGTGAATTTTTCCGATCAAATTTCCTTTATATATCATTTCAGTTATTTAGGTTTAATGCCAAACAAATGAGTATATTTTTAATATAATAAAAATTAAAGACCAGAGAAAAGAGTGTACTTAAATTATTAAATATTTTAAAGAAGACCCAACTTGATTCTACAAAGGAAAAGTTAACGTACAAGGAGCAAAAACGCTGTAAAAATTTGAAGGCCGAAAACAGAGCAGAAATTTGAATTTAAGTTTCCTAAAAAACTAGATGTGCAGAGGAATGTTGAGGAAAAGTTTAAGCTAAGCAGCCAAAATATCGCAAAAAGTACTTGGTATACCGAAGACCAAACATTTGTTTCAATGGGCTCTGTAAATACTAAAATTTATATCAAGCTATGCTTACAAAAAATGCCGCTTGCTTAATAATATGTCCAGTTATTTCTGCATCCTCACACTTTGGTAAACAAGTTCTTTAATGGTACAAAAACAACAATGTGGTATTTGCACCAAGAGAGAAATATCCGCCAGTGGATAGTTATTGGCCTTTTTTCTTAAAGAGCATTGAAAATCACAATGATGTCCAAATTGCAATAATTGTAAATTTTAATAACAATTTCAACCATACAAAAAATTTAATTGCAGGTTTAATATCTTCGGCTTTATTAACTTATTAGTACGTTAGGAATTTTTCGATCTTACTTCTTACTCTCAGCTCTAGACGAGAATTAGTCTCTGCTGTTGGTGATACTAAAGTCTCAGTATATATTTTTGACAAGTTAACTATAGATGACACTATAGTCTCGACTACAGATGACAATATAATTCCGACTACAGTTTACACTATAGTCTCGAATATAGATGACACTATATAGACACTTTATAGTCGATACATAAATGACATACAGTCTCGACAATAGATCACACTATGGTCTCGACTAAAAATGATACTATACGACTACAAATGACACTATGGTCGAGACAATAGATGACAGATGACTGTAGATGATACTATTATAGTCTCGACTATAATGATATTATAGTTTCAGTTATAAACGACACTCAAGTTTAGATTATAGATAAATTAGTGAAGAATTTAATTGAGTTGTATTATAAATGATTCCATCATTAAAAAAAGAGTTATCTCAGTGCGAAGTTAAAAGTCAATATCATAAAATTTTAGTTACTCTTAGAATATCATATAACAGAAACTTCCCAACATTTTCATTAATTTAATATTTATTATTGAACAAAATTATATCAATCAAATAGGAAATTATTATTAAGCTTAATTTTATTTATTTCTCTCAACTAAAGCTTTTAACTGTTATTGTGGTTTCCCTTCTGTTTGAAATTCGAACAAATGTGATGATTTTGTTTATAAACTAATTAATTATTAAATGAAATTGTCATCTACATTAAGCGGTACATTAATCATTGAGTGAATAAGTTATAACAAATAGAGAGATAAAAATAGAAAAATCACATAAAAAGAAATTAAAACAATAATGGGAGATAAACAAATACTATATATGTATAAAAAAGTACTTTGTTACTTTGCTGACAAACACACACACATACACATTTAAATAGAAAATTATAACTGTACAAAGCAAAACTTTTTTCTGTAACGAGCAAACAAACTAACAAACAAATAAATAAATTGTTATAGAACGTCATAAACAACAAAGAATACAAAAGTACTACGTAGAAAGTGAAACAGAAAATAGAACAGCCAGATATGTCGACTTTAAAACACCTTCAATACCAAACAATTTCTGAAATGAATTGTTTCAGAAAAAAGTATTTTCGTGATGGAATTCAAGATCTTCGTTGTTAGACATTATACGACACTCCGGAATTCTTATGGATTGTTTTTCTATTATTCAATGATTGTCAAAGGAGTTTTTTTCTACAGAAACGTACTACCAATGTAACCGAACTACCGAAGTCTCTTATGTTAGAAACGATGGAAAACCTGGCTCAGGTAAAAAGCCAAAATTGAAGAAGTTAGCTCAATGCTCGGACAGTTTGGTACTTTAAGTTGAGGTTAATAAAACATGCAAGATACCTGAAAGAAGCGCTACAAAAAATTTAAAGGTCAACAAGAGAGCACGGAAATTGAAGTAAAGTCACTGCATTTTGCATTATGTAACGTATATTCTGGCAGATTTTTGCAACTTTCTCAAATTTCCCAAAACTTTCCAAAGAGATTTTGGAGTGGCGGGCAATATGTAGTTGTGAGAAAAGCAGGAAATAATTTGTTACAGCGGAAATCCTGCTTAAAGAAATCAATTTTATTAAATTAAAAAAGCAACACTTGCCCTTGTATTAGTTTAAGTCCACACGCCAAATTTCTACAATTGACCGTTTCTCCCAAACAGACCCATATCCGAAATTCATTTTGTAGTGCAAAATCTCAAAAATGTTAGTTTTGTGATGATATATCGTATGTTTAACATCTTTGAAGCCAATAAAACTGCCTAACAATATTTGCAATAATCGGTTCATATATCATGTAGCTCTTTTTGCGAAAATAGCTTCAATTGCATACATCTCTCAAATAGACATGTGAGTATCAAAGAAAGCTTTATTTGTTACTTTATAAAACTACAAACCATAAATCGGATTCAATGAGAATAGGTTTCATGCTCACCAAGTGATGTAGGGTATTATAAAGTTAGTCATAATTCGACTACAATACTCTTACTTGTTCTGATGGGATAAAGTTTTATCAAATTATATTAAATTCATATCATTGTACGGATATTAAAGATCTAGAAACGTATTGATGCACATATTGAATCAGGATTTGATCGCATTACATAAGGGATGAAAAACTTAATATACTTCAAATAAATAAAAAAAAAAACTTATTATCAAACAAATGTAACAATGACTGTAAGAAACAATGACATAGAAAAATGCTTTTATTTCATTATGAGTAAAAACTACTATAAAAGAGAATAAACAGGAATTATCCACATGATGATGCATACACATACATATATCCAACTAAAATAAACATTATTGCAGACTTGTATTTATACACGAAAATACAAAAAGAAAATTTCTATTAACAACAAACATTAATACCTTTTCACATACATTCACCAACTACATTTAAAACACATATCATTGCGAGATACTCTATGTTAATGTTTGTATACAAAGCAAATTGAAAATGCGTTTGCTCTACATCCGTTTCCGTTTTATTTTACACAAAAAAGTGACAGTCAGTAACTGCTGTTACAATTGACGCTTCTGTTTGCCTCATTTACTGTGTATTACACACTAATACAAACAAAGTATAATTGCACCATCACCAGCTTCATCATCATCAGCAGCTGGCTAATACTTTATTTGTTCGACAAACTCTCTTGCTCATTTAATGCGCTTACAATTGTTTTGAAAAGTGTTAATAGACTACGAGGCTTTCGCCAACAATAACAACAACGTAAGCTCAAACATTGGTTAAAGTTTTCGGTTTCTGAAACGAACACTTATTACAATCCTACACTATCATGTTGCTGACGCTGTTGACCATGTCAAGAGGCTCAATGATGTTGATTTGTTCAAACACTTGTACAGCTTAAGTAGGCGACAGAAAGCTTAGCTAAGTCTATAAAGCTGTCATTTTGTGTTGGGTCAAAAATTTTAAGGGTTTAAATGAAAAACAGGAAAAGTGAAAACAGATATAAATGTGTTAGTAGTAGGTCATTTACTTTGACTTGTGATGCTTCACAAAGAGAGTCTTCTATGTAGTACCGCAGGAATTTACTTCATTTGATTGCCAAAGTCCAGTATTCACAAAGAAGGCGAAAAACACTTTCCTTCATCTCCTAATTATCACAGCCGCGACAATGTTCATTAAAGGGTAACCTAAGTCTAATTGAATGGCCTCTTAGCACTCAGTGATCCCTGATTATTACATCCCCGGATCTATGGTTTAAAAGATGCTCGAATTTTCCAGGTTAAAAGCAGACCAATTCTCATTGGAGACTCCGCATTTACCTAGCACAGACCATCATTCTTCGGTTTTTTTAGAAAGAATTTGAAAATACTGCTCCTTGTATGTCCAAACGAATTTGCTATGCAGCTGCGAAGAAATCTATTACCTTCAAACAAATTTCTCCAAATTATCACACCTGCAACAATGTGCATTAAAGGGTAACCCAACCCTTTTTATGAATTCCTAATACTCAGTGACCCCTGATATCTCAAATCTCCTAGGTTAAAAGCAGGTCAAATGTCTGTTTGTGTCTAGTTCAGACCATTAATCTTCGGCCTTTTTGAGGAAGTATTTGAAAATTCTGCTACTAAGATGATCAAGCGAAATTCCAAATAATTTCACATTAAATATACATATTAGATGCAGAACCTTCCTTGACTAGATCATTGGCCTATGCACCGAGATCCAAAATAGGTATTAAGTCGCATGAGCTTTCAGTTACAAAAATGCTACGTGACTGTCGACAAATATTCTGATATTTTCGGGAACTGACGATCAAACTCAAAACAATTCAATGTTGATAATTGACAAAATATTTTGATTACACCTCCACAAATATCTTTAATGATGTCTTTTTAAATCGTTTTAGGGATTAATAATCTGTGCAAACCATAAAACAGACAAATAGAAGCTTATGAGTTATATTAGTAAATGATATTAAGTATTCGCCTGAACTGTAAAATTTAACAAATTTCAATGAAATTAAGATTTAAAAAAATAAATGATTGAAATATTTTCTAAAAAGTTTCATTGGATGATTCATACAAATTTTTAGAAAAATGGTACATTTTTATGGACGTAGTTATAGAAAAGACCAATTGTTGGGAACTAAAGTAAATTAAAAAAAATTGTTTTTATTTAATATATTTCAGACAGATATCTTTATTATTAAATATTTAAAATTTTTTAAATTATTCAAAATTCCTATAAAAATTCATAAACTATAGAGAAAATTTCATTATTTCTAAATAGCGGTAAAAAGCCATATAATTTTGTATAATCGCCACATATAGACCATTTACGAAATATTTAAATCCCCCATTATGCCACACTCCTCTTCATTCGATATGTCAAAATTTTATGCCAATCAATCAAGTTGATCGAAAATTTAAAAATCATATTATATTCCACTGTGCAATGGTTAAATTGTTACACAATTATTTCCAAAAACGACCTTTTATGTACATTGTTTATGAAATTATTTCCTCAAATAAACAAAATTTCTCAATATATAACGCCAAAAAACCGATATAACTTTATTTAAATTTTAATAAGCAAATATCTGTGAGATTCCATTTATCCTTCACTCATCAAAATGCTACAACAAATAATATTAGTCCTTTATCATAGAAACAATAGAAACAACTATAAAAAAAACATTTCCTAACATTAAAGTATTTTCCCCCCTCAAACAGCGTTTATGTGTTCATGTATAAGTGTTTTGAATCATGATTCAAAATACAAAGAAAAAAACTTGCTAACTTTTTGTCACATAATTAATTTTGTTGGTATCCAAATACATGAAATTAGTTTGTTTTGTGGAACAACACAAAAATGCTATACTCCATGCGTCTTTGACCACAAACAATAAATGTGATTACCACAAAAATATTGAAAAACAGAAAAAAAAACGTTAAGCGATGACTGTCAATTGTTTATTTGACCCCACGCAACCTCATTAAATGGTCAACAGTCACGAATTGCGTATTTGTGTGTGTATGTGCATGTGTTTGTAAGTGGATGTTTTCGCTACTCTAATACATTTCAAATACTTTATAGTGTTGATTTTAGCACAAAAAGCATTAATGAACTCTATAAAATGTTTTCCTCTAAAAATATACAAACACTACTAAACAAAAACACAAAACAAGGCTATGTCGATCCTTTAATACCCTCCATTACTAACATTATGGAAAAATTTTCATGAGTGAAAGATACTGCGTCAAAAGAACTTATTCGTTCATTAGTTTAAATGCCGATTACAGATGTTCTTGATATGACTTATAAATATTGGCACAGAGCTATAGATTTTATGTTAAAGGAAGAAGAATTTTCCCACATTAGAATCAATATTCTGAATTTCGATACAATGGTTCATATTTTAGGAGCATGTAAACCTAAAACACTATTCCGGTAGTTAATTTGTAAAAGAGAAATACCCAAATAGGACTCGATAATAGTCAAAGTAATTACTTATATAAAGACACTTAAAAAAATAAATCAATTTTAAAAACATTTTCTGGATGTGGTGTTATATGGAGGTAAAAAGAAATATGGACCGAAATTGGTTGAATTATTGACATATATTTAAGACAGTTAGAAAATTTCAATAATTGGTCATTATTTACTAGTTTTTTAAACTCAAAACTGTTTTCAGTGAAGGGTCCTTTTATTGGAGCTACAGCAAAGTATGGACTGATTTTGCTCATATTAAAATATATACTAATGGTAAAATGAACATTATATGGGAGTCTTACTAAAATATAGACCGATATTGTTCAAATTAAATTACATATATTCAGGAGAGTCTGAAGATGAATTGTGCTGAATTTCAATATAATTCGTCATCTTTGAAAAGTTTTATAAGCTGATATTAATTAAACTGATATTAATTAAATTCATAATATATATGCAAGTTGGTTAGAAAATTATTTGTGAAAATAAAATTAATTTCAATAATTCTGGTTCAGTTCTGGTTAGTTCTCTTCACGGGAAGAGACCTTTTATAGGGGCAAGGTCAAATAATGACCCCAGCACAATGTTGTTTCTTTGGGTTTTCTATTGTTTCAAAATAAATTAATTTGTAAATTTGAGAAAACTATCTTGCCACCCATAAAACACACAGATGTTGGGTCGTATCAATATTTTTGTATATTTCATAATATAATTTTTCTTCTATTGATCTGATTTTAATGATTTTTTTTTGTCGATACACACGGAATGACAAAATTAATATGCCCTCACCACAACTTGTGGCAGAGGAGGGTAAAAAAAAGAGAAAAGAAGAAATTCCAAGAGATGAAAGCGTTTAGTTAAAACAGTTTTGTTTTTTGTTTAGAATATTTTTTTCTACTTGTTTTGCCTCAATCAAATAAAGACAATACAAATAGCAAAAATACATGTCATTAGAGAAGAGCCAACGAAAACAAACACTAGTAACAGTATTGTCACCCATTTTATTTTCGTTGTACTAGCACTCATTAGAATGTATGTATTTCAGACACCATTTTGTAAAATATTTTAAGCTCTTTGTTGAGTTTTGTCTGTGTTTGAGTGCTTTTTTGAAATTTCATTTATGTTTGTATATGTATTTTTGTGTTTGTATTTGTTTTGTCTAAGTAAGTTATTATTGTTATTTTAGTTAACGACATTTAACTGATGAATCGTTTTTGTTTTAGATTTGTTTTGTTCCATTTAAAGTTAATGATAATGACAACAATAATGGTGATGACGATAATGACAATGTTCATTTTATTTAGCTGTCATTACGTGTCAATAATACCTTCTTTGTTTACATCTTTATTTTGTTCCTTCTCCTCCTTCTTATGGTTACTTTTTGAATTCTTTGTCGCTTCTTACTAGAAGTGAGTTGGTTATAATTGTGAGGTAATTGTTTAAAGATATTTTAAAATCTTATTAAAATGTTCACTTCAAATTTATAATGGAACCGGAAATTAAAATTAAATGTTACATTCATTATAAACTATAAACTTTTACATGGAAAAAATGGTCAAAAATATAATGCTTTCAGCATTATATTTTTTAATCAATTATAAAATCAATGGTCGTTCGTCTGGCTGCCTGTAAACGTTGTGAACAATGTGAAGGTCGCCATTTAAAGATTATTTTGATAAAATCTGACATTTGTAATTATTTTGATCTAGGACGATGCTTATTATTAAAATTACTAGAATTGATCCATTAATTCTCCTTAACAATTTTAACGAAATTTAGCACAAATACTTTCTAATATTCTTAATCGTTACATACAATAACACATCTGGATACTACTTTTAAGTGCCTCACATAAGCAGAAATCGATGTTTGAAATTTTGTTGAGGTCGATCCATAATTTCCTAAAGCTCCCATATCCTTCCAAGAAAAACTCATTAAAACTCATTAATCTCATATTAACGTTAGTATCATAGTAACTATTATAAATTAAAAGAATGAACAATTTTTTTCTACTATGCGTAATTATACGTCTGATAACGGAATTTCGCAGACGTAAACATAATTTTTATATCACAGAATTCTAATATCGATATGCAGCGTATGATTGTAGCTTTATACCTTTCATTATGTTTCAATATTAGAATTTTTGATACAGAAATTTGTGAAATATTCAATAATTTGATTTAAGAATATATAGGAGATCAATAATTTCACTATATTTACAAATTTTAAAAGTCCAGCATAACTGTCCTATTTTTGACGAGTTTTACATAAAAACCATCGCATATTTTTCAGGAAAATTGATGATGAGTATTTTATTTATTATTTAGATTATAATATGGGAAGGATATATTATAATATGGAAGGATATTCAAATGGAGCTTTAAGCTTTAAATAAGCACTTTTCAAAACACATATTAGAAAATGTAAAATACGTTAAGCGTATAATTAATATTTTATATTAAAAAGATATTAAGTATACGTCTACAAGGTTGAAATGTTACTTATAGCCTACAGCAAAGTAAATTAATATTACGCTTAATACTCATAACTATACATCCTTCTGTCCTTCTTTTTCCTTCTACCATCTTTTTCGCTCTCAGTTTGTTTGTTGTTTCAACAACATAGTTTCCTCAATAATTGTAAAATATGAAAAGAGAATTGAAGCTTGAAACGTGCACTATATTTGACAACTTAACTATCAGTAAAAAAAATGTTCCTTCCTGTATTTCTCCCAAATCTTGTAAATTCCTTTTTTTCCAAAATATTACAAAACAGATTTTTTGATGTAGTTTTTCATTTTTATGGACACAGTATTGTTCAAAACCCAAGATTAGTTATTAGCTAATTGGATCCTAAACCATTGTCCCAATATTAAATTTCATAGTAAATTCTTTAAAAGGGAAAAATTGGTTAAAATGCTTCAGATGTAACTTAGAGCTGATTAGCTGCGTTAAATCAGAGTCTGAATCTATGTCTAAATTTATTATAATGCTAAGTTCATAAAAAACAGAAATTATCAAGTAAAATATTAAAAGCAGGTTTAGTTTACTTTAAATTCAAATTGTTGTTATTGTGTTGTATAATTACCAAGGAAATATAATTTTTGATAATAATAACATTACAAAATAGTAAATAAAAAAAAACAAAAGAAATAATCCATAACATTTACATAAATAAAGCACACAACTTAGGGTCACTTTCGACTGTAATTTAATTAATTGATCAAAATATTTATCTATTCAGATTCTTTTAATGTCGGAGTTTCTAGCACTTCTACTTATTTCATTCAAAGCAGCAACATTTATGCTTCCATCTAAACATATCACTTAAAAAAAGGAATGCACACTAGAACAAGTATATCAAATGTTTTTTATAAGTTTTGCATCACAAAGTTTTATCAGAGGTTCTGCTGGTTTAAACGATGTGTATCTAGTTGTTTGTTATTTTGGAAAAACTATCGGCGATAACATTTTTATTGGAGGTGTCTTGTAGAGGTTTTGTTACAATAGGCAGGAGAAAACTGTCTAAAAAAATTCTCCCTTTTACACGAATGATGAACTATACCTACACCAATTCAAATAACGTCTCCACATTGAAGCCAATAGAAATCAAATGAAGTTGAAATCGTCTAACCTTCACTGGCTAATTAAAAGCCATTCCGAACTAAACCTGGATAACTTAATCATCCTGTATAATACCATACTAAGGCGAATTTAACTATAAGAATGACCACAGTATTGTCACAGTAATACCGAGGGCACAGTCGAAAATTTTTAGGATCATAACGGGAGTTACGTGGTACATAAAAATGTGAATATTCATAGAGATTTAGGGATTTTATTATTAATAGAAGAGTTCCATGAATTAAGAAAAATAAGTCATGAAATTGCGGAACCATCCAAACTCCTTGCAAGATTCCTAGTCGTTGAGGATTCGGGAATATGGCATCGGAGAGCCTATATTCTAAGCCGATAATGCGAGGACCAACCACATATTTCTTCTCTCTTTAGAGATAATATAGATTTAGTTTAAGATTTGAACATTTATCATGAGACTCAAATAGGGGTAAATTCCCCTAAACGTATAAAAAATAAATTAATATATATATAATACTTATTTGTTTAAAATTTGGTTTAAATCGTTTTTTGTTTAAAGTTTGTATGAGCACAAAATTATGGAAGAAATATTTCTATGGGAACTGAATGAATTAATTGACCCGTAATCATTTAAAAGGACCCATCACCTAAATAATCACAAATACCAAATTGCGTCAATACGTCAAGCTATTTTTAGAGTTGTGGTTTACATAGACCGCTGTATGTGCAGACGAATGAAGGGAACTTTGTTAAATGGATTCAAATTAAGATTCTGGGTGGATTTGTACAATTAAAATGACTTATTTTCTGCACTTCAAAACACCTACACAAACACATATTAACCCAACCGCATATTGTGATTCAAGGGTGTAATTAACATTTTAGTTACTTCACCTCATTCGACTTATATTTATATTTTCCTCAAAATAATATTAAAATCTAAAAATTCATCCAGAAATACCAATTGATTTAACAAACAAATAAATCAAACTTTGACTTTTTAACTATCGCATTTAATGTTGAAATATAAAATTGAGGTCAATACTAAAATAAGCTAAATGAGTTTTAATAAAATAATTAATTATATTTTTTACATTCTTCTACTTAAACTTGCAGCAAAACTTATTTGACTGCTAAATTTTATTTGAAAAAAAAAGAAGAAGAGAAAAAAAAGGAAAAACTAAAAAATCTTAACTTTCTACAACAAATTAATAAATTTTATAATTCAAAAATCCTTTTAGTTTTCTCAAGATAACTCGAAGTTTTGAAGAAGCATTTATGCTATAAAATATTCCCGTAATATTTGCAAATTTGCTAAAGCAGCAAATAAAAAGTTTTCGTTCTCTTTTCCTTTTTTTATTTTTTTAAACTATTAAAACTCTAAGATTTCTTTTCCATTGTTGCTAAATTTTCACTTGTTTTCTTGCCGAGAAGGCATTAAACTTTTGTTTTAAGCAAAAGTAAGGCAATACATACGCCAATATCTAAAACTTAACTCAACAAAAACATGTCTTAAACACAGTCTTATGACCAACTTCCAAACAAACGGAAGTAAGAAGAAAAGCAAGAAAAAAGAAGGAGTAGGAGAAGGAAAGAAATAATTCTTATAGTTGACTAAACATCAATAAACTTTAATAACTTGTTTAACATTTTTTTATTCCTTCTCTTTTTTCCTACATCTGATACTTTTAATATGTAATTTTTCTCCCATTATCCGTTTAACTTTAAATTAACTTTAAATACAAAAATCATTTTTTAATAAGTTACTATTGTAGTGCAAAAAGCTTATGAACTCTCAAATAGAGGTGAAATGACACCATTTTGATGCAATAATACAACTCGTAAGACAATATTTCCAAATGTACGTCTGTGACTTAGTGAAGGTACTCAAGTTATCCCGTCTCTGTAAGTTACCTAAGTAGGTCTTTTAGTTTGTCCTGTGATACTTCACAAAGAGAGTCTAGTATGCAGTTGCCCTGGAGTATATTTCTTTTGAATATTGGGCCTTCACAAAAGAGATGAAAAACACTTTCTTCTATCTCCAAATAATCACAGCTGCTACAATATGTCTCAGGAGTTGTCTCGAGCATCGCAAGTTTAAATCACCCCACATCGCCTTAGCGATAATGCACGTACCATGTTCAGACCATTTATCTCTGTCTTGTCTAAGTATTTAAAATTAGTACACCTTATCACGTAAGTGAAATTGTAACTGAGTCCATGCTGGATATATTACATGCAAAAACTAACCGGTCTAACTCACAGGCTTTTTCAATGCCATAGTGGTCATGTGGCAGGATCCATACTAGAGTATTGTCAGATGTCCGATAAAACTTTGTTTTCTTTTCCCAGTACCGGTCGATTAATATGGTTTAAGTCACGTGAACTTTCAGTGACAGAAATACCACATTAACCTCGACAAATATTTCGATAATTCCGGAAATTCTCCATTCCTGTAGAAGCTCGCATGCCATACCGATAGCAAATATTTCAACCTGAAATATACTAAATTCATCAGATAGCCGAAGTAATATCTTCTGAAAAGACAACAGTTCCTACATCACAGATCATTTTCGAACCATCAGCGTAGATTCTAGTGCCTGATAATTTCACTTCCATTCCATTCACTTGAGTTATAAAGTTATATACATACATACATACA
Source organism: Cochliomyia hominivorax (assembly GCA_004302925.2). Classification (NCBI taxonomy): domain Eukaryota; kingdom Metazoa; phylum Arthropoda; class Insecta; order Diptera; family Calliphoridae; genus Cochliomyia; species Cochliomyia hominivorax. Next base: position 31,144,076 of record PYHX02000467.1, on the reverse strand, counting down.
TACATACATACATACATACATACATACATACATACCTACATACATATATAAATATATACATATATAAATATATACATACATGCATTTTATTATGTATACTCTCTGTACTATAAATATTGTTTATACATTTAGTAAGTAAATTGTTATATTTAAATAAATTTTGATGTATTTTACTAAATTAAAGAATTTTGAGGATGAAAAAAAGTGCATAAATTGATTAATTTTTTTGGATGATTTAATGAAGTTTTTATAAAATTGTAGTTTTTATAAAATTATAATCCTCTTTCAATATTATTTCAGATTTTAACTGCAGAATGTATTGAATGACCTTGAACCGAAATTTTCTAATTATTCCTATATATGTAGCTGTGTGTAAGAATTTGGAACTCTGGGATAAATAACCTGAAAAAATTTGATACATTTTAATATTTGCGACGAAATCTATTGAAATTGGTTATGTTCCGTCTAGTAGGTCCTATAAAAATGTTCTTCCGAAATACGGTTTACGGTTTATGCTTATAAAACTCACAGTAATGAAAATATTTTATTTTAATTTGGGCCAAATAAATGTTTTTGTCGGAGCAAATCCACGTGCCAAATTTCATGAATATCAAGAATATAACCGTGGCTCCCATACAAACACACTTAGAAAATTACTTTAAAATTCAGTTTCAAAAAAATTTCAGTATTGTGAAAGTATTTCATATTTTTACAATTTATATAACTTTATAAAACTATAAAACACTCCACTGGAATTTGCTAGAATCGGTTCATAATTTCCTATAGTACTCATATAACCCCCACGTCCAAAAATCACCAGAAATTGGAAAAGCTACAAGTATATATTTGCACAAGTCAGAAAATCAAAAGTTACGAGTGTCAGTCCACACTTACACGCTTATTTTATTTGGATTATAATAATAATAATAATTTTTATTATTATTATTATTATTATTATTATTATTATTATTATTATTATAATTATTATTATTATTATTATTAATGTAAAAGGGAATTGAGTCGCAAATTGAGAATTTTTTACTTTTTAAAATTGCTCTTTTTCCAATTTTCTGCAATTTGAACCTTTAAAAAATAATAAATATTATATTAAATTTAGAGCGATAAAATAATAAAGATGCATCAGAAGTGCAATTTCGAAATAAAAAAGAAAATTAAAATACATTTAAATTGATTGTTAGTTACTAATTAAATATTAGCAAATAAAGTATTTTTTTGTCCGTCTTTTAAAAAATCGCAATGGTAACGCTTATTGGAAGTCATAAAATTTTACATATTTTTCACTGCATTTTTTCTATTTATCCGATATTGTAATTAGACGAATTTAATTGCAAACTCGAGGTTATCTCATATATCGTTCTGTAACTTATTTGTTACTTGTTACTTTTAATGGTCATGTGTATAAGACCACAATAAACAATCTGGCAAAATACCATTTATTAACGGTCATTAATGTATCAGTTAGAACAGACAGACGGTCAGATAGGTAAAAAAGTCTAAATAAAGTTAAATTTCGATATGATTCTCAGCAAAAAATTAATTTACCCTCTATCACCACTGGAAGAGTGGTATCACTAATAGTTTTTTTTTTTTTTTTGCAAACATAAAAAGTCATGAATTTCCCCATAAAAAATTCGCTAAATTTCAATATTAATTTCTATAAATATTTAAGCATTTTTAAATGAAATAATTTTAATGGATTTAATGAATTTAAAATTTCTTATGAAACTCGTTATATTTTCGTGTATCCTATATTATTGTTGTAGATAGAACCGCCACCGAATCACAGCTACGTATACAGTACGTAGAGATTGAAATATTTTATGTAGTAAAAAGTTTTGTAAAAACTGCAAAAAGTACGATAAATATACATTTTTTCAAACCTGAATAACTACAAAGTATAAAGCAACGGAAAACGGTAGCTATTAATTATATGATAATATTATGACAATATTATTATAAAATAAATTGAAAATCGAGAAAAACAAAATACAGTGGGTTATAAAATTTATATGTTTTAAAATTAAGAAATTTTATAAATAATTGGTAACATAACGATGTAGTAATATAGTCTGATATTTCACAAATGAATATTTTTCTTGCAAAAAATGATAATTTTATATATACATTTGGTAAGTCATTGTATATGTGGGTGAGATCAAAAATTGTTAACATAGAATTTTAAAAGTCTTAACACAAGTTGAGGGACCAGAAAAAAGTACGTACCAAAATTATTATATATTGCAACAAAACCCAGCTTAGTCCTAAAAAATGGTTGGCCAAGTATTCAAAGGGTTTAAGTCAAACTAATTCCAAATTTTTAAACAGTACAGGAAATACTTGTTCGCTGAAAGAAAAAAATACGCCTGTAATATGTGTGTGTGTGTGAAAGTGTAGAAAGGAACCATAATGTATTAACTTCACTCGCATTGCGGAGGGTATTGAAGATTGAACATAGGCGAATAGCATGTTTTATAACAATAATTTCAATCAAATAAAGAAAGAGAACTGTAACTGTCAAGTCTAATGATTTTTATATTAAACGTTCTTTGTGACTAATTAATTAGTAATTTTGTTTTAGTGTTAAAATTATTATTAAAAATTCATAAATAATTTATATTAGGTAAACTTGACTAAATAATTAAATTACTCTACTCACTGTTGTTGAATGTGACGTGTATTTTTAATAAATATGCAAATTATTTGAACAAACATTATAATTGTATCATTTTCGCATAAACGAACAAAAGCGTTCAAACAAAGTTTTAAACAAAAAATTAATTAATAAAATGATATTATAAGTTAAAGGGATAATGCGTAGTACATTTAAATCTATTGTTTTTTTTTTCTCTCTTTTTTTTGCATAAATTTTAATAATATATATATCACTGTAGTATAGCATGCATATATAGTTAATTTATTCCAGATCTTCTTCAACTCTTTCTGAATTACTACAGTGAACAATCCTTGAAACTTCCAAGAATACAGAGACACATTGGATCAGGTATGTTACAAACTATTCCCAACCGAAAATAATTGGCTTAATTTAACATCGATAAAATGTGTTTCCTTTTTCTAAAGACTTTTAAATATTGCTGGTTTCTTACTGTAGACCTCATAGAACAGGCGTATACTTAATATAATTCGCTCATATAACTCACACGCTCCAATTCAAGAATTTTATTATTATTTTTAATTTAAAAAAAATTAATATATTTTGTATAAAAATATAACAAATATAGTAAATATTTTCATGTAATATTTATTATTGGATACTAATAAACAAGTTTATGGGTTTTAAGGTTCATGGTCCCATGACAAGAATGCTATAGCCGGCCCGATTGTGTAATACCCTACAACACATTATTGGTTTAAGTGACAGTTTCGAAAAACTAATAAACTAATAAAATGATTTTATTCTGGGGAGTTTAATGGATGGGAGCTTTAGGAAATTATGGAGCAACACACATAATATTTTTCACATCGATTTTTGCTTATATTTATCTTAATTTGACAACTTATTATTACAACACCAAACTATATTTATGTGGGAGGTACCTAAAATATTGGACCGAACATGATTAATTTCAATAGGGTTTGTCCTTGGGCGAAAATAAAAGTTGCACTTAATTTTAACAAGACTGGCGGCAGACGGACATAGTTTAGTCGACTCAAAAAAAAAAAAAAAAAAAAGATTCTGAGTCGAACGTTTTACTTAATGGTTGATGTAGCACCATTTTTTCAGTAGGTTACACATATCAGCATAAACGCATAATTTCTCAACCACCTATGGCGGTACTGGGATTAAATATTGGTAATCGATTATAAAGATATTCATATCAAACAAAACCAAAAAAAAAAAAAAAAGGAAAAATGCTTTATACATCTGTGTCGAATCTAAAAATACCCTCCACTATCTACATCATCCATAGATTCGAGATAAAGAACCAGAAAATTTATTATTTCTTCATCAACTTAAACACTTATTTGGGACATATTCTTGAAATTAAATATCAGTAACGATAATAATAACCAATTTTATTAAAAAATATAACCTTAAAAATACATTTTTTCTTGAGATCCAATATGCTTAAGATAGTACGATAAATGTCTAAATTGAGTGGGGTATTGTTCCATTTAAGAAAGAGTTTTATAACATCAAACCCGTTTCTCAGAAAATCGGATAATATGAGAATTATAGAAAAATGAGAACCCAAAATTCGAATTTTTAAATATAAATTGAAATATATTTATGAATTTTTTACGAAAGTAAAATTATTACTAAAAATTTTAAATGTTAAATTTTATTAAAATTGTTTGCTGGGTTTATCGAAATTATTATACTAGCATGATATAATTTTAAATGTGTAACTTGTGAAGAATTAAAGATTTTTTGTATCACGTTGTAATTAGGGAATAAAACCTCCTAAAACTCAAGTGGAAGGGAACGTAAATATCATTTCTAAGTAAATAGTGTCTATTCCATTCCTAAGACCTTAACGTACATATAATTCCTTGAGAACACCTTCAACATTCGGACCTCCAACGAGTCTAGAAGGTCAATTATAAAAATTTTCACAATTTGTAAAAAACTAACATCTACCACAATTCCAGGAATTTACCATAAAAATTAATAAAATTTCATAAAAAAGTAGTTCCACAAATTATAAAAAATTCCCAAAATGTTCACATACAAAATTAACATAACATTATTATACATATTACATAAAGTATTTTTAAAAATTTGTCTTTAAAATGATGTAATATTTCTTGAAATGACTCCCTATAAAAATTATATTTAAAAAGATTCACCTATAAAGTTTTAAAAAAGCCTGAAACGAATTCGAGAAAATCTGGAATGTAAATTAGAATTTTCTAGTACCGACATAAATTGTCTACTACATATTTCAATTATCCAATAAATTGTCTTCACACATTTATATCTTAATACAAATTAGAAAATATTTAATATCATAACCTCAATATATACAAATAAATGTTGATATAATTTATGAAGGAAAAAAATCGTAAGCAATATTTTTTGTTATTTATTATATCCTCCACCAACACAAGTGGTTAAGAGGGAATGTTTACTTTGTCATTCTGTATGTAACGCTAAGAAGGAATCATCTCAGACCTTATTATATATATAAATATTCTTGTATCGAATCAAGATTTGAGTAAATTTAGCTTTGTCTGTCTGTCTTTGGCACGTTATATCCACAATAATTAAAAAAGCTCAAGAATATTTTCTCTAGCATTTTCTAGAGCCACAAGAAATTTCCTATTTAAACCCGGAGACCAAATAATATTATATATATTCCTGTATCGAATCAAAATATGAATTAACTTAGCTTTGTCCAGTCGTCTGTCTATTTTTGGCACGTCATTTCCACAATAATTAAAAAGTCTAAGGAAATTCATATCCAGCAAGAGAAATTGGTTTAGAATACTAGAAGATATAGACCAATATCTAAGGCATAATTTTAAGCCCACAAATTTACTACCATATCAAAAATCATTAAAATCGGTTCAGTAGAAATCGATTAAGTGTTCTGTGTTATATCTAAGAAAAACTGTGAGTATGTATGTATTGCTAGAATTTACAATTCGGCACAGCCAAATACAACATACTTTTTTATAAATATTAAATCTCAACCAGCAAATCAAGTAAAAATAAACTTTTTTGTTTTGTTAATAAATTTAAGTCATAAATTATCACAAACAAAATAAAAAAGTAATTTAACATAGAACAAATATAAGAAACAAGACATACGGACAGACACACATATGTTTATATGTATCATATATAACCATATTTTTATATTTGTAGCGTTATTCGTTTGTATGACTTTAACTAGTCAAGCGAAAATTTGTTCAATCGTATGAATAAAAAAGAACAAACCGTAACATTTTCTTTATGTTTTGCTTTCAATTTATATTTTTTAGTGAATCTGGAAAAAAAATATGAAAAAACAAAAAATACAAACAGCATATACAAATGTATATACAAAACAATGGAAAACATATGTATATAAATAATAACTCTTAACTTTTGCCAAAAAATATTTAAACGTTTCATGAGAATAAAAAAGGAACGGAAAATGATGAAAATTATTAGACTTGGCCAAAGGAACGGTTTTTTTTTTGGTAAATGAAGAAAACATCAAAAAATAAGATCCAGTTCAAATAAAGGATTTTTGACACTGATTCGTAAATGAAAGCTATGTACACCACAATTCTAGGTACGTTGGTTTTTGGTCGGCACCAGAAGAGTTCATTTTAAGATACGTAATAATATATTCATTAATATCCAGCTCACCCTTCAACCTTCTAAGTGAATATAGAAACTATCAGTTTATATTATCAATTTTTCAATATGATCTAAATAAATTTCGGCTATGCGGAAATTGTCATACCTTTCCCCACGAACAATTTAAAAATAATTGCAGGAACATAGAAAAAATCCTACCTTTAAGAAGTGATATCATATTCTACTACTATTCCTTCATTCATGCATCAAATTTCTCTAAAAATATGAGATTTTGAAAGTATCATTTGTAAAGGGCACCATCCTTTCTCGTGCTGTATCAAAAAACATATACATAGCCCGTTAAGCTTTCTACTAAAGATAATATCAGCTTCCCAAATTTCGTGAAAATTTATTTGGGCTTTCATTATAATCGTTGTTAATTTTTTTTTCATTTATTAATGTTATATATCGGTCTATAACTATTGTTTACAGAATAGATTTTGCTAAATTCAAATAGGAAACCTCTCAGGAAAATAGTTAATACCAAATTAGATTGATCTTTGTCTGTTAATGTAGATATAAGCGTACCTAACAGACAGCTAAATTGACTCTAATTTTGGTTTAATGCTGGAAGTTACACTTTCTAGGGTGTTAAATAAATTCTAATTGAGGTTCAAACAGAAAGCCAACGTTTGTGTTCCCTCATCACCACTTAGGGTGATGGATTGACCATTCTATGCAGAATCGGTCCATCCATCACCCCATTAAATGATGTCCATCCGTCCGTCTGGCTAAATGGCCTTTGAATAAATTACCAGTCGCAGTTTTAAAATATTTTGATAACATTTGACAACTGTCATTATTTTTGTTCAAGGACCATCTTTACTGAAATCGGTTCATGATTTCACCTAGCTTCCATTGCACTGCTCATACGTGATGGGGTTTTATGGTCATAAAGGTCCCAAATATAGATAGATTTTGACAAAATTTGGCAGAAATTAGTCCTACAATATTCAAAAACAATTTGTCAAATTGTGTAATGATACCCTCCACCACCAAAAGGGTTCAACAAATTTGTCATTTCATAGAAGAAGAGAAGAAGAAATTACCTAGAACCCTTTAAAGTATATTCTAATATCAAATAGAAGTCTGTATCGATTTAGCTATGTCAGTCAGTCTGCTAGATTATCAGCCATATTTCTTACATGATTTTGAACCTTTTTTACATAAAATAATTCGTGTTAGACAAACTTTAATTATAATAAATGTTTCATCATTGTACCATCGAATAAATGCCTAAAATACGTAACACACATGACAATCAATGTGACGTAATTTTACATATAATTTCTTGGAAGTTTGCCTCTTGAATTTTTTGGTTATAGGAAAAATGCCAAAAAATTAGACTGTGAGACCACATTCCCGTTTCAGGAATATGGTTTTAGTATTAAAAAACTTCTTAATCTAGAGTAATTATACAGAAATATGGCAAAAAAAATTTAAAAGATATAACTAGTTTGTTAAATATAGGTACTTGGTTATAGCGCTTATATAAGGTCCATATACCAAATAAGGGTTTAAGCTTAAAGTACTCCAAAATTGAAAATTTTATTAAAATTTGATTCAAATGTTTTTCTAAATGTGTTTAATCTTTTTGTTCTTTTACTGATGAATATTATTTTGGAACTAAAAATGAGAGAGTCTTCAATTAACTAAAACGAATTTGGCTTTAAATCCAATATATTGTTAATACCTTTGAAAATAAGTACTGCTACATTCTTACTTATTTTAATACAATCAGCAGTGAAGCGCGCTATATATGAGATAGTTTTACTTTTGCCTGACATACACATTACAATAAAAAACTCCAGCTAAAAATAGTTCACTTATACTAACCGGTAATAGAACATCATCTAGACTGCGTGAGCTTATGTCGATCATACCCTTAAAAAAACAAACCAGATCTTGAATTATTATGGACAAAAGAAGCTTAAGATGAAACCAAGCACCTGTCTCAAGTGTTGAAAGCTATGAACACAAAATGGAGATATGTTTAAGCCTCTAGTTGGAATGACTTAAGGCTTAAGTAAGTAAACAAAACCTAAGTGAATCTGCTTCAATTTGAAACTTTTGAATAAATTTCTCATTCAATTAACATCGTGGGCGAGACTCTCCAAATTTTAACTTAAGAGTATTTATTCTAAACCTTTTAGAATTCAGACTTTATTTTTGAATTTGTGTACGAAGTTTAGTAATATAACTAAATCTAGAGAACTTATTTTAAATTTAAATATTTGCTTTTTGTTTTATACATCATATTTATTCTTGTTTAATTTTTTCCTTTTTCTATAAATTCTTGAATGCTCGTATCTTTGCACAGTATGTGGTTGTTAGATTTTTTTCTCCAAATGTTCTAAATTTTATATTTTTGTATTTTAGTTTTTCAGTTCTCGTTTTTGTTATGTTTATAGCAGTATTTTTTTGTCAAACATTTTATAGTTTTCTGTTTGTGTTTAAATTTTATTGTCATGTCAATTCAATGCACTGCTCCATTCAAGTCACACTGTTTGCTTAAAATTTATAAAAATAAATTTATAAAAATCAAATCTTTATATAATATATATCTTTTAGCTCCAGACTTTAAACTACCAAACATCATAAATCCATAAAGCATAAAGATTTATAATAAAAAAAACTCAATCCCTGGAAATGGTGTTTAATTTTATTTTTTGTTTCTTTATTCTCCCATGAATTTTACTGCTATGAAAAAAAACACATAAAAAATTGAAACACATGAAATGAAAAGCTAAATCTAAAATACACAAACACTCACATACACACAAATAAATACACACACACACTGCCATGTAAAAATATTTTAGTTTAAATGTTAATTTTTCCTTTCCTTCTCTTATTCTTTTTTTCTATTTGTATATTTCCTGTACAAATTTGGCTTGTAAAATTGCAAATAAAAACTATTGTTACAACAACATCAACAAAAAACTTCTAATTTTCCGTTTTGTTAGTTTTAAGCCGTTTTAGAGTATAAAATATTAATTTTTCTAAATAATTTATAATCGTATGGCAAAATCAGATTGCAATTTTTATGTAGAATCAATAGTTTCGCAATTAAAAGCGATTTTTATCGAAACAATTGGACATGAATTTTAGGTCGTGATTTTATATAAGAAATTAAAGTCAAAATATATAAGTTTATTTAAATAATGAAAATATTTATTTTCATTTTCACTCATTTCAACTCATTTTATATACATACGTATACGTAATATTTATGTTTCCAGTATTACTCATACGCAAAACATATTTTCTATTAAATTTTAAGCACAAAAGTATGCTGCACACTTATTTAATAAAAACCGTCATTTAAGTTAAGGTTTAATACAATTTTATACCGAAGCTTTAGTGTATAATTTTGTTGTTTGTCATCGCGAAGACCATTTTTACGCATTTTAAACTTAAAATTGAATTTATGGCCAAACATTTCCATCACTGAAAACAAATAAAATAAGTAATTGAGGTACTAAAAATCCCACAAATAGATACAATTTAAATGAGCTAAAACTAAACTAGAATTTAAAATAGAATTTCAACTTGAATCTGAATTAAAATCTTAATAAGAATCTGAAATAAAATCGTAACTTAGATCCCAGACGAACTCAAATTCACCAGACTCTTAAAATCTGAACCGGAATGTCAGCTGTATTTTAATCTGGATTAAATAAGGTTAAATATTGTAGGCCTTTAGAGAAAATCTAATGACAAAACAGAATGTAATATTAAATATTTAAATATTCCCACAGGCATATTCCCTTCCTGATTACGAACTATTAGAATCTGAGTTACAACCTGAACTATAATCTAAACTGGAATCTGATCCAGAATCTGAAAAAAAAACCCGAATAAGAATCTGAACAAAACCGAACAGAACTAGATCAGAACTAGAACTGCACTAGAAGTGAACTAGAACTGCACTATTACCGAACTAGAACTGAACTTGAACTAGAACTGAACTAGAAATTAATTAGAACTAAACTAGAACTGAACTAGAACTAGAAGTAAACTTAACTGAATAAGAAATTAACTAAAACTGAACAAATACTGAAATCAATTGAAATTGAATCCAATCAAGAATCTAAAAGGGAATTTAAGTTACAATTTATTAGAAAGATATTAGATATAATATTTTCTATCGGCTTTAACATTATTGTTTTGTGCCACTTAAGAGCTGTTCACCATAGTGACAAGATGCTAAGCCGGACCAATAAAAGGTTAACTCATTATGCAGACTTATAAATGGAATCAGGCCTTTTTTGTAAAAGAGTTTTTATGTAAATTTCGGTATTTTTACAGCACGTTTCAACAAATCATTGACTTCTTTTTTAAAACTGCATGCGGCTTGCCAAGAACTTTTTGAGAAATTTGGACTGCTTACGGCTACAAAGCTTTTCTACAACCTTCAATGAAACATCAGCAATAGAAAAAATCTGGCAGAACATACGTTTTGTTATTCATTATACAGTAAGAATATTTTTTTAGAATTAAATTTCTTGATAAATTTTTTTATCTCACTCCTTATAACATTAGCTAGTGTAATATTAAAATACGAGCATAAATTTAAAGTGAATCTTGAACTAGAACTGAATTTGAATTCATGCTACAATTTGAAAATTTTTGAGAAGTTGATTTTTTCTTAAAAATTATAATTATTTTTATTTTATCATTTTACCTTTATTACATGTTTTAAATTTTAAAATAAATTTTGTGTCAATATAGACCACTTAAGTTTACGTTCAAGCCTCGAAGAAAATTTAAAACTCCGTTGTATATGTATATGTGTATATATATATATTTTTTTATTTTCCCAACACTATTTTCTTTGTGTTTATTAAAAAATACCAATAATTCACAATCAGATTCTTTTCATTTCCGTTTAGTTATAAGTTAACCTTTATATTTTATTTTATTTCATTTAATTTTTATTTCATTTTTTTATTATTATTTTTTTATTTTGTGTTATTCAATATATTCAATTGTATGAAATCCTTTACCACAGCGATTTTAAATGTATACACATACTCACAGAAATATAAAAGCAAACATACAAGGACAAATATTTCAGCATACATATACCCATAAACAAGTGCATATAAATATATATACATATGAAAACCTACTTATATTTCATATTTATAAATAATACAAAATACACTTTCCATGTTCACAAAAACATACACTTTTATGTTTGAATAGAGAAATGTATGAATGTATGTATGTATGGATGTATGTATATATGAATGTATGTCTCTGAAATTTCATTATATACATTATATATATTCATATATATTCATATACAACATGTATATAATATTAATATATATCTGAAATTCTATATACAACATATAAAAGCTAGAGTAATGGTCATAAATCAACAGTTGGTAGCGAAAACAATATAAATATATAAACATACATACATACATACATACATACATACATACATACATACATACATACATACTTACATTCCTGTATTTATATAGTTTACATTTACACAAATATTCTGGTTATAAATGTAAGTGTAATTTTATAAATCTATATACTTTACATACATATATTTGTTAGTATATATTTCCATTCACAGTGGAGTATATAAAACTGTTCTTCAAACCGATAAAATGTTATACATTTATTTTAAGCCGTTTAATGATTCTTCACTGTACAGTGTCCAAATGTTTTTTATATATAAATTCACATATCAACAAACACTCATGCATCCGCACAATTCTGCAAATGTATTGCCAAGAGAGAGAGAGAGAGAAAAAAATATTAAAAAGTATAAAAATTCCAATGTGCTATAGTGAATTTCATAAAAATTTAAGCCCGTTGCACACATACAGACACACACATATATATACACTCCCATTATATTTATTTACAAAGACAACATTACAATTTCATACTGACAGAAAATGTTTTAAAAATGCAGGCATTTGCAACAATGATTGTGACACCACTTTGGTTTGTACTTATACACAATCGTATACAAACACATATAAAGTAAAATATTAATGCAACTACAACAATCGTTATTCATATGTTTGTGTATGTGTTTATACAGCTACAAAGAAAGAAATTATTGAACAAAAAAAGAAAAGGAAAATATGCAAAATTAAATTATACATTCAGGATGGTAAAAATAAAATAATTAAAGTTTATCAAATTAAGAATTAAATTAAAGATGAATTTTGATCATAATAGGAAGTTAAGGAAAACAAAATGCTCTACTGGATATCGGCTAAATTGGGTTAATGGATAGTTCAGTTTTAGGCAAACTATCAACATTTTTAAGACTGAAATGGATTAAGAAATATACAAGTAATTGTATGATCTATATAAGTGGTAGTCCATTTTATATATCTTTTAATCTTAAGTTAAGGTACTACTTAAGATTAACCTTTTTAGACCTTTAAGATTTAAGTTTAATAAAATTCCTTAAGATTGTTCAAAATATGTGCCAGATTCCCTATGAGATTCTAAAAAAAAAACTTCATACAGAAAGATTTGCGTAAACTTAATTTGAATGAACTTGGGATAAAGATCCCACATTTTTTAAGTTCTCAAATCGCTATGATGGTATAATTTTTAAATAATTCTTGGTATGGAGCTGCAAATTTAGAGTAAACACCAAAAAATATATTTTCTGCCGGGTGTCGTTTATGCAAAATGGGTCTGTCATTAACTAAATCTAAGTGAACATAGTCAAATTTTTAACACGATTTACTCAAAATGAGATTTGAGATATTTTCGTGAAGAGAAGTGTGAATCATTTTTAACCAGGCTTTCTCAAGTCAATATTAACCATTTTAAGAACATCTATTTCTAACTATGTGAAATTTCATTCATTTATCTCTAACAGTTCAAAAGTTACAGAATTATTTACTTAAAATCTATTTGAATACAATATAATGATGTCTGAGATCGTATACAGGCGTATACTTAATATAATTTACTAATATTACTCATACGCTCTTATGATGCTGATTTATGTCTGCATTTAATCTACTCTATTAATCTGAAGTCCGTCCAGCTAGATGTCTATATGAAGATTTTGGTGTGGAGTTATGCTTATAAATTTTGACAAGTGTTGGTACACAAAAATGTTGGTGGTCCTGCTTGTGAAATATATTCAAAAGAAATTAAATTAATAAAAGTAGATTGGAACTGTGTGCCACACGGAATTTTGAATTCTTGAAATTTGATATGTGGATTTAGTTTTTCAATTGACTTTGCATCAAAGTCAATTTAAAATACCTCCATATCTATGAATTCTATTAAATTAAAAACCATTTCTGGAGGAAATTGTATGGAAGCTGTCTGAAATATTGGACCAAAAATTATCAATTTAAATAGCATTCGATAACGTAACAAACTGCATCTCAAAAACTAAGACCATTACAACGTTCACAATGTATACGAGGACAAGCACCGAATAATTGATAGAGATCAATGAAATTTGGCGTGAATATTTATTATTGTTCTGAAAAGTGTCCTATTTAAAATTAGTAAAACCTGTTTAGCATGTTAGATGATATGAACCGATATCTGAGACAGCCTCTACATTCAAGAGAAAAAATTTCCATTATAAATTGTCAAGTTGGAATGAAATTATGCTGAAAGATCAAGCTGTATCTACTTCATTACTATTTCAAAAATTATTAAAATCGGCTCAGTAAAAAAATATAGGTAAAAAAGTACTTTTTTGGCTCATTAAAAACTTCCATATATTGTACGTAAACTCTATGTACGAAACATATCATGTTTACTTCAGACGCATTTGTGGTCGAGAGTTCTGAAGATTCGACATTTACAAGTCTTCAAAACCCTAGAGAAGCACCATTGTTGCTTCTCAATAATTGGTAACACTGATGTAGAGTATAATTATGTAGATCCTGTGGTACTTTTTGCTGAGTGACAGTGGAGAATAAAAAATCTTACGTGACAAACTAAAGATCTGTAGAATAAAAAACGCAGTTGGAGAGAAATATCTGTATATAAAAAATCATGGATATGTACTATAAGTTTTTGATCGAAACTCATATATGTCTTTGAAAGGGATACCAAACATATCTTTTTAATCTATTGCACCATCGCTTAAACATCGGCAATGCCTGCAGAAATCCTGTATTCATGTATCTATATTTCCTATTTTTGGCAACTAAATAGAAAATTTTATCAAATTTAGTACGCATTGGGACGTATTCGACACAAATGAATATAGCACTTTTAATATTATTTAGAGTTAACTCAATTAAATAAGTCCATATATCTGGAAATTACATAAGGGGCTTATTTCAAGTGTCTTTATATAAATATATTAATTTTATAGTACATAGATATATTTATTTTGATTTTTTATTGTTTAATTTAATTTCGAAAAATTTTCTTTATTTCTTTTTATATATTTTAAATGCCAAAGTAGCACATGTCAAAGGGCCTACAATAAGTTTTTGAAAAACCACATGCAAATTTTTAAATACTTAACTTTTGCAATAATCTTGAAATAGCAATCAAATTTGCATATTTATTGAAAAAGAAACAAAAATCAAAACCATTTATAGTAAAAAAGAAATAAACATTATGGAAAATAAAAGATAAAATTAATACATAAATGAAAGACTAAATCTTAAGAAAATTCTTATAATAAAAATTTTTTAAAATAAATTTTACACTTTAAAAGAAACCACAAATATGATAAAAGATATAAGAACAAAATCAAAAAAAGTGTTAAAGTTGGTTTTGATAGAACGAATGTAAAATATCCTTTACTTATTTCAAAAGTATGAATATATCAAGTTCATAAAATTACAATAATCAGGATCTAATCGATCACAGATCTACCTACGCCAAGCAGTACAATTTTTTAATAATTCTAGAAATATGCAAATAAATTTTAACATTTTTAGAGCTAAAGTGCTTCGAATTCGCATTCACCCCTTCTGTACAGAGACATATGAGGCGACTGAAAAAGTTGGACTTAAATATCTCTATAATTATATAATAAATTGTAAACATATGTTTGTAAAGATCTACATGGATAACCTGAAACTCTGCAGGAAGATGTGATTAATTTCAATATGATAAGACAATCCAAGAAGCACTATCGCAACTATACATCGAAGTACTTAAGGGTATTAGAGGATTTGAATTATGGAATAATTATCAACAGGACCTTCTACTACATCTCTCATTCCATACCAAATTTTATATAAATTCAATCAGCCGATCAGGAGTTATTGTTTTATTTCTAACAATTCAATTATGTTCCACTTTTTGTTCGTTTGTGCTGATGTTTATGACACCTTTAATTATACCAAATGACTAAGAGTCATGTTCCCAATTGTTTTAAATTAACTTCTTCGGCTGTCTCTGTAAACAATTTTAACACCCTGTAGGTTGCAATTAAATAGATATTTTGAAGAAATTTTGCACATTCTATTACTTTTAGTCAAGGACGAAGGTCATTGAAATTGTTCATGTTTGGAAGGGATACAAAACTCACAAGTAGAAATCTTTTTAATTAAATTTAGTACAAATAAATCTGTATCATTTTAAATCAATTTTTCATATCTATTACAAACTTACTTAAGATTTGAAGATATCTCAGATATCTGTCTATAAATATTTCCTATTTAACTAATATTGTCAGTTTTAAATAACAAACTGAAGAGGACTATAACAGTTAAAAATTAGTTAGAAACTGTTCATTACTGTCGAGTATTAATAACAGACATACAAAGATAAATAAATTAATAGAACACTTTTAAAGCCGCTTGTTATTATTTCATCATTACTAAGCACCTAAAGAGTGTATCAAATTCAACATTGCATTGTGGGTCAAAAAGTATTTTCATTTTTTTTACTTTGTGTAATTTGTCCCTTTTTCATAGAAATTTTAATTTTAACTCACACGTTTGAAAAACCCAAATAAACAAGCCAGTTGATGGGATCCTGCAACGATAGTGTTTCTCATCGTCACCATCAATTAATTTAATTCATATTTTTCTCTCGTGGGGACCCTTTTGCTGTCCAAATTTTATATAATTGTAATCATCATTCAATTTCGATTTATTACTAGGAGGAATACTGAATTAAAAGATAGTCATATACCCTTCAAAACACCAAAATAACTATTATTGATACAAGCTGGAATCAATAGTTAAATTATGTCTTAAAAGTTATACAAAAATACTTTATGAAATTTTAAATATTTTCTTCTGGTTGGCAAAGTTAATATACCCTTATTTACCACTTGTAATGGTAGATAATATAAAAACAAATATTTAAATTAAGAATTGAAACATAAAATTTAAAAAAAAAGTCGAAATTAAATTTTCTACAAAATAAAATATAAAAATATAAATTTACAATTTTAACCACAAACTAAACAATAAATTGCTGTTAGACATTTAAGACAAACACAGACAAGTACACATATCAAACACTAACATACACAGTTATCTAAAAAAACATACACATACAAACAAAAAGTATTTAAAAATTCGAAATGTGGTATTTTTAAGTATCTTAAAAATGAAAGGCGTTACAAATATAAACTAACACATAAAACAATATAAACTACATACCACAATACATGGTAATTGTATACAAAATTACACACACACATATACCATAACAAAAATGAAATTTACAAATTATTTACACATGCATTTTACATGCACTTTCTCATTTTTATATTATTTAAACTTGTCGAATAATTGACAAACGATTGTTAAGAAAACTGAAAAGAATTTTATACTTTTTTCATTTTATTTATTTTTTTCTTTAATTTATTTTATCAGATAACAAATAATAATTTAAATACAAATTTTACTTAATTTCTTTTCGTTTTATTCATTCCAATTTTTACCATGAAAAGAATACAAAAAAAGTTAAATAATGTATAAAATTGATATTAAACTACTTAATACAATTGAATTTGCACTAAATACAACAAATACTTGATAAAAAATTTATATTTTCTTTTTTCTTTATTAAAAACAAATATCAATTGACTTGCAAATTAAATACATTTCAAGTTAAATTAAAATTAAACATCTCTTTTTTACAAAAAAATGAGAAGGTTGTATTAGATTTTAGCAGATAACTTTTGGAACGGCATCACAATGATTCATTTGTTCCCATACAAAATTTGGCAAAAATAGAGCATTTATCCCAGAGTTCTCAAAACTTGCACACAGCTCTGTATTCGAATAATTAAGAAGAAACAAATCTGAAATAAATTAGTTTAAGGTTTCAGGCATCTTCCATATAAAGATTGAGATCGAAAACTTCTTAACATACATATATGTTAACAACAAGTATAAATGCTTTATTCGGCCAGACCTGACTGTGTAATACTCTACACCACATTGTTGGTTTTAAATTATAGTTACGAAAAAATTATGAAAGTCCCTCGTATAATTTGCTTTCCTATTTATGCTAAAGTGTGCAGTGGATTAAGTATCATGATACTAAAATTTATGTGAGGCATTTTGTGCATTTAAAAGTTATGGTTTCCTAGAGAAATTTATGGGACCAAACCGATTTATGTTATATTTATACTAATATGTAAGTATATGTGAGATTAATGCATTTCAAAGAGATATTTGGAAGGTAGATTGTATGGGACCTTTTATAAGTAATGGACCGATCCTCGTATAATTTTTCATATCATTTTAGAATATCTGAAGATTTTTTCTTGCCTATTTGAAATATTTAATACTTTTGTGTTCTAAACTTTTCTTCAACATTTCCCCGAAAATCAGCATAATAAATTTTACTAAGAAGTTGTGAAAAATCTGTCAGAATATACATTTCATCATCCATTATGAATTTTTTTAAAGAAAACTTATCTTAAATTTCCGTGCTCTGTTTTTGTCTTCTTAATTATTAGCCACGTTCCTGTCAGGAGCTTTTTATACGTTATATGTTTTTAAACTTGCATTATCTTTAACTTTTCGCAACAAATTGAGCTAATCAGTCTGTATTACTCTCAGATGTGTTGTGACCTCTTAAGTAAATTCTTCTATTTTTTGTCTTTAGAACCATGATTTATACGAGAGCCAGGTTTTTAATCAACTAAGAAGTTGTCCCAGTACTGTTAAATAACATTGGAGACAAGTAAGGTGCAGATGTTTGAATGTTTGCCCAAGTTGAGTTTTATTAAAAATATTTAAAAATGTTAGTACGCACTTGTTTCCGGTCACCCTTTGTTATCAGATTAATATTATATTCATTCATTTAAGATTTAGCGAAATAACTGTTATATTTCGCAAGGTACCTTGATCAAAAAAATATGCAATAATACTTGGGTTAAAAGATTTAATGAAAAACGTGTATTAAGAATTTTCCAATCTCAGTAAATATCCTGAGTTTAACATCTGAAATATTTTCCACAATTATATATGGAGAAATTTTGCAATTACAATTATAAACTGTATATAAAATACTTTTTAAAGTTCAATAGTTATAATTTCTTTATGTCGGCTTCTTCATCCTGCCAACATCTATTAAATTTGGAAAATTATATCAGAAGTTATTTTAAAATAACTATTTTCTTAATAATATTGTACAATGAGTATACTTAATAAAATATATGTATAACACGTCATACGCCCAAAATTTTTTGTTCTCATTTGAAAAAATCATGTAAATTTACTCTATTTATTGTAAGTAAATTTTTTATTTTTTTCTGTGTATGAAACTCTAGTTGAAATTGAACACAATTATCTTTTTTATCACTTTAACATGAGTGACTAATTTCTTTAATATAAGTCCATATTTTGATATAAGTATTTCTATCATTTGACTTCTGTACAAAAAAGAGTTTAAAGCTGATTCATTTGTTGATAAAAATCGTCATTTAAAACTTTAACTTAATATCAAAGTGTAACCAATTTTAAGAATGCCACATCATATTTGAAAGTAGCTTATATATTAGCCCTCTTTCTGGAATCCTGTTGAATCAGACGATTAAAAGTAAAACTATTTTTCTAACACAATATTTTCAAGATGCGAGTATGTGAGAAAAATCCCGGTGTAAACTTTGTCATTAGGAGATACATCGTTTAAATTTCTGGAATTTTAATTTTTGTTATATCTGTATCTGGTAACTTAAAATATATTTGATCAAAAAATATGTTGAACTAAAACATTGATCGCTTTTTTTGAAATAATTCTGTAACTGCGGAACTATTACATAAGTACCTTATAATTTCAATGAATATTTTTAACCGTAATAAAGTTCTGCAACACCATTTAAAGTGATGTTGAAATTGTTATTCACTTATTTCATACAATAATGCAGTACATATTTTTATGGGAAATATGCAAACTTCTGGCGAGGGGGCCAAGTTTCAGTTAATTTTTGAAGAGTACTGCACAAGTTTCATATAAGCCTTTAGTATCAACTACTTGAAAAATAATAATATATGCATAATAAACTATTAGACCTAACGATCTTTAATAAATTTATCAAATATTTAGAACTTTTTATTTTCGGAACACTCTTGTAAAAAAATTTAATATTTCACGTTAAATGAATTCTACATAAATTAAGATACTTTTTTGAAATTTTTATATTATATAGACGAAGTTATCCTTAAATTAGGACTGTAATACTATTCCCCCTTTTTCATACCAAAATACCCAAAATCCCAATCCGGAAAAATTTTTTTTGAAGATGCACTTTTTCATTAAGTTACTAACACTGCTGTTTTAAGAGACTTGGCCCATTACAGTTTGTTTTTAGTAAAAAGCTAATAAATGTATAATACTCCTTGACGATTCACGCTTTAACATTTTTTTGCTCCTCAAGGAAACTTAAAAAATATTTGAACATTAACGAAATTCCAATAGACTTGCAGGGAAATTTGTTCCACTATTGTCCTCGTATGAACGTTACATGTTTTAGCGTTAAAAATTCTTTCAGAATTGAGCAAAAATGTATAGTCCAGAAGGAAATTATAGTCCGAGGCCTACCAAGTTAAAAAAAAAATATTAAAAAAACTGAAAAAAATCTATCCCAAAATGGGTCAAAATTTTCAGAAATGTAAGTGTATTGATTGTGGAGAATTATAAGGAGTTTATTTGTGTAAAATATTTTTCAGTTTAATCATAAACAAAACCAATTGGAAAATACCTCAAGAATGTCCATGTGAAATGTTGTTGAAAAATATCCAATAGTTTTAAAATCACAATATTATTCTTAAAAAAAGCGTTTTTTGCGCTTTTTTAATTTTTAAATCGTATATAAACTTCTTCCTCATGTATTAATATTAACAAATATATGACTTCATCAAATTATATATTCAGGAATAAATTTGGTATGAGTATTTACATACATAACCTTCAAGCATAAGTGTACACATCTGTATGTATTTGTGCATGAATATCTACTTAAATATCTTTTCAAATTTTATATCCTAAATAAAAGAAAAAGTTAAAAAAATATTCATATACATTTCAAAAGGCAATATTTACAAAAAAAAGAGAGAAAGAAGTTGAATGATCATCTATTTATAATACTGCATATCTTAAGTATTTTGTATAAAATTTACAATTGTATCTTTATATGTGGATGTAAATAAAAGTAATGTAAATTTAATGTTATTTTTATCATTGTATGTGTATATATACTGTACATATGTATCACTTTATATTATTAAAAGTGTATCTTTAGTAAAAACAAATATAAATGACATTTTATTTGTTAATGCAGTGATGCTTGAGTGTTAAAATAAACAATAAAACAACAAAAAAGCATTAGATTATAATAAAAATTTACACTGGGTTACATATGTAGATATTTATATACATATATTGTTTTAGATTAGGGAGATTTAAAAAAATAAAATTATTCACGAATACTCGGGAGAAAAAAATGTCCTCAGCTTTTCACCATTGAGACAGATTTTCTTTTGAATGGATTTTAAAATTTGAAAAAAATATACACAAACAAACTGGATATGCATTTACAATCAGTCGTTGGAATCAATGTTAAGATTTTGCGAAAAATCTCACAAAAAGGGGATTTTGGAAAATAAAGTCGCATTTAAAAGGCGATTTGCGGAACAAAGATCGTCATAGGTTTAATTCATCAGAAATGATCAATTTTGGAATAATTTTAAATCAAGAATTTTGCACTCTTTCCCATTTAGTATTGAAAAATCTTGAATATTAACCGAAAATTAGGTTTTTCTTAAATTTATAACTATTAAGATTTCCATTTTGATTTCGTAGAGGTATCGTTTATGAATTTTAAGGATTCTATCGACCATAGTTTCAATTTTTTCATTCATAATTTATATAAAATTTATTGATATCATCTTTTTGAATCAAATTAATGAAATTTCGAGAAGTTTAATTCCGAAAATCCAAATTATAAAAAAAGGGGACAAAAAGGGAAAATTTGCAAAAGTGCGACTACAATCGCACCAACGGTAACACTGATTGGAATCATTCAGAAAAATAAAATAATTTTACCTTTTTCAGTGTCATTTCCGATTTCAGACAAAGACAAATGGAAGATATAATGAAATTGAGTCTGATGTTCTTTAAATTCTTTACATATGTAACAGGTCTCGGATGACCAATTTAAATCAGATTATGTGTGTCATGTAAGAAAATTAAAGTTAATTAATTGGCCCTTTTATAGAAATCGTAACAAATGTAGACAGTTATATTTGCAGGGATATTTGGCAGTATGTATGAGAAGTACCACTTCGAAAAATGTTTCAGCATTTCAATGGCCTGAGACTATCATCAAAGTTGGTCAACCTTTAGTTGTTAGCTAATAGGATTTAAACCCTTGGTTTTGCCACAGCAATCCTCGGATTTGAATTCCATAAAGAACATCTTTGGAATTTTGTAAGGAAAAAGTAGGAATGCTATATTCGACAGTTCTGAATAATGAAATACATATATTATATATTATAATAAAGTACATATATTATGCTCCTTATACTCACACTATAACACTCTCGTATACACTCTCAAATACATAAAATATATAAATGGTTTTCTAAAACATAACGCAAAAACCTTCAATGTGAGAAAAAGTGAGTAACTTTTTCTACTGAACCGATTTTGGTAATTTTTGATAGAAGACGTAATGCATGTACCACTAAATTGATTTTGATAATTCACTTCACTTTTTAAGGCCATATCAATGTGTCATACATTAAATGGGGCTAAGTGAAATAATGGACTTATCATTACCAATTTCAATAAGAATTGTGTATGGTTCAAATTAATGTACAGAAAATAGCTCGATTTGACTTGAGGAAGCCTAGAAAAAAGTAAGACAAAAGTAATGAAATACAAAGAAATTGAAGTTCAGATTTTTTAAAGAATAAATATTTGAAACTTCGACGTGTTAAGATTACTTTCTAGAGCACCAAACGAATTATACAGAACAAAGGATAATTTAAACAGTTAATTAATCTTTCCAACTTTGCGGACAAAATCCTTAATGAATAGTTTTAAAGTTTTGACTTTTTGTGGTCAATTTGTAAGGAATCCGCTATGTTATAATCGGTCAAGCTCGAATATATTATACCTTACAACACACTGTTGGTTGTAAATGACTACTAAAGAAATTATAAGCGACCCCCGTATAATTTTCTTTCATTATTTATGTTTATTTGTGCAACGTTTTATTGTGATACATTTATGTAAAATTTATACACTTTAAAAGCAATTTTTTTCTGGAGGGTTAAATGAGAATTACTAGAGATTAAGAAACAACCATCGTTAAATTCTGCAAGGCGGTTTTGGCTTATACTTATCATATTTTGACTAAATATTTGTGAAATTTATAAGTTTCAGGGTGATATTTGGAAGAGTGATTATATGGAACCTATGAAAAATAATAAACTGATCCTCGTATCATTTGACACATACTTATAGAATATAAGGAAACTATTTTCACAAAATTTAGTTAAATTTGTTTTATATTTAGAAAGTAAAAGAAAAGTTGTATGGGGCCTCTATGAATTAAGGAACGATCATAACCAATTGGCTTTTATTCTGCGTACCAGCTTTAAGTGGACAGCCAACCGGACGGACATGCTTAGATCGCCTCAGAATTCTGAGTCGAACGATATACTTCTAAGTGGTAGTAGGACTATTTTTTCCGCCCGTTATAAACATCTGCGCCTATGTTGGTGTGGAGAATAATTGTGAATATATAGAGTACTAAATTCATGATCAGATTGAGGTCTGTTCTACTCATAGTCAACTCGAAAGCATCTCAGCTCGAAATATGTTAAATTTAATTAAGAAATATCTTTCAGATAAATGATTACACAATTATTTAAAAAAATCGATCTGGAAACACTGTGCATACAAAATTAGTTCAAAAATTCTACATATAATTATCTCTTTAAACTAATATTTTAAAATGTATTAAAAAAAATATAACATTTTTCAAATTTCTCTTGAACCACCTTAATGTGAATATAAAAACAACTTGCATACATTTAACATTTAACATTTTAACATACATTTTGACAATTTTAAAATAAAAAGAAAATTTCAATATTTCTAATATATTTGCTAATAACATTTACACTATTAACACTTTTATTGGTTTGATAAATGTTTGCCAAACGGAAATAGAAATAGAAAAAAGTAGCAATCAACTGAAAGTGGGTTGTAAAAATACTTCCTACTTTTTTTCTATTTCATTCTTTATTATTTTTCTTTTTAGTACAGAAGAATTGAAATTGGTTTTATATAGACTTTGTAATAAAATGTCTATATAAGTGTGTATGTATGGAGTTAAAATGATTCACATACAAATTATTCGACCCTTACCAACATATCCACTCACACATATGCACATACACAAAGTATTTTTTGAGTCCTGTATAAATTATTGTTATTGTGTGGGTTATTGGTTGTTGTAGGATTGTTTGGTAAATAATATAAAATTCTATTATTACAGCATTATGTATCTGTGAAATTCTTCCTTTATTCACTATAATATATGCATTTATTTTGATATGTGAATATTTTTTGAGAATTTCTAAAAATGGTTTAAATGGATAAGAAAATACAGTGGTTTCAGGGATATACTTCAGAATAACAGAATTCTGAAGTGGCTTCAGACTTTACCTTAATTACAGAAATAGTTTTAGTGGTCTTTAAGAACTTAAATAAGTAAAAAATCCACATTTAGCTGAGTCAAATATTAAGGTTACACATTCACTTATGTTTTCAACAAATTTGTAAAATTTGAAGATTTTATATAAAAAAAAAAAAAAATAATTCTATTTCTCAAAACCATATTTAGGGCCTTTTATTGATGCTGATTTCCAATAATATCTGATTGTGTTGAAACTTCTCATGGATTTCAATACCGATAAAAAACATTATTGTTGTTATTAATTAAAAGTTTTGTCAGCTAAAATATAGGATATTGGTCCTTATTTTTAATATAATTAGTACACATTTTAGAACTTTTAAGCCTAAAACTCTATTCCCGGAGAGCTACATATGAGATCTCAAATATCAGTCTATAAATTTTTTGCTAATGGGCCGATATAGATGTTTTTTAAATATGGAAACTGCATAGGAAACAATTTTCTTTGAATCCGAATAATTATTCTAATCGACTCAGAGTTTTATTTGTATAAATAAAAACAGATAAAATGTTTGTCTGAATTTTGAACTTTTCTCAGATATCGCTTAAAAATTCTTTGTTATAAAATTGATATGGCTGGTTGAAAAAGCTTTTACGATAGTTGCAAAAAATTGTACATGATTTCATTGAATTTCTGCGTAAGTGTGTGGATTTTGGGTGCAGATGTCAATTAATTTGAAAAATGTTGAGAACATAATAGATGGTAATTTTGTGGACGTCTTCCTGTGACTACGGGATCAATCACATTTAATATTTTCGTTGGGATGGTCTCTTTGATTCCAGATATGCAAAAAGTTTTGCAAAATTTCGAAATTATTTAATGCTTTTTTTGAAATTAGAGAAATAAAAATTTCGTTAAAATTCTTTTAAATTCAGGACTTTTATGAGCTCAAAACCCCACTCCGGAAGGATATTTGTATGATGGCTAAATTAAATAATGCAATAATCATCAACAAATTCAATGAACATTGTTCGTGGTGTAGGTTATATGATGTGCATTTAACGTATACTTAATATTTTTCAAAATAAAAATATTAAATATACGTGAAGTCGAAATACCCAAAACCTCTATAGGTGGTTGAGGTATTATGCCTTTATCCAGATTTTTGTAACGAACAAAAAAATATTTCATTCTTAGTCTGTCTGTAGGTGGCTTTCCATCTAAACCTTGTGAACAAAATAAAGATCGCAATTCTATTCACATCTTAATGAAATATGTCACAAGTTGTTATTTTCGCCCATGAGTTATTCTTATTCAAAATTGTAAATAATGGATCAATGGCTTTAATTTGGCCCGATAATTAATAATTGATCAAACTAAGGTAAGTATAAGCAAAAATGTGCGAAATTTTACGAGAGTCGTTCATTAACCGACTTTAATATTCTTACTTGTTTTCACTAAAAATAATATGAATTGTGTTCATAATCGTTCAATGAAATAATTTCACATACATAACATTATGCTTTTGACGTATACTTAATATTTTTCTCAAAACTAAAATATTAAGTATACGCATCAGTTTTTAAGTTAAAATAAATGTAAAATAATTAAGAAAGTTATAGTCAGTTAAGTTCGACTATTATATATGTTACACAAAACTGTTGGTTATTTTAAATTAGCTAAGAGAAATTAGTTAACGACCCTCGTATAATTTGCTATTTCTATTTATTCCTTAAAGTTCTGCTCTTTTTATGATGACACTAATATTTAGATGAATTTAATGCATTTTAAAATTTATTTTTATGGATGGTATATATAAGAACTGTAGGAAATTATATACCAACCATCATATTTATTATTTTTACTTTTTGGAAATAGTTTTTTATGAAATAATATGGAGGTGCTTTCCAATTGAATTGGAGAAGGACAACTTGTTCCAAAATTTTACTTGAACATCCAGATGGGCATCGCTAAAGCAACTCAGGAAGTCAAACGAAGTACCCAATAGTGGTTGTGGTCTATGTATTACAACGTATATGTACACAAATATTATCTAAATCTTATCTACAACAAATTTTTTTTCAAGGTCCTATGAAAAGTAAATTAACAATATGTCTAATTTTCTTTCTTCTTAAATTCAAACTTCTCTAATATCACTGTTTCATAAAACTCCATACTAAGTACTTTTTTGCATTAAACGTTTTGTTAGTATTTTTGGTGTATTTTATTGTATTATTGTTTTAATACTTATATAACATTTTCTCTATTATTATTTTCTATTACAAATCACAAATACAAGACAACAAGAAATATGTATTTATCTATAGTTTATTCCTACAAAAACATGTTTATGTATGTATCTATGTATGTATGTATGTATGTATGTATGTATGTATGTATGTATGTATGTATGTATGTAAGTATGTAAGTGTGTATGTTTATTATATACATAATATACACACGCATATATACTTTATGATGTTCAATGATGTTTATTGATATTCATTTTACAATTTTTTGTCTGAATCGTCTTTTCAACAAATCGAACATTGATTGTTTTTTTTTTACTTTAGTGTACAAATGTATTTGTTGTTTTTATACTTATGTCTTTAATATATGGGTAAGAAGAAATTGGGAAAAATGTAGAATTTTATAAACAATAGTAATTTTGTTACATTTTCTGATATAATTAGGAAATTAATCCGGCCAAATTTCACGAGTTCTGTCACATTGCTTGTATGTGGGAGTGTCATAAGTGTTATGCAAAAATATTCCCTTTATGGGGTCTTAGATGATCACGTCTTGGTGCTACAAACAAAAATATCCTTTAACACTTGTGGTTATAGAGAGTATACGAAGAACAAAACGTGCAAATAAAAATTTTAATAAAAACATGAAATAAGACTAAATAATAGTGATGTATAAGACTACATCACTATTTGATAATAAAGATATATGTTTACTTCTGAAAATGTTGATCTTGTGATTCTAAATTAAACTGAAGATAAATATAAATATTTTCTGAAATTCCTATAAATATGAAGAAAACTCCCACATTTATGGAAGATGTGGAAAAAGTTAGTACCAAATAATTATAAATATTTGAGGTTTCCAAAACTACATTCTGTTTTAAAATTCATGCTTTGAGATTTTAGAGCATAAAGGCGAAATTCAAAAAGAGAGCTTGGACCCATAGGCTTTTGATAAAGGGAAGTCTGCATATATATATAAATTAAAAAAAAAATATTTTCCAATTGAAGATAACTTATTAATGAACTGGGCTGAGATATTAACATCAATCTTTTTTTCTTTGATTTGATAAAAAATTTTCTGCTTAACTTTGGGAAATCTTGTAGAGGCAATACTTTCATATAATTTCGCCATATAAGCCCCAAAGATCCAAAATGACAAAAATGAAATGACATATTTTCCAGCTGTCTTTATATTCAAATACTAAAAAATCTATTCAGCCTATAAATAACAAATAGGAATCTTATTTGGGCTACTAATACCATGTTCATTTTTGGTGTACAATAACCGATATATTGATCAAAATAGAATATCTTAGAAGTCTTAAATCATGCAAATCTCAACTTATATTTTTCATAATGAAGAAAGATTCCAAGTAGCTTAAGAGCGGGTAAAGAAGAAAATACATCCGCATATAAAAAATAATTAAAACCACCATCGGAATTGATACTTTTCAGTCGATCTTGAAGTTAAAGTTTCATATCGACTTCTGAAATTTTCAGTAGATGTGTTAGTGATACTAGTCGCGACCAAAAAATGGCAACCAAGTTTTGGTTGCAACTCCTCCAAAAGTGTTGCATACATGATTCCATATTCCATACGAAGTTCCTACCCATAGATACTAGAATAGAAAAGTAAGAAAGTTATAGTTGGTCAAACTATGAAATTTCATTGTTGATAATTTACTGTACCCACGAAATAATTATGGGATGACCATAGTATAATTTGGTTTTTAGGGTTTCTTCTAAAGTGTTTAATATATCAATATGATATTCATGTTTGTGCGAGAATTTACAACTTTTTTCAGGGGATATTATATGTAAGTTTTTTATTTTGCCTTAATAAAATAATGGACCGATCATAGCCATTTTTAATAACAAGTGCCAAATTGCGTTAAGTTGTCGCCCTGAACTTTGATTGATTTCTCCAGTAATTCTGAGTAATTCTGCTAAAAGTTGCCATTTATTATGAGCAACCTACCATTTACATTAAAAGAAAAGTCATGATCAGAAAAATTCTAACGTTTTAATCAATACTCGGCGAATTTTATTGTCAAATTCAAATACCTGCACTATAGAGGAAAGAAATTTTGTCCTACATAAATTGAAGCGGAAAGACAATGAAAGAGGATATTAGATACCTGGACTTTACAAAAACATTTTCGCATTATTTGATTATTCACTAACGTGAATAATGAGTTGTATATTGTCTCCAAACTTGGCCTTTCAGAAATATATTCTAACTTCAATACGTCTCACTTCAAAACAAGATTGTAGTATGTATGTCAAATATTTCTCAAATTGTATAAACATTATTTTTTGTTCTTCCATTTTTTCACCCATACATTAGTCGAATATATGATAGTATTTGTATGTTATAATAGAGAACAGACATAGACAGGAATTCAGAAAAAACATAAAACAAAATTTAATACTGTTCAAATTTGTCATAAAAAATGTGCAATTTGATATATATTTTTTTGTCTTTTGTTTTAAGACTTCGAGCAGTAAGTAACATTTTACTATGGTGTGAGAGATATGATATGTTAAGACATTTATCTTACGTGTTCCTTGTTTGGTATGTGGTTTTGGGGTTCCTTTTTTGAGTGTTAAATATCATTTATTCTTTATCGTTGTCATGGCATGAAAATATGTTTTATCTGTCATTGAAATACTTGTCATTACACTTAAAATCACTTTAGGCCATACAACGAGAGGGAGATAGAAATTGGAAATTGTTTACTTAAAACATGATATATGTATGTTGATATGAAATCTGTGAAATTGTTTATTTAGTAGATTGAGTATATTAATGTTTTTTAAGAAATTACTTAAGATAATTGTGGGCTAAATAAAAAATCCAAAAGAGTTGTCAATATTTATATTGATGAATTAATTTCATTATTTTATGAATAAAAAATAGAATTATTTACTACATCACAAAAAAACTAAATAAAATGTATATCTGTACAAACTGTTTTTGTCTGAAAATTTGGCCAAAATTAATAAAAATATTAGCCTTTTTGACAGTGTTAGCGTAATCTGATGATATTAATTGTAATCGGTCTACGATTTCGGACAATTACGGTAATTAGTTTCATGTACCCTAAAATCTCACTGTTAAATTTCGTAAAGAAGGAACACATTTGGCTCTAGTCCACATATGAAGTCCGAAATTTACTTTCATATTCATAATAACTAAAAAACATATGTATCATGATGAAATTTGGTATACATTTTTTTATAGAAATCTTAATTGTGTAGAGATTTTACCAAACAAATAAAGGCTCCTTTAGTAAATCAGTTTAAAATTCATAATTGACTTGAAAATCTTTTCCACTGTGAAATTCGGCGTGAAGGTATTTTATATAAATATCCACAATTTTACTAATTTATATTATAATCCGTTCAGTGTAGCAATTCGTTCGACTTAATAATGCATAAAATATTTCATTAAAGGACATAAATTTAAAATTATGGTACTTATTCATTTAGAACTACGCTGAACCAAATGTAGTAGGTAATATTAACGAAAAATTTTCGTAGAACTTTAACAAAGAACAAGATGGTTAACAAACAGATCTGTATTTTTATTAACATAATTTTTCTTCATAGAACATTATAACTAATACAATTGAAATTAAAGGCATAAACTCTTGAAAATTCAAATGGAAGATATGCTGACCAACAAACATGTAAGTGACTTTTCATCAGAAATACAAGCTATTTTTAGTTGTCTATTACGTTTTCTACACTATTTAGTTATTACCTAAAACTAGTTTTTACATAGATTTTTAGATATTCGATAATCAATATTTGCATTGTATGGGGGTAATTTTTTCCCTGATCCTATCAGTCATCCATTTTGTCCAGCTCCTTGAGGAAGTCATTGAAACTAAATTTGAAAATTCTTGCTGCTACAGTTCTTAAGATATTCTATGATCAATTTTTGCTTTGTATGGGGAGTATTCCTTCACTTTTTCCTTAATTTTTTATGTATGAATTCACTAAAATTTAATATAATTCTTTTCTCAATTCAACTTAAATTTCATAAATTTAACCTAAATATGGTGTTAAAATTTAATAATATTCATCAATATAAAGAATATTTTTTGTAATTTTGATTATGTATTATTCAATTTGAATAATATTTATTCAAATTATTGTTTTTTTAATGAATTCAAATAGTTATGTTGATTATTTTACGAAAAATTAATGATAACTTTCCTTAAGATGAAATAAGGTTTCGTTGGCTGATATTTAACCTACTTTTTTCAGCTCTACAACCTTTTTCGTTATTTTAACTTACTTTTTCAGTGTGTGTCATATTCGGTTATAATACCTACATAATCCCACTTTCTGATTAATGTTTTAGGTTTGAAAAATTCTTATACATGGACCAATTCCATCGAAATTCCTTAAATATTATTTTCGTAACCTGGTTTAAGCTGACGGGCTAATAATTCGTTTTCAGCTCAAGGGTTCTTATATTTTTCTGTTAATAAAAGAACCCTCGTCACTTCTAATCTAGATATATTCGTTGCTTCAAAATAATTTTTAGTCTGTTTACTTTAGAACTGTTGGAGTTATCTTAGTAAATTAGACATGATTAAGGCTGAGATAATTTTGAATTTCACCTGGAGGATTACGGAAGCACAGATTACAGAAGCACAGTAATTACAGAAGCAAAAAATGGAAAGTTCCCAAAACTTACCTTGATATGAGACGGAAAAAGTAATTAATCTCTTATAGATCTAGATAAATTAAATCGAAATACATTTTTCTCCCATATTTGCCTTAATATCTATGAACCAAATATATATAATATGCATATGTAACCGAAGTTTTTGAACCTACTGCTCCCTGATGAACTGAAAACCTATTATGTATCAAATCCACCAACCTCAGCAATTGTCGCATTAAATTTTATTCAGATATCTCAAGCGACACAAAAGTTATACTGCAGTTTGCAGAAGTCATATTATAATTATTGGGTGTTGAAGAAAATCTTTTCTTAGACAAGTATTAAAATTTAACAGTTAAAGGTATTCAAAATTCCACAAGTCCCAAAAATAATTGTATAACAAAACGTGTACCATAAGTACAAGCAGTATTTTGTGAATATTAAGCACAATATAAGACCCATTTGTTCACAAGTGAAGCATATTGTTTATACAGCAACACTTCACATACCAAGTTGATTTTCATTAAACTTTTAACATTTGTTAACATAAAATATCTTTTCAAAAATAGTTAACAAAAACAACAAAATTCTCGGAAATAAGTAAACAAAACGAGAAAATAATATCAAAATATCTAGCACTTGTGTATTTGTTGTAGATTTATTTTAGAAAAGGATTTTCCAAAGTGACAATAAATGCCACCAACAAATCATTACAATAATACAAACAATAATAATTTTTGCTGCATAAATAAGACGATATACAGAATGATACAAATAGCAATACCAACAACATTACACAGTATGAGAGAAAAGACATTTTTGGTAAAACATTTCATAACATGTTGGAAATTTATTAAAAGACGAAGGCAAGTTCTATTCAAATTTTATAAAATCTGACTACATACAAATTCTGTCCCACTATGCATTTGTAAAAGAGATGACAGAAACACTGTTGATGACAAGAATAACAAAGAAATAACTTAAGTGTTTTCCATTTTAATGGAAGGTATCTATGTGTGTACAAATTCGTTAGAAATGAAATGAAAACACATAACTTCAACTAGTGGAAATATTTGAACACATACACCAATACATTTACAATAACAGAAATGTTTAAAATAAATGAAATTCATTTAAATGGTGAACAAAAGTATGATAAATACGGTGATGAAATGAAAAGACGTTGCGTTGTAACCAAAATGCACAAGATGAGGAAATATAAAAGAGCTGTTGGAAAAGATGATATCAAGTAATAAAATACTTAGTGGTAGTTTAAGTTTGTCTAAATAAAGTCATTTTTACTTAAAATGGGTGTAATGTTGTACGATGTTGCTTGATTCTGCTATACTTTATTTATTTCCTTTGAGGGTGAAAATACGTTCTTTATTTTCTCGTCCTACATTGTCTTCAGTTAAACAATTTTATAGAAAAGTGGACTTAAAGTTTACTCTCGACATATAATTTCTTCAGAAAATCAATTTCAAAAAAATTATTGCGATGAAAGTGAAACAAAATGTAAACTGCACTGATTCTAAAAACTCAATTTCACTATAATTTCTACACTAAAATATTTCCAGAGAAATGCATTTCAAATACTTTCTCACCATTTTGTTTTAAAAAAAATCAATTTTACTTATTCAGATTAAATTTCAAAACTTTGTCTGTTTTTTTATTAAACTGGCTCCTTTACAACGAGTTTATGGAATAAATTTGTAAGGGACTCTCTATAATATTTTCTTTCTTCCCTCCACCATAAGTTGTGAAGAGGATATATTTAATAATTTCTTTTGTAACTCCGAAAAGAATCCTCTTAATTTATCTTCCTAGATTTGAGCAAAATAATTGACAGAGGTGAATGAAATTTGGCCTAATTACTTTCGATTTTCCTGAGGAGCCTATTTGAAACAATATCTTTAACTGAAAAATTTGAACAAGGATTATGAAAAAACAGAGTATTTGATTTAAATAGAATTGTCATGTAGATGTGAGCGTACAAAAGACACATAGACAGGCGGATAGCGTGATGAATAGGCAAAGGGATATAAATGAGTTAACTAGGATATGTATGTTTTATGGGGGCTTAGATGGTTTCTTTCTAACACTTGTCACTTATATTTGTTCTCAGGTAAGAATATGTCCACAATCTCAGAATATTATATTAGATTTAAATATGGACTTATTTAAATTCAACGTAATTATTTCTCTAATTTTCAAAAATATATATAAAAACTAATACCAAAAAAAAAAAAAAAAAAAACAAATACCACATTATTATTCTTGTACCATTTACTTTAGTAAAAGAAAACCAAGTCAAGTCAAAAATAAACTTTTTTGCGAAAATTACTTGATGTAAATCTCGGTATTTAAAGAACCATACCAAGAACTTTTAGGAAAATTTGTTTGCTTTTATGTTGTTCAGCAACACAAAATTTTTCATAAGGAAGTTGCAACAAATCTGCCAGAAAATAAGTTTCGTCATTCATTATGCGGCAAAAAATTTTTTTTTGAAAACTTGACTTCAATTTCCGTGCTCTCTTTTTAGCCTCTAAATCTTTAACAGCGTTTCTCCCAGAAAGTTATTAAGCCTTGCATGGTTTTAAGCCTGTATAAGCTTTAAGATTTTGTACCAAAAAGTCCGAGCTCTTAGCGAACCGGTCAGCATTCCTACTTCTTATTTTTTGGCTTTAGAGACTTAATGTTTACCACCCATACCAACCATATTCATTCCTCTGACATTGAACATATTAACTGACCTAGTTTTCAAAGTTTACTAGATCAAAAAAGTCTAATAAAACGTGAGTTAAAAGTTTTAATGAAAAACGTATGTTAGGTATTTTTCGATCTCACTCCTTAATTGCCATTTACTTGACATTTTTACTTGACCCTTTGTAATTACTTCTCAAGCGTTTGAGATATCTGTTTGTGTGTAAGAAGCCATGGAAACTTATAAATATGCTTTGCAATTCACACATAAACTGATGGTTATTTCGAGAGCTGCGTTATTATTTGTTAAAAACACTGCGAATGAAGGTCTATGAAAATAGAGTCCAAAAATGTGTCACTAACAATTATGGAAGTGTTATTTTGATTTAAATAATACAATGAACACTTGTTATGTATGGTGTATTTAGCCATATCATGTGAAGCAAGCACATTATATAACACACTTGCACTGTTTAATACTAACATATACATTCACAAACAGCAAAACCCTAAGTAGATTAAAAATTTAGTCACAGACATAAGTAGATTAAAAATTTACTCACATTTTATTTTTAACTTTTTCTTTTGAACCGATTTTAATTTACTGAACTGATTTTTTGTTAGTTTTAAATAGAAGACTTTCTAAGACAGTAACAAATAAACACGGAATGACAATGTTAGTATGCAATCTTTGGTATGTAAGAATGTGGTAAAAGTGTATTCTGCTTTCAATTGAAATTCTAAATATCGTATTTTTTTGAAATAACTAACATCTTGTTTTTTGAAATTTGTCTAATACAGTGTTTATAACAGAACATTGTAGATTGTGTAATTTTTTAAAAGGGCGCGGTAATTTGGCATTCATCTATAAATGAAATATGTATTTTTGAAAACGATTATTGAAATTTCCATGCAAAAGTTTAGAATTCACTGAATCTTCATGAAAAGTTTCCAAAGCTTTATGATCTCAATTCAATAGTACATAAGATATTCAATAGTTACTATTTTGTCAAGTAAAACTGTAATTGGAAGAAGTAATTAAGATGAAATCCTAATACACTCACTTCGGTAAATTCTAATACTCTGATTCAGTAAAAATTCAATGAGAAAATTCTAAAACTCTCGCTTAACTGTTCTTTAATATTTGTCAATTATAAGGGTGCCTCTCCTAATGACTCTACCGAAATTTTTAGTCGTTGTTACTTTCGAATGTACTGCGATCATTCTGTGAAAATTTCAGTAAAATTGTTCCAACAGGTAAGATGTCTATAAGTCCCAGACCAATACAGAATATTTTTTATAAATCGCTCATTTGATGCAAGATAATCACATCTCAAAAAAAAAAAAAAAAAAAAAAAAAAAAAACACTTTTTACATAAAACATATTTTTTAACGAAACGTACTCCTTGGGGATCACGAATAAAACCTTAAAGTGTGGTTAATGTTTTCAAAGTTTATAGAAATTAAATAATCTAAACCACACAGTAAATTGATGCGCACCTGGAAAATGATTTATTTAAAGCGTAAAACAATAAATTATTAAATCTTCATAATATATTTTTGTCGTAATTCCCTCGGATACATTCCTAATTTATTAACCAAAAATGGACAGTAAAAAAATATCTTTTCACTATGAACTGAAGATGTTAAATCAAATCTTTCGATTTTTAACTTACAACAACCTTACAGCAAATAAGCGATATATAGGTTATGTATTTCTGAAACTCTTTCTGCATTTTCTGTAAAATATATAGATCATATATGGAACAATATTCCTAAACTCTATTTAGGGATGAAGTACTTGTTTGAGCTACAGTTAAATGCATTATATGGAAAAATTGTTAAAGAGTATTAAGAAGATTTAAAACATAAATTATTATATCGAGAAATGGGCTCCACTAACACACATTTCTTTTCTTAGCGTAATACGTCAACAAGGAAGCGTTACACTTCTTTGCTAATGTGTTACGCTAAGCGTATACTTAATAAATTTGGTTGACGAAATTCATACGCTTACACACATTTTTGCAAATATATTAAAAAGTTTGACAAATATTCTCTATAAATTCAGATATTGTATCATATACAATATAAAATATATATAATATATATATATATATATATATATATATATATATATATATATATATATATATATATATATATATATATATATATATATATATATATATATATATATACAAGTGTATTTGTATACATGCACAAAATAATCAACAAAAACAAGAACTTGGCTTAAATGTCTTAATGTCAGTGTTCATGTTAAAACCAACTTGTCTTCCATGGTCTTCTTTACCTTTTCTTTACTTTATGTCCAACTAAAACCTTTATCCAACATCTTAAGATGATATAGAAAAGACATCTCTTTTTAACATTTGGTCTAGTGTTTGTCGTACTTAAGACTTCTTAAAAGAAGAATTGCACACATACTGAATCGTAGGATGCTTTAATGCACAAACACATGCATACATATGTAACGACAACAAGTAAATATTACAGGCATCCTAATATCTATTTTAGAACATATTAGTGCATAACTTTAAGAGTATTTAGTAAAAATATATTTTAACTTGAAATTAGAAAAGTAATAAAGATTTAAATTCAATTTAAGACTGTATTTTAAAGATCTTTGAATTAAATTTATTATCCATAAATATTTGACTTATCCTCTAACTTTTGTTCGGCTATAAAGATTTGCATGAAATAAACATAATGATGACATTATAAGCGCGTGATTAAGCCTTTTAAAATCATACTTACGCGTGATATTTATCTCTTATAATTTTCGAGTTATTTCCATATGAATATTAAAATTTCGAAATCTTGCAAGATCTTAAGTAAGTTATTCAATATTTATATAGGAAGTGAGTGGATACGGAGGTAAAGATTTGTTGTTAATGCAGGGTAGAAGCAGTTTTTTATACTTGGGAAAAGAGCGGAAATGAAAATATGGGTATAAAGACCAGTCCTTTATTGTCTCCTCCTACATGTTGTCTTCAGTTAAACAATTTTATAAAAAAGTGGACTTAAAATTTACTCTCGCCATTAAATTTCTCCAGAAAATCAATTTCAAAAAAAGTGAATCAAAGTATAAACAACACTGATCCCAATAATTTCAATTTTCCATAACACCTACACTAAAATATTTCCACAGAAATGTATTTCAAGCACTTTCTCAACATCTAGTTTTTCAAAAGAAAAAAATCAATTTAATCTGATGCAGATTAAATTTCAAAACTTTGTCTATTTTTTCTTATTAAACTTGTTGCGGTAAAACGTTTTAATAGAATAAATTTTTAAGGCTCTTTCTATAATATTTTATTTGTACCCTAAACCACAAGTGGTGTATATATACTTATTAATAACTTTTGTAACACCAAAAGAAAACATATGAACATCTATTTATTTATCTTCTAAGATCTGAGCAGATTTATTTTCGTCCATCTGGTACTTTCATATTTGAACTAATTGACAAAGGAGAACGAAATAATTATTCACTATTTTCCTTAGGAAACTATTTGGGATAACATCACAAAGTGAAAAATTTTAACATAGATTATGACAAAAGGATGTGACTTTTCTACTTGAGAAAAAAAAAACGGAAATTAAAATATGGGTAGAAAAGACCAGCGATTTGGACAATCAGGGATAGTTTTTCGACAGACTTGAAAAGAGTAACTAATGTAGTGTAGACTATTTTTTAAAGAAACGTACATATTCGAATAAGTGAGAATTAAGTGAGATCAATAGAGGAAGGATGACGAATAGTTACATGTATCCGAAAGAATTGCCCCGTTCCTGTTAAATTTATTATCTGGTCTAAAAGGATTGACCCCAGTTCAATAATAAAAATTTTTATTTCGAAAATTGAAAAATGACGAATTTTATTAGCCAAAAGGATCCATTTATTTATTTTCTTCCAAAATTACATTTTTCTTGAAAACATTTATAAAAATAGTATTTTCCGAATGGTTTCATTACAAAAAATATTTTAATTAAAACCTTGTATTGAAAGACCACTCGTACAATCAAACTTTTGAATTTAACCTCTTTATTCTAAAATTCTAGAGTCTGAATTTTATAACGGAATATAATTTGGAAAACTTCAAAATGCTTATAATAGTTTGTAATGGCTTTTTGGAGATCTCAAATAAATGAAAGTGCACATTTATTGGAGAGTAGGCTAAATTCCAAAGAAAAAGTCCATTTTAGTTTTTGTTCAAATTTTTTAGAATTTCAGAATATTTTTTTTAATTTTAATAATACACAGAACATAAGAGTAGAGAATATTATTATTAGAATAAGTGCGATCTAAAAGTATTTTTTCTGTGGGCGTGAATGGGAACAAGAAAAAATCATAGACTGACACTCGTAAAATTTCACACATCGGTTTGTTATTATATACATCTTGATTTGACTAATTCCTTTTACAATAGCAACGAATATGTGAAATTTTAGCCCTTCAAAATGATATTTGGAAGAGGAGTTGGTTGGAACCGATGAAAAATAATGGACCAATCCTCGTATAATTTGGCACATCTTTTCAGAATATTTTAAAATAAACTTGTGAAAAATTTTATTTATCACTTTATATTTAGGACTCTTACGAGCATAAATCTCTATTACGGGAGGAACATTTGTATGGGGACAAGGTGAATTAATGTATTTAACATCAAAAATTTCAACAGAAATCGTCCTTGAGTCTATATAATGACACATGCCAAATTTCATTAAAATATCTTTAAAACTGCATTTTGATCACAAAGTTTAAATAGCATCCAGCCAGTCGACAGATAAACGGACATCTTTAAGTAGACTCAGGGGGTAATTATGAGTCGAACAGTATAATATAATGCGTAACGGACAAATTTAAATATATTGAACATTTTATTTACAATATAAATCGGCATGGTAGTATATATGTTATCTAATTTTTTACAATAAAATGCATGTAAAACTATAAGAGTCCCTTTTGCAATTAACTAAAATTGTTCTTTTTCTAATTAAATATATTTTATAACTAAAATATTAATTTTTTTTACGTTCTATGTAATCCTTCGTCCAGACCAGTGTTTCCTATATAAATTAGTTATATTTTTATACATACTAATTATACCAATTTAGCACAAGTGCCAGTTATATTATGGTTACAAGTAATTATGTAAAGGTATAAATAAAGCATATTTAGAAAAACTAGATATCCGTACTAATTAAATGTATCTTTTACTTTTCATGAAACACAACGTACTTATTTACAATTACTCCGAAAGGTTTTAGGTGAAATTTTATAAATTTATATTCATAAAGACGTATTTACATACATTCACACAAAAAAATAATATACTTCGAGCAAAATGCAAATGACTACAAAAAAAGTGAACATAAAATATAAATTCCAAAGTAATAGTTATTACAAAAAGAAAAAAAGTACAAGTAAGAATAAATATTCGGCTGTGCCGAATCTTAAATACCCATACACCACTTAGGTGTACGATCTACTAAACGGTTTAAAAAAAATTATAAAATTTAAAACCCTTTTTTGGCCCCTAAATAGAAACTATAGCAAAATATGGTCCGATATTCGCGAAATTAGTAAAATGTATTTAAGAGAGTTAGAGCAGTAATTCTGTCGAATTTCAATAGAAATTTTTCAAGTTTAGAAATCGTATAACTGTAAAGTTTTTCCGGGAATGGAAACAAATGAAAGCTATAGCATAATATGGGCCAATAAGATACATATTCAATACGGTTTGAAAAAAATAGTGACGATTTCAAATTACATCGGTTAATAATCATAAAAGAGTTATTTAAGCCCGTTTTAGAGGAAGAAGCGTTTTATAGGAATTTAAGCAAAGTATTTACAGAAAGTGGTGAAATAATAACAATATATATTAAAGATAGTTAGAAAAATTAGTGAGGCAAATTTCAGCAGAATTGGTCTTTAATTACTAGTTTTATAAATTAAACTGTTTTCCGCGGAGGACCTTATATGGGAGCTATAGGAAAATATGGACCGAAATTTCTCAAAAAAAAAATA
Source organism: Cochliomyia hominivorax (assembly GCA_004302925.2). Classification (NCBI taxonomy): domain Eukaryota; kingdom Metazoa; phylum Arthropoda; class Insecta; order Diptera; family Calliphoridae; genus Cochliomyia; species Cochliomyia hominivorax. The sequence goes on along the minus strand of PYHX02000467.1, from coordinate 31,103,950 downwards.
AAATAATAATATTTTGATAAAAATCACTTTACCGAATTACAATGAAATTGGTTTTAATTTAAATGTTTTTCAAGCTCAAATTAGCTTCGGGAAAGATGCCTTATATGGGAGCTATAGCAAAATATGAACAGGTCAAATTATCAACATAAATTCAAAACGGTTAGAAAAGCGATTGTGCAAAATCTTTAAGAGCCATATTCCGGGCAACACAGTTCCATTTTTGGGACTTACTATTGTATCAAAGTAAATATATGTATGCAATTTTCAGAATTTCAAAATTCCGATCTATATGATATACAGAGTATGGGTATATCAAAATTTTACACATTTAGCCAATAATTTTTTTCTGTTAATCCGATTTTGATGATTTTTGATCCGATAATGAAGTACATACAGTTATCAATTTAGTTATATTTTTGTTTAAATTCATTTATAGTTGTTAAAGAAATAGAAGTGATCTTTTTCGGAATTTTGTAGTTGTTTCAGATATTGGTTTATAACTTTTTTGAAAATATATTTGGAAATTAATATTTTTTTTAAATAAAATACTTCTTGAGACAATTACAAACAATGTGGCCTAATTTTATTAAATTCAGACATTTATTCTATGCGTAAGAATGTTACCAACAAACAGACAGACGGACATAGCTAAATAGACTTTGATTTTGATATGCAGCAATAATATATATCTCATTAAGTCTGAGATTATTCCTTCTTGATGTTACACACTTAATGACAAAGTTAATATAACTTCATCACTTGTGGTAGTGAGGGGTATAAAAAAACTCTGCATATATTTATAAATATATGTATATGCGTGTGTGTGTAACAAAGAAAGTAAAATATTAACTTGCAGAAAATCAAAAGAGCAAATTCAAAGTAAAATGAAGAACTAACAAAAATGAATAACAAATTCTAACTAACTTGACTTGCAGAACAAAAAACGAAAAGAAGCATTAGAGGAGCAGAAAAGGAGAAAGACAAGAAAAAATGTTAAAAGTCATGCACATAATGACAAGACTAAAAATAAAGTACGTAGAAACTAATAATAACAACAAGAAGAAACTTTAACAATTCCCCTTTACCATATTATCTCTATAAGGACTTAACTTATATACATAGATTTTCATTTACTTAAATACTAAATACGCACACTAACACATAGACACACATACACTCTTTTATCCACATTAACATTTTAGGAGAAGAAAAGGAGAAAAAACTATTTAATTTGTAACGACATGCAGTAATTGCTGCTTAAGTCAAGTAGAAATGCCAGCATTTAAATTAGCAAAATAAGCATTTTAATTAGTAAACTACACTACATTGCAACCATACCACATACATATAGATACATACACTCTCACATACTCACATACATATATTTAAACCTTAGAATTACAGAAAACTTTAAGTTAAATAAATACACAATTTCCGTTATTGAAAAGGATTTCAATTGAAGGATTTCATTTCAATAGCAGAAGGATGATTTTAATTATTTTATAATTCTACATGCTGATGGTAAAGAAGTCGAAAATTATGTTCAATTTAAGAAAAGAGTATATAATTTTTTGGCACATTGAATGCACAAGCTTTTTTCTTGGGTTTTTATTTTTATTTTGCCAATTTAGTTATATCCGTCTGTATTTCCGCCTGTCTTGTACCTCAATGAATTTTTACCCCATTAAACCAGCACTATCGGTTTTTTATAAAAAAGATTTAGAACGATATCTAAGACAATCTTTAAACTGAAAAAAATTAGGTTTGACTGTTACTAAAAAGCTCATTAAATATTCATGAAAATTTGAACATTCAGTGATAGTTTTTTTATAATTATTAGTAGAGATATGGGAGTCTTATAATCCTTACAAATGAAATTTGTATATTTGTATATTATATGTCTGAAGCTTTAATTTGACACATAAATAAAGTCTTAAAGTAAAGTACTACAGACTATCAAAATTTCGTAAAAAGCGCAGAGGAGTGTTGTCCATCGTCTTATGGCGTTTGGTACAGGAATAAAGCGTTAATAACAAAGCAAAGTGTTTCATATGGAAAACAAATAAGAATGTTGATTATTAATGGTAATTGCAGAAATGTAATGAATAACCCTCGTATAATTTAATTTTCTGATTTATTCTGATTTATTATTATGTGAAATATATGTATTTTAAAATGATTTTTTTTCAGGGGGCGTATTTATATGGAACTTAAGGAAATTATGGACGACCCTCGTAAAAAAAATTTTATCATTTTACCAATTTTATTATTAACGTGAATGTGAGATTTATGCCCTTCAAAATGTTATTATTGGGAACCTATGACAAAAAATGGACCAACCCTCGCGAAAAATTTCGTTAAAATTGCTTTAAATTTAGGACAATATTAGCTTATAATTTCATTCCATGAAAATATTTGTATGAAAAGTACCTGAAAAATTTTACCCAACATGACCAAAATTTGACTCAAATATCTATAAAAACGTTAATAAATGTAACAATTATGATAAAATTGTTCAAGATTAAATTTCATGTACAATGAAATTACAATGTTAAATTAAATGAAAATTCGAATACATTCGGACCTAGTCCCCATAAAAGATCGCTTGGAATATCGACTTTAATATTATTAATTAACCTAAAAAAATTGTGTCATGATGAAATTTGACAAAATAAAAAAAAAAAAAAATTAGCAACTTTAAAAGTTTAACCAAGTTTTGTTACAATTGGCCCATAATAACCATAGGTCCCACATAAGGTTCCTCAAGAAAGTGCAGTTTTTATTACCACTTATTTTGAAAATAGAAGAACAAGTCGTACGACTAATTTTTAGGAAAAGGAATAAAACAGGAAATATCACACGATGCCTTGATCTTTGTTCGTGCCGGTCGATGTATAATTTATATCATATTTTTAGGTTAATTAAAATAAAGTCAACAAATAAAATTGAAAAGTTTTAAAAAGTACCACAAAATAGTTTTCTAGAATAACAATTTTTTCGAATTTCAATAGAATTGATTCATATTTATGTGTTTTATAAGCTTAGAAATGTATTCCGGGAAGGTGTCTTATATAGAGCTATATTTAGTAATGACCCTATCACAATCTAGTTTCTTTGGGTTTATTACTGTATCAAAGTAAATATATGCGACAATTCTTCAAAATAGCGAAACATAGACACACAGATTTGAGGGTGAAACAAAAGTTTATATATGTTCACTTTCTGTCTATATATGTTTTGAAAATGGATCGTTAAAGTTTTAAATAAAAAACTGCTTACGATAATAATATACAATTCGTGGAACAAATTTCATTCAATTCGAATAATTACTTTAAGCGTGAGAGGGTTTCTTCATGGGGTCTTAGAAGATTGCCTCTTGATGGAATGATGAAATGACATTTACCAAGACTTGTGGTATTGTAGGAATATTTACTCGTATTTGGGGAAAAAGTTTTCGACTAAGAGTGGAATAGTAGTGAATTATAAAAATAATTCATAAAATAATAAAAGATTAGAATATATATGTTTTTTATTAAATTTACTAAATCGATGTATTTAAAATGTCAACATTTATAGTTACCAAAATATTGAAAAAACTCGCATCATAATCTTTATTTTCCAATGATCATAATTTATTGCTTTTCTTCAGCTTAATAAACAACATTTTTGACTGCAAAACACTACTTTAAAACAAGTCGAATTATTCATTTTTAAACTCCTTTTTCGATTTCGCTCTTTTTTGATTTTGTAGAATTAAACTCTTTTCAAAGAGCGATAAAAAATAAAACTCTTTTTTTTTTTAAATCAAAATTAAACTCTTTGAAAGATCCAATCTTACGAAGAATAAAAAAGTCGAAAACCGTACCTTAATAATTACACTTAGAAACAGTGTAATTATACTAACAAATACACGTAGGAAGAGAAATAAGGTTGCAATGATAATAACGGATATAAATTGTTATAGAGATGTAAGACATTACAACAAAAGAGCGAGAAAAAAACACAGCAAAATAACAAGCGCAAAAAATTAGAGTTAATAGAAAATTTCTTATTTTTTAAATACCAGAAAGAAATCATTTACATACATTTATTCGCATTTGTATTTGAAATAAACCAAGAAATATATTCAAACATGGAATTGTTGTACTTTATCCTGTCTATGGAACTCTGCTCTGCTTCTTCAAACACACATAAAAGCCAAAACAACCAAAATTGTATGCAAATTAAATTGACATAAGAGTTTAAAGCAGCTAAATAAAAATAAAAATATGTATTTAGATTAAAATGTTAATACAAGACTTTAAGATCAAACTAATACGTCTGGTATAAAATAAAAATTTAGTTTAATTAAAGGAACCACAAGAAAGGATGAGAATAAAGGAGAAATAAAGAACGATAAGCGAAAATTAAAAATGTTTAAATTAACTTGAAAATAATTCGAATGCAATTGAAAGTAATTAAAAGTGAAAACTTAAAAAAACATCATCTAGACTTTTTAAGGCTAAAAATGTGGGAGAAAGCAACAAACAGGACGCTGTGGAATAACGACGCAGTTGCCACAACTACTAAGATATTTTAGGGAGAACAAAATGAGAGGAAATACTCAATGTAATTAATGTGATGTGAATAAAAGTGAGCGGAGTAAGCTGATGGGTGTCTTTAGTGAATATTAATACACTGAACCAAAATGTTACAGAATTTTTCTTCAAATTGATACATTTTCTTCAAATATACTGAAAAATTTATGCCAAATATTTTATATAACATTCCAATTAATATACTAGAAATTAAAAGAATATTTTGCATAAATTAATGAAAATGCAAATGGAAGATCAGCTGGTCAACAAACATGTAAGTAACTTTTCATCAGAATTACAAGGCGGTCGACTCAACACTATCCTTCGTCATTTCACTATTTTCCAGTTACCTTTTCAGTCTTAGATCTCGAAAGAAATTTCACAAATCATAAATCGACGTTTATTAAAAAATGTAATTGGGACGAAATTTTCGCTGTAGTAGATCAATAGATATTTGATAATCACTATTTGCTTTGCTTGGGGTTTACTTCCCCCTGATCTTATCCGTCCTACATCTTGTCCAGTTAAACAGATTCTTGAATAAGACATTAGGACCAAATTTGAAAATTTAGCCAGTAATTGTTCCTTAGATATTCTATAATCATTTATGTATTTACTTTTTATGGGATGTACTCTTTCCTTTGGTCCTATCGAAATTTTTCATGAAATATTTTATATTTAATATTTTACGTATTAATTTATTACAACAATTCTTTCCTCAATTCAACTAAAATTCCGTAAATTTAACTAAATATGGTATTTAAATTGAATAATATTCATCAATATAAATATGGTATTTAAATTGAACAATATTCATCAATATAAAGAATTTATTTTTGTCAATTTGAATAATGTATTATTCAAATTGAGTAATATTTATTCAAATTAACCCCATTTTTATTAACGAATTCAAATAGTCATATTGATAATTTTTCATCAATTTGAAGAATTTACGAAAAATTAAAGAAAAATTTCGTTATGATGAAAAAAGGTTTTGTTGGTTTATATAAAACCTGCATTTCTTCAATTCTGCATATTTTTTGTAGTAGAAGTAAAATGCACAGTGAATGCAGATTATGTAGGGAGAATATTGAAATGCTAAAATACTTCCTATGTCATTGCTTTCACTGCACCTTGATCCCGGAATTTTATAAAAGATGCTTTATCAGACATAACCAACATATATTAACAAATTAAGGGAGTGGACCGAAAGGTATTATGGAAGGGGATTCTACATCATCCCTTAATTATGCAGCTACAGGTCGCTTTTGCAGATAAGTGTACAACAATCGAAAAAGCAGCTTATGTATATTGAGGCATAATATCTGCTTTCATAGAAGGTCTCATGTCCTTTTACCTAACATATTTTATTTTATGAAACACATTGATATTGATTTTTTCGGCAAAAGAACGCAAAAGATGGAACTTTCGAAAAAATTGTTGAACTGGGTGAAGATATTCCCTACAATATTTATTTCTTGATCAATAATTTTGTTTTTTTAACAAGTAAAGGAATTAAAATAATACTTCCGGTTAGATATTAAAAAACTGCCTATAACTCATTCCATGGAGCCCCAATAGGCCCAAACAATCGAAGTTCTGCTTCACTGTGCATTCTAATGGAACTACTACTGTAGAGTTAAAGCCTTTGAAACTTTAAAGCCGATTAAAATTAAATAATTTTATATGAAAAACGACTGACATTACAACATTGTTTTTATTACTCTTGCGACTGTATAAAATTGGTACTCACGCTTATGTAAAATTTATTACCTTTGACGTGGTTTTCTGGAAACGTAAAACCCTTGTAAAATATAAATCAGAATTTTCTGGTTGTAACTTTTGTTTTTTAGAATTATACAGTTTAAAGTAATCTTCAGCAGTGGTGAGCCGCGACCATTTGTAGAACAACCTTCTTATCCAGAATCACTAATTCTATAGTCTTAATTTTATAGTCCTCAATCCTAGTAAAAAGTCATTTATTACAAAATTTATTAAAATATTTTTAAATTTAAATATTTTCAAAATGGGGACCTGCGGAGTATTTACATCATTTAAAGGATGTAGCCGGATAGGCGAATAACTTTAACTTGACTTAAGGAAGTGATTTATAGTCATGAGTATACATTACACCTATCAGCACAAATGTGAAGTGCTTCAACCACGTATACTCAGTGGTTCATAAAGGGTTATTTTAAGAATTCTATAACATAAGAACCTTTCTTTTTTCAAATCCGAGATGGGCTTGTGAGTATATAGTTCTCAATATTAATTCAGAAACATCTCAGCTAAACATTTTTACAGTTTTAATTACTTGTGATAAAATTTTTTCATTTACGCTTTTATATTGCTTTCTGTCTCTTTACACGAACAGGTTGTCCTCCATCTCCATTTTAAATCTATCACCATTTTCATGCTCTTCAATTCTCTTTCAGCAAGAGCCTAATACCTCTAAATAGATCTTAGCTCTGAGCAGTTTGGAGGATGTGTCGCCATTGGTACAAATACCACATTATTGTTCTTGTTCCATTTAATGGCTTGTTTACTACAATGATAGAATATTAAGCCAGACCAAAAATAAGTCGACACACTATAAAGTTTGAATGAATGGAAACAGTCTTTTTGTATAAATTCCCCGATGAGGATTTCGGTATTTATAGAAAATGTTGTAAAAAAGTTTGGAATTTTTACCGCACCTGCATATTGCTTATCATACCAAAACTTTTTTAGAAAATATTGACTTTCTTTTGGTCCTTAACTACTTCCCAACATTCCCTCGAGCATCAGCGATACACAATTTTTGACAGGAAATTGCGAAAATCTGTCATATACATATGTTTCTTCATCCATTATGGAGCAAAAATATTTTTTTTTAAAGTTGCGTGCTCTGTTTTTGCTTTCTAAATTTTCAGGAGCGTTCATGCCAGAAACTTACTAAGCGTTGTATGTGTTTAGATCTGCATTAGCTTTAACTTTTTGTACCAAATAGCCCGACTGCTGAACTACAGGATGTGTTGGGGGTTCTTTTGCAATTGCTTTCATGTGGACCATTCCTTCCTTATTCATTTGTTTGACATTAAACATAATAACTGACATGATTTACAAAGATACTTTGATACTTTGATACGTGTGTAAACAATTTTCGATCTTAGTCCTTATTTTCAGAAAATTGTGTTGGAACCATTATGCAAAAAACTGTGTTAATACACACAAATCGGCAAAAACACTCATTTCTTATTTTTTTTTAATTTTCATTTATTTCATTAAAAATAAATAGTATTTATTATAATAATAATCAAAAAGTTTTGTTTTAATTTATATAAATAATGTTTTTATGTAACAATAATAGAAATATTATATAAAAAATATGATATATATGACAAATATCACAATATTTTATTCGCTTACTAATGGGATTCTTTTGAATTTAAAATTAAAGTTCATAAAAACAAAATTTCAACTAAAATTAAAATAAAATAATTGTCTTGGATGGATTTGAATCACAATTAGACATAATGCAAATAATAACATTTGTCCAAAATTAAAAAATTATATATCGATCATAAAAAATACTTTAGCATTTTAATCGGTTTCTTTTTTGTGATTCATTAATTGCACTTTAAAAATTAATAATTTAAATTAACAAATCTAATATTAGTTTTTGTATAAAACTAAAACTAAAATTAACTTAAACTATCAACTTATTTTAACTAAAATGTACATATTTAGTATTGAGAGAATGAGAGTTACTTTACTTATTCTATTCTGTTCTCACAATTTTTCACTTCTCATGCTTTTCACCTTCCAATCCGGTTCGAAACCCATGTTTGTAAATTGTAAATTTTTAGCAGCTTCTGCATGATTTTTATTTCTTGTAATCTGAGTCGAATTTCTAATGCCATAAACAAAATAGACCACATAACCTATGGCCAACCATATTAGGAATCTTATCCAAGTATTCACATCCAATTGGAACATTAAGTATAAATTACAAAAAACACTTAAACAGGGAATCAAAGGTACCAAGGGAACCTTAAAAGTTAACTCTATAGAGGAAACCGGCTGGCAGCTTATGACTATAATAATGAAAGCTAATATGGCACCTAAACTGCTTAAAGCAATTATACTATTGCTGGAACCAAAGGCATAAATTTTATCAAAACTGCACCATAAAATGCAAATCAAACCGAATAGCACCACACCGATTTTGGTAATGGCTGAAGTTAAACAGTTAGGATCACGCAAAGAATTCCCATTGAAGAATTGTTTGAGAATAATGGGAAATGATAAGGTAACTTGTTTCTCCATACCCTCATCTTCATAACGCAATACCAAAACACAAATGGCTACAATACTATAGGCCAAAAGGGTACCTATGGACATCATATCAATCAATTGATCCAAATCAAAAATTAAAGCCATAGTAGCAGCAAATAAACCCGATACAATGGTAGCTATCAAAGGAGTCTTGGTGTAGTCATTGACATGGGATAATTTTTTGAAAATAATGCCATCATTTCCCATGGCATATAAAACACGAGGCAAGGGGAACATAGCTCCCAATAAGCAGGTACACAAGGCAAATATAGCACCACCAGTAACAATCCATTTAACAGATAATAAATCTACAGCTTCAAAGGCAGCTGGGAATGGTGCATTATGATCTTGTTCATAATATGGCACCATTAAAGTCAACACTGTAGAGACACCAAAATAAGCCAGGAAAACAATAATCAGAGATATGACTATAGCCAAGGGAATGTTACGTTTGGGATTAATGGCCTCCTCGCCAGTAGTGGCAATACCATCAAAACCCACAAAACCAAAGAAACATTTAGCAGCTCCTGCCATAACACCAGCCACACCAAAAGGCATAAAGCCACCAGTGCCAAAACCTTTTGGTACTTCACTTTGGGGTATAGACCAGTTAGAGCTGTCAGCTGAAAAACCACAAAGTTAATGAAATTTTTCCCAAAATGACCTTTTCCAAAATTACTTACCGTAAATACTGCCCGCAATTATAACTATTAATATTGTCATCAAATTAACGGCTGTAAATATATTATTCAGAAAACTTGATTCCTTAACACCGAAAGCTAATAAAGCTGTCAATATTAATATCAAGCCACAGGCCAAAAAATCTGGATAATCACCCAGGAAATCAATATTGATAGGTAGAGCTTCTGTTAAAGTTGTAGACATACTTTTATTGATTAAAGAATCAAAATAACCGCTAAAACCTCTGGCGACAGAAGCGGTACCTGTTAAGAAAAATAAAAAATAAATAGAAATATATATTAATGGACATACTTTCCTACAAATATAATTACTTAGTAGAACTTACCTATCACATATTCCAATATCATATTCCAGCCAATGGTAAAAGCTACAAATTCTCCTATGGTTACATAACTATAAACATAAGCACTTCCCGCTTTTGGTACTCTGGCTGCAAATTCTGCATAACAAATACCTGCAAAAGCCGAAGCTATAGCAGCTATTAAAAACGATAAAGTTACTGCTGGTCCAGCAATATTATAGGCCACTGATCCAGCCAATACATAAACACCCAAACCCAAAGTACTACCTACACCCAAGGCAGTCAAATCGAATATGTTTAGTACACGAGCTAATTTTGATTCAGTCTCTATAACATCATCGGTTTTGCGGCGTGTCAATGCATTCCAAAAACCAACCATGATTTCGAAAATTTTTTAAATTTTAATTCTGTAAATAAAATAAATTATAAGATATTAATTTTACAGAATTTATTCATTTACTATAATAATTGTGAAGCAACTAAGGTGTCACTTGATCGTGACCAATCAGAAAAAGTTATATCCATATGCCAAATTCGTTAAGTGAGTTTTATCAAATTTCGTTTGTATTATATCTTCCACCACAGATGTGATGTGATCAAAGTGTTTTGTCTGTCTGTCTATTGGAAACATTCTCAAACCTTCACTAATTTTCTGAATACGATGCAATTTGGCGAATATTAACTTCTTTTGTCCCAAACAGTTTTTTATTTAAAATCAGTGATAATAAAGTTATATACCGATATTCGGTACAATCCAAAATTTCAAATTCAAACTAAACCAATTTTTTCAATTTAAATTAGTTTCAAAAAATTATAATTTCTATGTTATATAATTATAAATAATTAACATAAATCGAATCAGTAGAAAAAAGTTATTTTGAGCAACTGAGAATGCAGTATTCGGTTGTGGCAAATCTACTTAAGGGATTTTGATCACGTTTAGAATGTTAATGATGCACATACAGTTAAATATTATGGTGGAATTTCCTTATAATTTGTCGATATATAACTGATAATTTTACGAAATTCTTTATTTGAACTTAGAGATTATCTCAGATATCGGTCAATATCTTTTAATATACTGAACCGATTTTGTTAGTGGTACACGAGAAACTTCTCAGTACTATAGTTATTACTCAGGACAAATTTCATAGAGCTCTATCAATTATCGTAAATGTGAGCGTGCCAGCAACAGACAGGCAGAAGGACAGCTAGATGGACATAGCTACATACTGAATGACAAAGTTAATACACCTTCCCTTCACCACTTGTAGTGGTAGTGGGTTCAGAAAATACGAAACAAAGTTTCTATATAAAAATATTATCGCTTTATAGTTATTTATGATTTTTAACAGTTAAAGCTCTTTAATGAAATTCGTTTTACTAAGTAATAAATTGTCTCTAAAAATTATCTGTTATTGCTGCTATTTCGGTTAATACTACAAAATAAAGTCTGAAGTATTTACTACCGGAATAAAAAGAGTGACGAAGTTAATTGCACACGGTTTAGTGACATAGACAAAACCAATATGAAGTGTAGCAAAAATTTTAAAATTATTAGAGATTAACAAAAATTTTTAACTGATAAGAAGCACACGAGTACTATAAATCAAAACAAGTACAAATGCTATATCTTTCAATACCCTCCACCACAAATGAGAGTGAAATAAATACGTTATATTTCATACATACACAATCGCAGATACACTCATAAATATAACACAGGAATACTTAATGAGTCATTAGATTATACTAAAACGATTTAAATAATTTTTGGAATGGAAATATAGTACTCATAGCTTAATATTTGGGCAAAATATTATTCTAATTTTTTGATTTATAATTGAGAATTTTACAAATGTCTTTTCCTTGAACTTAGAGGTCTATATCTTTTAATATACTAAACAGATATTGTTGACTTTAAATAGGAAAACTCTCAGGACTATAAAAATACTCAGCATATTTTTCTTTAGGTTCTGTCTATTATTGTGGATGTGAGCTTGCTAACAACAAACAGACGGACAGACAGATTTATAACAGACAATTTTACAAAAGTTCTTCGTATAAACTTGGAGGTTGTTTCAGATATCGCTCTATATCTTTTAATATACTTTACCAATTTCGCTGGTTTTAAATGGGAAACTTCTCAAGGCTTTACAAAATACTCAGGCCAAACTTCATCACTCTTTCAATTAAAGTGAATGTCAGTGTGCCAACAACAGACAGACAAACGTTTTAATCGAATTCAATTTTGATTTGATCCAAGAAATATATACATTATGGAATCTGAGATGGTTCTTTCTTAGCGTTACACATGGAATGACAAAGTTAATAAACCCCCTTTGCCACTTGTGGTAGTGGTGTTTTTAAAACTATTATTTCGTTAAATAATCAAATAAATTCGGAAACTCCGCACTTCATGCAATCAGTTCTAATCTTTAGATTTTCAATACAGATTAAATTAAAACGTAAAAAAAGTCTTATTTGTTGATAAAATTCTTATTATTTTAATTGTGCTATTTTTAAAGAAAAAAATAATGTGTCGTTTTGTTTTAAAGATAAATAAAATTATTTTAATTATTTGATCATAAAATGAAAATATTTTTGTTTACTGGTTTTAGCTTTGACTAATTAAAGTTTATATTATATTTTTATACATTTTTTTCTTTTTATGATATTTTTTTTTTGTTATTTTATTAATGCACTAAACTTTATTTATTTCTATTTTTGATCAACAATTGTGTTAAGAGAGTCGTAAAAGAAAGTCACACGCTCTTTTAGCATTTTTATACCACATGCCACTACCACAAGTGGTGAAGGGTGTATATTAATTTTGCCAATACGTATATAATGCTAAGCAGGAAGTTAGCTATGTCCATCTGTATGTCTGTCTGTTGTTGGAACGCTTACATCCACAATAGTTAACAGAGCTCAATGAAGTTTTGCTGAGTATTTGCTATTTGCCTTTATTACAAGATAAAGACCGATATCTGAAGCAACCTCTAAGTTCAAGGGAAGAACTTTCGTAAAGTTTAACTACAAATCAACAAAGCATTATATTAAAAAATATATGAAATTTTGCCATAACATTAGGTTATATTAGCTTCATTACTTTTCCAAAAATTATTAAAATCAACTCAGTAGATAAAACTATAGCAAAAAATATAGCTAACTTTATGACTCATTAGGTGTTCCCATGTTATTTTTAAGAAACACTTTTATATATTGTATACGTATGTGTGAGTGTGTATGTATCATACATATAACGTGTTTAAATCACAAGCATTTGTGGTGGAGGGTATTGATGATTCGACATAGCCGAATATAACACTTTTACTTTTACTAGTTTTTTGCGATTGTGCTAATGTTTGTAACATACACAAAAAATGGTGTATATTGCAAACTCAAGGTCGTTTTCTGATTCGATTTTACTTTGTCCGTCCATCCGTCTGTCCAGATGGTTATCCATGTTAACGTTTTAAACACCCTTCAATTTTCAATTTTTGAGTTATTTCAATGAAATTTGGTACATAATATAATCTTGACTTAGAAACAAAGTCTATTGAAATTGACCATATCACGTCCAAAATTTCAAGTACTTCCCATTCAAATTTCCTTCCGGAATAAGCTCATAAAAATCCTAAATATAAAGCAATCAAACTAAAAAATTATAAGGAAAATCGATGTACAAAATTATACGAGTGTCGATCCCTAATTTCTTCTAGCTCCCATATAACCCACCAGAAAAATTAATTTTAAAACTCTTAAATTAGTGTTTTTAGTTCTTTGAACTTAGTGAGCTCTATTCCGGTGCAAAAGAATATGTTTAAAATTCTGTTAAAGTCAAGAACGGAACGGAAGAACCCACCAAGTTCAAAAATCATAAAAAAAAACTTTTGTAAAAATGGATCACTATTTTACTTTCGTTTAATATTTCTTTAAATATAAGAAATATTTCACAGATATCAGTACATTATTTAGAGAACAATAAATGTTTTATGCATAAAAAATATTGTTTCAATCAAATCATAAAAAAAATTTGGCGATTGAAAAAAGAAATGTTATACCCGAGGTGAGAATTTTTTTAGATCAACTTCCCGTCCCCAGGACCCAGTAGAAAGCTGTTCATCTCCAAATTTATTAAAAAACATTTCAAGAATGTCCATGTGAAATTTCGTTTAAAATATTTAATGGTTTCAAAGTTACAGAATTAATTCGAATTTTGTTTTAGGACCACTGTGCAACATTTTTTAAATTTAAAGGCTTAAAACTTTTAATTCCATGAAGATATGTTTTAAATTTTTCACTTAGAAAATTTTGTCATTAGTTCTCAACAAAATAATAGTGATCTAAAAATAACCATATAAACTTTTCACTTTTTAAAATCTTCGGTAAGATCGGTCATAAAGTAAATTTGAAATTTGAAATCAAAATTCATCTATTGTTAAAATCAGTTGTGATACATGGAATATGGATCGTATTAACTATTTTTTAAAATTTATTTTCATTTCATTTTTTATTTGACTATGTGGTAATGTGTCCGAATGCTTTAGGGTCCCGTTCTAGATTTTGAAGTTGGAAGGGTGTGAAACCTTTTAATATTAATCGAAAATTTTTTAATGCCAAATTTATTGAAATATTGTAGTATGAGGAATCGTTTAGTTTTTTGGTGAAGACTTCACAATTTTAATAGGTATCGTCTCGGTATCACAATTTTAATAGACATCACCAATTTTAATAGGTATCGTCCAAAATAATGCTTCCTTCCAAACTGGTGGAAGAAGTTCTTTTTCTGCACAACGGAATAATAACCCAACGAGATATGGTAGTCTAGGATATAATTTAATTAACTCAAACTTGGAAGCTTAAAACCGTTTTTTAAAAATACCATCTTAGATGTTGGAGTATTAAACATTGCTTCTGATATTTTTTATTTTTCTGATCCGATTAAACAATATCTAACCGCCCATCTGTCTGTCCGTCTGGCTATCAATCCATGTAAATGTTGTGAACACACAATTAGAAAGATATTTTAATGAAATTTGGAACATATTATTTATCCAAAGTCAAATTCTATTAAAGTTGTTTTAGACTTTGTATGGAAGGACTCCCATACAAATATCCTCCCGAACTGTAGATCCCACATATATATATATATATATATATATATATATATATATATATATATATATATATATATATATATATATATATATATATATATATATATATATATATATATATATATATATATATATATATATATATATATATATATATATATATATATATATATATATATATATATATATGTTTTAAAAATATGTTATTTTGTATGTTTAAGGTTTTTACAACAAAAAAAACTTGTTTAATATTTTACAAGGATCAGCCCATTAATTCCTACAGCCCACTGATAACCCACACTTCTGAAAGACATCTTCAATTGTATTATTTCCTTATATATTTAAGTCTCATAAAAACATTTGAAATAAATATATTTTATACAAACACAAATCATAAAAACAAATTCTGCGAGGGTCTGTCCATAATTATTTAAGCCTGCGTAAAAATTTACATAGCCGATCTAAACCGATTATTACGCTTATACTTGTTTTGTTTTTTTTCTTTGGATTACTTTATAGTTGGCGCAGCATTATTTCTTAACAAGAACTTTATTTCTTAAAACCAAAAAATGGAACAAAATTCAAATTGTGACATTAATATTTTATCTTAAAAACTGTAACTAATGCAGTTGAATTTCTGTTAAAAATATTTTTTACAAAATTTTTACGAAAAAGGATTCAAATCCAAATCAAACAGGATTTCGTTTTTTTATCATATTTTGTTTTCAAATTTTCAATAAATTAATTAAATTAAATTCAAGTTTAAAGGACATTATTTAATAAATCCATATATTTAAACTATTTTTGTGAAAATAAATTGCAAATGTCCTTAGGACAGTTATATAATATTTCATTTGTAAGTAATTAGATTTTTATTATATTTTTGTTCACAATTTTTTATTTTATTTTATTTTATTTTTTAACGTTCGCAACTTTTTAATACCTTTTCAATTCACAAGAGTAATTTTTTTAGCCGTACCGCACGCGACACGGTCTTAACTGTTTCTGAACGTTTTGGGAGAAAATTTATTATTAACAAATCTTGGAATTAATAACGGTTGTAGCGATAAGAAAACACCATTACCTCAAAATAAATCAATTGTGAATAAAACGATAACAAATATAACTAGACAAAATCAAGATTATCAAATTAATATTTAAGAGCGAAATAAATGTTATCGACAACAAATGAGAATAAAAATGTTGCATCTGAAAATATGATAAAACAGGAAATCTCTTAAAATTTTAAAGAAAATGGAAATAAAGAAATTAATTTTAGACATTCGCAAAACTTGTATAAACCATAAAATGACATTAATATATTTGCTTATGAATCTTATAAAGTTTAATGTTCGTTTGTTTGTTTTTGACTTAAAGAATGCTGAACTACTGGACTGATTTGGATAAAATTTTCCCATAAAGATCCGAAAATACCCGATACATAGTAAATATTTATTACGTTATATTTAAAGAAATGAAACAGCGAGAATTTTCACTACTTTCTTAAGGACTGTTTTACTAAAAAATTGTAGGATGTATAGGGCCAGGGGTTGAGGTACCCCCCATATAAAGCAAATAGTGATTATGGAATTTCAATATGGGGAGATGAAGCCCCCTTACAAATCAAATAGTGGTTATTGAATATCTCTCTATACTACTACAGCGATAATTATCAAATATGGTTTCAATTACTTGCTCGTGGAACACTTTTAGTGGACAAAATTTAGAAGGGACAGGACCATGAGAAGAAGTATCCCCATACAAATATTGATTATTGAATATCTTAAAGGCTACTGAAGTGAGATTATTAAGATTTTATCTCAATTACTTTTATTTTGAACTGTTTTACTGGACACAATATTCCAATCACTTTCTTATAGAATTGATGTGGTGAAAATAGTATAGAAGAGATACTTTTGTAGCTAAATTTCATAAATATATCGACAATAATTTTCCTTTTAAGCTGTTTTACGTGAGAAAATAAACAGTAGATGTGGTCATACAAGGAAAAAAGAGAGCCGAGCCTTGATATAACAATTATTAATTACCGATCTATTTCACCTAGAGTTTCCAAATTTTGTCAATTTTCTAAGAAACGATTTTCCTGGAAAATTTTAGAACGGACAGGGTCACAAATTTTTTAATACATGATTTCTGAAATTACTTTCGACATTTGGGACTGAGAGGAATTTTTGTGCAGCAAAACGCACCTGGCACAAGCTATTACATATATGAAACTTTTATCTATACGACAATCATAACATTTTTAGTATCATTATAAAGTTGTTTAACAACTATTTTTGAAAGCGTCTAGGAATTTTGATTAATTTAAATAAATCTCATTATTTATTTATATTCAGCAGCGAATTATAACCAGTTTTTTTAATAATCTTCACAAAAAGTAAATAAAAATTTCAACATTTTGTAAATTCCACAAAATTAAGAGAAATTCATAAAACGACTCTTAAAAGTCATAAAAATCTCTTTTCTCTTTGGAAACCAGTTTTTACCGTTATCAAATAATAACACAATTTTATTTCGTATCAACTGCTTTATCGTAAACAAAACCAGACTCCCGAAATTATGATATATTTCAATTAGAAAAAAAAAAATAATCAAACAATTTTCGAAATAACAAAACCACCTAATAACCTGTTGAGATAGAAACAAGATAAATAGTAAAACAAAATATATGATTCAATTTTATATCGGTAGATTTTCAAAAATATGAAAAACTACAAAACAAGACGATATATTCGGCTATATCTAATCCTCAATACCCTCCAATTCACAATGGGGCAAGTGCTAATGAATATGTAGAAGAAATGATGCTACCGTATACCGTTCGATTTCCGTCCATACTTAGAACATTTTCAAATAATCTGGCCAAATTTTTTTGAAACAGAATCACAAAAACTTGGTATCACATATCAAAAACGATTTTTTTATACCCTCCACCACCAGAAGTGGTGATGAGGGTATATTAATTTTGTCATTTCGTGTGTGCCAAGAAGGAATCACATCATAGCCTAGAATGTATATATATTATTTCATCAAATCAAAACCTGATCCGATTTAGCTTTGTCCATCTGTCCGTCTGTCTGTCTGTTGGAAACATTCTCACACATAGAATAATTGTCCGAATTACGTGAAATTTGCCTACACTGTTTGTTATTGTCTATATTCAGCTATATCGGTTTATTAGCAAGGAAGTTATAGACCGATATCTGAAACAACCTAAAAATTTCGAAAAAAACTTTTCTAATTTCTTCTAAAAAATGTTATTGGACAACAAAATTTTAATTCTAATATACACTTTTGATACACCCCCAACTTTGTGTGTCATATGGACCGCGATTTTTAAGATAATTTACTGAAATTTGTTACAAATTTTGACACAATAAATCCAAATTGAAGATTCGGTATAGTCGAATATAGAATTCTTACTAGTTTTCTTATTTGCTCTATAACTTTGGAACAAAGTTATAGAACAAATAAGAAAAAACTTTATTGTTTCTAGTGAGTTCTGGGCCGGGAAGTTGATCCCAAAAGGGCACGAACATTTTTTAAAAAATCACTTAAATTTTGATTATAATTTAATTGAAAAAAATCAATACGTGAAGCCGTCATACTTTCCTTAAAAAATCCTTATATGTCTGGCATATTTCTCGTAGTTTTAGAGATATTTAGGCCAAAGTAGAATTTTACCTTAATATACTCCATTTGTGTCTACAAGAATATTTCTAAAATATTATATGGATTATCTTTAAAATTCTAGAGAATTTTTCACATGTTTCATATACCTAACTGTGTTTCATAAATAGTTATATAAGTTGGAATATTTTCCTCTTAGATCCTGTACAACCACAAATGGTGATGAGGGTATATTTCTCATTCTGTGTGTAACGCTGAGAAGAAATCATCTAAGACCATGTAAAATACATATAC
Source organism: Cochliomyia hominivorax (assembly GCA_004302925.2). Lineage (NCBI taxonomy): Eukaryota > Metazoa > Arthropoda > Insecta > Diptera > Calliphoridae > Cochliomyia > Cochliomyia hominivorax. The sequence continues at coordinate 31,084,982 of PYHX02000467.1, read as the reverse complement.
ATTATTGTATTAAATCAAAAAATGAGTCGAATGAGCTATGTCCGTCTGTCTGTTGGAAACATTCTCATTCATTGTCCGAATTCAATGAAAATTTGGCCACATTGTTTGCTTTTGTCCTAAGCAGTTTATGGTTTAAATTGGATAATTAGTGAACATGTACTAAACGAATATTTGAGAAAAACTCTAAATTCAGAAGAAGAACTTTTCTAAACATACAACAAAACGTTAATGGATTAAGACAGTATTTAAGCATAACTTACCGCATGTACTTCAACATCGTAAAAAACACATGAAAATTGGAATAGTAGAAGAAGGATAGCCAATATCCTTCAAATTTTGATACATCCTAAAATTAATTTGTCATAAGAAACTACATGAAAACTAGTAATGGAAGCATTATTTTTCTAAGCTCCAATATAAGGCTTAAGGCTTGTAAAACTTTTGAAAATAGACCAATTCTATCGAAAATTGGCACAGTTATATTTGTAATCGTCTTGAAAATATGATAATAATAAATCTCTAATACGGCCAATTTCATTTAAATTTTACACAATTATTTTTCTTAAAAGTACTTAACTGATTTGGAGAATATCAGTTATCAGGATGGGGTCTCATATATATTTCCCATATGAGACCCCATCCGAAATTTGGTTAAGAGCTTTTAAAACTCTTAAATAATGACCTTTTTTTCAAATTCGATACAATTATGTTTTTGCATTGATACAGCTCACGTATAAAACCACTTCCCGGAAAAAAGTTTTGATTTTATAAAGGTCTTGAATATAAACAAATTTCATTGGAATTGGGCATAATTATTTTTCTAATATTATTTTTATAGGTGTCTCAATATATATGTTATAAGTTTAACCAATATCGAACCATGTTTTATTATAACTCTAATATAAGATCCCTTCCCGAAATACGAGTTTAAGCTTATAAAAGTATTAATTAAAGTTGAATTTAGACAACATTATTTTCTTAACAGTCTTTAATGATTTAAAAAATATCGACCCATATTTTGATATAGCTCCAATACAATGGCATATCCTAAAATATGGTCATATTTGCAGAAAACTTGAACTCGGAATAGAGTTTTAAGCTTGAAAGGTTTCTTTGTATGGATCGATTTCATTGAAAATATGGACTATACCACATTTTACCTTAGTTTTAATATGAAGCCTTTTTAAATTAACGCAAAACTTTTTCCAAGATTGGAATTTTGGGTATTTTGGAATAAAAAATAGGACTATTTTTGTAGTCCTACATAAATGGCAATTTTGTCCATATTAAATTCATAATTTCTAAATATACATTTCTTACAATTTTTTCAGTTTTTGAAAAAGTGTTTGTGAGATCGAAAAATTCTTAACAGACATATATGTAAAAAAATGAAACCAGTAGACTTATAATTTTAATTTTTTTTTTGATTGAAGTTATATTACACTTCACAAAAAACACTTTTGTAGTTTTAATCCAAATTGTAAAATTTTGAACTCTTTTCAGAAACCCTTCAATATACGCGTTTATGGAGCTTTCTGTCACTTTGCTCGAACAGGTTGTTCTTCTCTATTTAAAATCAACCATAATTCTGTAAAATTTTTTTCTTTATTTTTCTTTTAGCAAGACCATAATATATCTATATTGCCTTTAGCTCCAGTCTGTGTGGAGCATTTGCCTCTCTTGGTGCAGTATTTAGAATATATTTTTAAGAAAACTTGACTATAATTTCAGCCTCTAAAATTTTGACTGTGTTCCTGTTAGAAACTTGTCGACCCTTGTTTGTTTTTTTATAAATTACATTAGCTTTAACTTTTCCAGCCCTGAGCTCCGACTATTTAGTACCATACTACTATCCTACAGAGAGAGAGTTAAGAGCTCTTTTAAAAATAATAGCTGTTGCCTTTAGAAACATCATGTGAATTTTCTATTCTACCTGAACCATGTTTCTGTATTAACGGAAACAGTTTGACGGCAGATCTTTGAATGCTTGGCCAACTTATTGTTGCCCCAAGTTGGGTTTCCCACGGATTGGAATTTAGGGTGTTCAAAGAATGTATGCAAAAAAATAATCTAAAAGTTAAAGAAATTCGATGATAATATTTCAGTTATTCGTGTTATTTCTAAACTTATCGCTAAAAAGTGAATTTATGAAAAACACTCATATTTATAATTTACGCATTTTTGATAAAGCGAAGGAAAAACCACTTGAACTTTGTCAGGAATGAGCTAATTATACATGCGTTTTTTTATATTTACAACTTAAACAAATTATGAACATGAATTTTCACACGTAACAACAAATAGTTTTAGTTATTTATGTTTTATAATAATTTGTAAATGTTCAAATCCCCCCAACAACTCAATAAAAATCGGTGAGAAAAACTCTGAACAACAAAAGCTTGTTCAAATATCAAATTAAATATTTATATGACCTTAACTTAAATAAACAGATTACTTATACACTGATAATTAAGATAACTTACATTTGTATAAAAAGTTGTAAACCAGACGACTTGAATTATGTACTAACAAGTTAATAAATAAATAGATAAGTATATATTGCATTATTCAGTTATCGCAGACACATTTTAACACTCCACAAACAGTGATAAGAAACGTCACATTAACACAAATCGTTAACGGGATACTTGTATATATATATTAAAAATTTCTATTTAATCAAAAATAATAATTCACGTCATTTTCTTTATTATTTTAGTTTAAAATAAATTAAAAATGTTAACACTTCTTATCATTTAGATTGTTGAAAGATTTAAACAGTTTTCTTTTAATCTATTAAGTATTGACACCATTTCTATTATATATCATTGTATAAATATATGTATGTGTATTTGTATGTTTAAGTTTACAAGAAAATGTTGTTGATAACATAATAATAACAACAATGTTTTAATATTTAAAGTTGTTATTGTTATTAATCATTATTTGAAATTTATTACAAACATACGAATTTGTACAAGTTCATTAACGCGATAAGTGAAAATATTTTGACAGATATGGTAACAAGATTTATATGTTATATATGTGTGCGTTTGTGAGTGTTAAATCATATCAACGGAAAATGGAAGACAAGGCACAGTGTTTCATATGGAAAATAAATTTAAAACAAATAAGAATCTTTAATAACCTCCACTACAAATACATATCAAGTAAATACGTTATGTTAAGTACATACACCTTCACACAAACACATAACAAAAGTTTTTCTCAAATATAACATGCAACACTTAATGAGTCATAAAGTTAATTATATTTTTGCTATAACTCTTTTCTGTTGAACCGATTTTGATAAGTTTTCGATTAATAATTAAGTACATATAGTTTAATATTATGGCAATTTTATTCTAATTTGTCGATTTGTAATTGATAATTTTACGATTTTTTTTTTTTTTTTTTTTTTGCCTTTAAGTTAAAAGGTTGCCTCAGACATGGGTTTATATCTTTTAATATACTTTAGAAAATACTTCGGCCAGATTTCATTGATTTTGTTTTCAAATGTTGTGGATGTGAGCATATATAAACATAATTAGCTAAGACCTGTAGTGGATGGTACCCCTTCTCAAGTTAAGACACCTCTCCCCATGATCCTATCCGCCCTTCATTCTGTCCAATAAAACAGTTACTTGAAAAATTTAAATATTCGATTATCAGCATTATATGGAGGCTATCTCTCCTCTTGATCCTATCCGTCATTAATTTTGTTTAGTAAAACAGTTCCTTGATAAAGTCTTTGAGACCAGATTCGCTTTTATAGTTCTTTATATATTCGGTGATCAATATTAGTCTTTTATCAGGGCTACATCTTCCCCTGATTCTACTCGTCTCATATTTTGCCTCGTAAAAAGTTCCTTTCGAAAATGGAGGTTATTTGAGTGCTGCGGGAAATTATGGACCTATCCTCACACAATTTTGGTTAAAATAGATTTATAGTCTTATTGTATGCAATTTATTCAAAGTACTTCTAAGTTAAAATTTTTATATAAAAGATTTTGTAAAATTTGTATAAACAGTTTCGGAGATATATGATATACAAATTTTTATGTATCGACCCCCGTGCCCTACCCAATAGTTTTGTAATTATCTATATACCTAAGTACTGAACTTAATAATAATATTACACATGTTTTCTGAGCTAAAGCTTTTAAGAAGTACTACTTTGAAGATACAGCCAATTGTGGTCCACTGATATTAAAGTTCGTCACACTTCTTAATCTCTACACCATCATAGGTGGTTTGTATATTATATGTTTGTGTATAAATTTGTTACAAGCAGATGGAAACTGTGCTACAACTACTTTTAAGTATACTGTTAGACTTGCTGCATATTTTGTGAACAAAATAGATATGGATATATCGAAGAAATCGAGTGTGTACCATTATTTTATCCCAAGGACGATGTCTACTGAAAATGTTTATAATTTATTTCACTCACATATACGATACCTATAGGCAAAAAAAATACATAAATGTGTACATAAATGATAGTGTCATAATAATGTACTGCACACTTAAGTATAAAGAAAATAATACGAGGTTCGTTCATAAATTTTTCTTATTTGTCATTTACAAACAAAGAACATGGTGTAGGGTCAAGTTAGTCCTGGTTAAAAATATTAAACTGGACTATCAAAATCATACAGGTCAAATTTTATTGTTTCACAAGGAATGAAAAACTTCGTTTCACATGTGGTGGTGGCAGGGGGTATAAAAATTTCCAAATTGTCATACAACATATTACCAACCATCGTCTTGTTCGCTTAAATATTCCGTTAATTTTTTGTTTATTTCTCCCTTCAGATAACATAACAAGACACTGATCCTAATTAACACTTAGCATTATGTTTCAACATTAATTTTTTCCTGATTTCTGGCACCTTTCAATAGCAAAATACCAATTGTAGTGAGACCAAATTTTCTTGTCTTCGAATATATCTATTTTTATAGACGTAAGAAACGAACTTATTATAAGACTTTTTATAATATTACAATTTTTTCTTATGAAAGTCAACATGTACCAATTATTTAGTTTTAAACTTTTTCACACATTCACATTGAAGATTCTACAAACAATTGATTAATGTCAACACTCGTTATAATCGAATGAATGAAACTTTTAAAGTTTTTTCCCTTTAAAAAAAGTAGTTGTACCAGTTGGTCGATATAGGAATTATAATGAGGCTAACTCTCCGAATCATGTTTACCATTGTAAGGTATTTTTTGATTCAGCATAACCCTTCAAATTTTATTCTTACTTCTTCCAATTTGTGAAGTATTTAAAATCAATTGCAATTTATTAAGATTTCTTTACCCAACGTTAATCGATCGCTTAAATATAAAAACATTTTACGTATAAGAATTTCATATAACTTTCATTTTACCTTCATCTGGAAAATAATAATTTATAACCAAAATCTTTTACACGGAATATTAAAAAAATGCCATTTGGTTGTCCAGCCTCTTTTACGTTAAAATATTCCCATAAATAAAAATAAGAAATCTGTGATTACAATTCTTTTTTTGGTACCTTTTACACTTCATCTCCAACTTTATCCACACTTACATTTAATTGAACATTAAAATGGAGGAAAGAAAGGAGAATATTGTTAAAAGGAAATAAATAAGAAATCGATGAAAACATGTTTTATCCTAAAATACCCTACGTTAAACAGAGAGAGGAAAGAGAGAAAAATGTATCCACTTATCTCCATTTATAGTCTGTGAAATGCATCCAACAAAAACATCATAATCAGGCAAACGGAATCGGTACGAAAAGTGATTCTGTGTCGATCGATATACATTTTTCTGCAAATAAAAAAAAGAACAAAAATACTCTTTTCCTATAAAGATGTAGGGTATACAAATTACCAAAATCTACCAAATAATTTGTATACAAAAAAGTGTCCCTTAATTTAACCACAAAACAGTTGTGATATTTAAGCTATATCGCTTTTCAAGATGACATTAAACGTAAATGGAGCAAAACTTGCAATGAGCCAAAATGAAAGAAAACAAATGTGAAAAACATTTACGAAGAAAAATCATTGTTAAACAACAAAATAACAAAAAAAGGAAGAAAAATGAAAACTTAAAGAAAATATTGGAAAAAAATGGACATTGCCACCAGATATATAGACAAACAGACAGACTGAGGGTATAAAAAGTAAAATAAACTATATCTATATAAATATACATTTAGATACATTTATTTATTACACACAAACATTACGATTACATATACAAACACAATGACACACAGCTTAAGGCAACCGGACAAGGAAAAGATACTTAATACAACAAGAATATAAGTAAAAGTGCTATACACGGCAATAACGAATCCATAATACCCTCTACTACATGTATATATCAATAAGTTTTAACACCATTCGGATAGAGTCACCTTAGAACCGGACTGAGTCATCAAAGGGAATGGTTGGAACACTTCGTTGTTTTATGCTGACAACAGCAGCAAAATGATTCAGCATTATCATTGAGCGCAACGCAATCACCACAATTATAGAGAGTTCTACCTCTATCCAAAGATTAATATCTTGAATTTCAAGGTATTGTTGTCAGATCGGGAGATGTAGATCATGAGCTCCTTAATGCCTACGTTCTGCCAGCTGTTTAACGCTCTACTGTACCGATATTAGGACTATATTAGATCTATCCATCCATCCAACTTTATGTTCATTAAATGACGATGCCCCAACATGGATTATATCACATAACTGAGTATCGTTCTGATAATATGCACTACCTGGCAAACTGTAGTATCTCTGGAATCAGATCACTTACCCACCATAATTCTTAGGACTGACCCAACGAAATCATCGTCCCTGAATGCCGCACGTATACAAACCGGCTGTATAGAATTTAGCAATCGCCGTTTTAGTGATTTGCATATTTCCTCAAATATTCAAATTGCCGCTTCGCGTCGTGTTAGGCGGGAGATTGTCCGATCTCTTTCTTACTCGAAAAGGCACAATAAGGTCGTGATTAGGTCTTTAAATCAATTACAAAAGTTATTTATCTAAATTTCAAGGTTGTCTAAAATATTGATCAATAACTTCCTTAATATTGGACCTATTTTGATGGTTTTAAAGAGCGAACTGGTCGAATTATATTAACGACAAATTTTTATGGCTCAGATTTTGATAGGATGCATGAATATATACTTTATAGGTTCTAAGATGATTTCTTCTTGGCGTTTCACACGAAATGACAAAGTTAATATACTCTTTATTACCTCTTGTGGTGGTGAAGCTTTTAAAAACTGTTATAAAAGCAACAGAAATGAAATGAAGGAAGACGAAATGTACATCAACTGATTGAAAGTTTTATGGCAAAAAAATAACAGAAAAACTGTATAAAATGGAACAAATAAATTGCGATATTATATGAAGTTCGAAAAAAATTTAAATTTTCATGTCAAATGCGCAAAACAAGAAATAATGTTTTTTTAAAGTGAATACAGAAATCTCATATGTTTTAGGGCAAAATTTTTATATCAAAATTTTGTAGAAGAATATATGACATTTTAATATTTAATGGTGCACAATCCAAACTTTACTAAAAGTAGATATCCTTCTTCCTTTGAGTTCATAAGCATACGACGTTAAAAATTTTTTGAACACATGTTATTCGAAGTGACAAATTTCACGAAATTAAACGTAACAAATTCAGAGAAATATGATATCTAATGTTTCATTTGTTGGAGGGCAATCACTAATCAGTGTAAAAAATCTTGTGGTCTATAAAGTGGTATGTTAAACAACAACTTTCCAAATTTCATAAAAAATTTAGGAAGTGAGATCAAACGATATTTTAGCTCACGTTTTTCATTAAAACTTTTATTTGATCAAGTTTCCTTTGTAAAGCATGTCTGTTATTATGTTTCATGTCACACGAATGAGTACATTGTCAATCTGATTAAAGTAAGTGACCAGAAAAAAGTGCATATTAAAATAATTAAATATTTTGCACAAAACTCAACTTCTTTCTATATAAAGTTGGCCAAGTGTTCAAAGGTCTCCTATAAAACTGTTTCAAATTTTTATTAATTAGTACCAGGAGAATTTGTCCGTTGATAGAAAATGGACAAAGGTATGGTCCACATCATGTTTCTGAAGCAAAATAAATAAAAAAAATATATCCGTTAGAAAAAACTGGTTATACTTACAAGAACGCTGCTCAAAATTTAAAGGCAAAAAGCAGAAAATAAAATTGAAACCCAGTATTACAAAAAATTTTTGCTGCATAATGGATGACGAAACTTATGTTCTGGCAGATTTCTCATCAAAAATTGTATGTTGCTGAAGATGGACGAAATTTTGATGAAAGGTTAAGGACCCAAAAGCAGTAAAAATTTCCCAAAATATTTTTGGAGTGCCAAGTGATATGCAGTTGCTGCATGTCACTTGGCACCCCAAACTTGGATCCCGTTGTAAGAAAGTTATAATTTCTTACAACGGAATCTATAATAAACAAGCCCATGAGTTGTACAAGAACAATAATGTGATATTTGTACCAAAAGAGGCACGGGTAGTTGTCTCTTGTTAAAAGAGAATTAAGGTGCACTGCCTGTTTGAGCAAAGTGACAGAATTTACTATAAAAACACTATTACGTTTAGGGTTTCCGAAAAAGGTTCCAAATTTCGTCACTAATGATTTAAACTAAAAAACTATTTTTATACTCCTCACCACCACAAGATGTATCAGACTCCATAAAGTATATATTTTCTTGCATCAACTCAAAATTTGAGTCGATTTAGCTATGTCCCTCTGTCTGTATGTATGCTAGAAACATTCTCACGCCTAGAAAATATCGAATCAATAGAAAAAAGTTATATGCTGAATCATGCAAAATTGTGGTACATCTCAATATATGGGTGCTGAATGGCTCGAAATTTTGAAGAAAATTTTTTGAAATTTTTCATATATTCAATAATAAACCCAAAGGAACTAGATTGTGCTGGGGTCATTATTTAACGTAGGCCCTTCCCCGGAATATAGTTAATTGTTTAGAAAACTATTGAAATTTGGCACAATTAATATCGGTTTTGAGTTTAAAAACTATTAAATAAAAACAAATTAAATTGAAATTCGATACAATAAATTTCCTAACTGTACTGAATATATGGTCCTTATTTTTCTATAGCTTCCATATAACGGTGCTTCGTATTGAAATTTGGCATAATGTTTTTTGTAGTGTATTATATATATATATATATATATATATATATATATATATATATATATATATATATATATATATATATATATATATATATATATATATATATATATATATATATATATATATATATATATATATATATATATATATATATTTGGTTAATTTCAATAATCTCAATCCATACTTTGCTGTAGCTCCCATATAAAATCCCTGGAAATTCCGAATGGAATATCCGATCTCGGACCTTATAAAACTAGTAAGTAATTCTATTGAGATACAGCATTATTTTTCTAACCATCTTCAAAATATGTTATTAATCCAACAAATATCGGTCCATATTTCGCTATAGCTCCCACATACGTATCAAATTTCTTTTCCTTAACATAATTTTTTTTAATAAAATGGGTCATTAAAATATGTAGTTCGGTACCAATATTTGTAGGTGTTTTAAAGAATACGTTGCCATATTTCAGTGTAGTTTTTGTAGAGAACTTTTTCCGCAATCAGCGTTAAAGCTGATATACGAATAAGTTTTTTGGTGTAATATCATCAATTCATGCTAATTTTCGCATAATGTTAGTGGTGGACGATATTTAAGATTTGGCACAGCCGAATATAGCTTAATCTTAAGAGATTTTGAATAACTATCACCTTGTTAATACGTCATGGGTTAAATATTAAAATTTCTAGATTTATTCAAAAAAAATTTATATAACGAATAATTATAAATTTTATATTCCTATAAATCAATTACTTAGTTCAATAAATTATGTTTAATTTGAAGTATTTAATCTAATTTAATATCATAACAACAAATAATTCATGATGTATTTCACCCCCAATATTTAAACACAATGACCGCGAATTGAAATCAATGTTATAATAGAAGTTCCCCAGAGGAGTAAATTAAATGAAAAAATAAATTATGTGATATTTTTTTTTTTCAATATCAATAATAAATTTATTTTCACTAAATCAATCAAATTTAATTGAAAATCTCAAAAGTACACAATATGAATTTATAAAATAAAAGTTATTAATAACAAAATCATCAGGGGGTTAACATTTAAAATGGGGTAGAATTGTAAATATTGTATAAATAATTGATAGTTTTAATGACACTTGAAAATGTCAAGAGGTTTCGCCTTTTAAGTGAATTGATTCTTGCAAATGTACAATAATTATTTGCTTAACAATAGAAACGAACTTCCAGATCGGCGATCCAATTTTGGATGAAGCTCCAATTATAGGACTTCTTTCAGAATAGTTCCTTAATTATGTCTTTAAATAAAATCCATTACTAAAATCTTTGATTCTCACGCACAAAAAATATGTTTGTGGTAACTGTAAAAGAAAAGCAACAAACTTTTTATTAGATATTGTTACCATAACTAAAAATTTTGTTTATTCACATTGTGATTTTGCATGCGTAAAAATATTTATTGTTATCTCCACTAAATTTATTGTTATCGTCACCAAAAATATTGTTATTGCAATAAAAATATTGTTAGTTCAATAACAATTTTTTGTTCGAATTATTTTAAAAATATTTTCGTATTAAATATTTTAATTCATTTCTCATTATATATATAATTTTTTTGTTATGCTTTTGTCATATAATTTTGTTTTAATTGTTCAATTTTTTATTTATAAATAATGAAAATATTAACTCAAATATGTATTATTTTTTACACGTTAAAATAAATTTAAAAAAATATTTGTTCATATTCAGTTGCCAGTAAACTGAAAATATTATTTAGTCCTAATAACAATAGTTTTTTTTTTTTTTTTTTTTTTTTTTGTAACGGGCTCTTGTGATTAGCCAAACATAATTTCCAAACATATTGCGACCAAAAAATTTTTTATTTAATAAAAATAATTTTATTACAGCAATGAAATTGTTATCAAAATAAAATAAATTCCACAATTAACATGTTGGTAATAACAATAAATGTTTACCGTGAATATATTAGTGTTTGCGAAGAACATATTGATGGAATGTAAAATTATTTTTATACAAAAGCAAGTGGTGTAGTGGATATACTAACTTTGTCACTCCGTGTGTAACGCTAAAATTAAACCACATCAGACCCCATAATTTATATATATTCTTACATCAAATAAAAATCTTAGTCGAATTAGCTTGAGTAGATTTCTTTTTAAAATTTGTAAAATCGGTTCAGTACATTAAAAAATATAGTCCGATATCCGAGATAACCTCAAACTTTAAGCAAAGATCATTCGTAAAATTGTGTATTATAAATTTAAAAATTATAATGAAATTTTGTCAAAAAATTAAGTTATTTATATTTCAACATCATTCCAAAAATTATCAAAATCGATTCAGTAAAAAAGTTATAGCCAAAAATACAACTAACTTTATGACTTATTCAGTGTTACTGTGCTTTACAAAAAAATGTTTGTACGTTCGTGAGTGTTTATCTACAAAGCGCAACGTATTTAGTTCACACACATTTGTGGTGGAGGGTATTGAAGATTCGGTATAGCCTTATATAACATTCTTACTGGTTCAAATATCTTCTACTTTTTTATATAAACGTGAAGGATAAGTGAGATTTGGCACAGCCACGTGTGGTAAATTTAAATTCAATAATTTCAAATTCGGTCCTAAAGGAATAATACTTCTCGTTTTATATGTAATTTTAGTTTAAAAAAGATCAGAAATTTTTTATCAAATTAAAACTGCAAACATACAATTTTATCATTATATTTATGTTTTATAAACAAAGAAAACTGACTCTAAAAAAGTTCTAATTAAATACCATTTATTTTCTACCACAAAGGCAATTTTTTTCGAGCAACAGGATAATTAAAAGATCTAATTGACGTTACCTCTAATAAGGCACCAGACAGATGTAAAGTAAAACACGTTTAGTCCTGTTAAGTAAATTTTTTATATTTTTCTTTCTTAGAAAAATGTGCCCATATGATACTTTATGCTATTGAATTGAAATGTGTGTATGTGTGTGTTTTTTTTTTTATTTTTTATGTTTCCAACATTTTTATTTCCGACATAGAAAATTTCTCATTTGGAAATTTTTAATGAGCTCTTGATCGGTATCCGTTATATAATCTTATTACATGTGTATTTGTTGTTCTTTTCTTTATATTTTTTAATTCATCAGAAGTAACGAAATGTTGTTTAATTTTGTCGTGTCTTATAAATACATATCGCTCATTTGCTGCAAGTTCGTCATAACTCAAAAATTCGCAACTTTTGACTTAACATAAACTTCCAGAAAATGATGCTTTTTATTATGTGACTAATTTTTGTAATAATAATTAATTAATAATTAATTCAGACAGGATTTCAATAAAAATTTATATTATGCCAATTATACAGTTGTTCGATTATTGCCAAAAATAAAGTTTTATTCCGGTTACGCATCGGTAGTTGTTTAGTTTACAATGCAGATTATTTATAGTCGTGTGAAAAATTAACCAAATATGATGTTTTCATTCATGAAATCCAAGAAATATGATTATTTTAAAGACATCAAAATACGTGTTTAAATAATTTATTTTTTGAGTTATGACTATTCTGCAGCAAATGAGCGATATATTATTTTGTTAATAAAGAGTAAAGAATATTTTTATAACAAGTAATAAATATAATAAAGATTGAAAGTTCTTAGACTGAAATTCTAAAAATCTCTCTCTAAAATTAGTATATTTTTGTATGTTGGTACCTTTGCATTGCCCAACCGAAAACACTATATCATTTCTGGAGATGTTGGGTTCAATATAAAAATTTTAATACTGACATTTGAGTGAGATTTATTCGATTTAATGTCTTTGGTGGGTGATGCTTGGTGATGTCCCGTGGATGCTATGGAAAATTATAAGCCGACCTTTTGAAATTTAGATTTCTGTTAACATTTATCTTAAATCGAATGTGAATACACATTCGGTTCTTGTATAGCAGCTATGAGAATTTTATGGACTTAAAACCCTATTCATTTGCATAAAGCTTCTATAAAATAATAAACTGATTATAACTTATATTAATCGAAAACGAATTACCACTGAGAATGCACAATTTTCCTGATACAAAAATTTGGAACTCACTTAAAAATGTTTGAGATCAATATATCGTAATTTGGATCCATTATTTCTGCCTTTGATGATGCATATAAATTCACTGGCCAATGAATAGTAAACAAAACATTTATTCTCAAACTTTTATTGTAAAACATCTGTATGTTTAATAATCCGTTATAAAAGTATTAGTTTATACCATATAACAAGTTAAAAAGATATATATGGCTACGTTGAATATTTTATATCCTTCACCATGATCCGATTTAAAATTATTGTGAACACATTTTGAAAATTTCGCTTGTAAGGAGATATCACTCCCTGTGCACTATCGCAAAAATATCATGCTCTTAAAAGATTTCGCCGTTATCGCTCTTTCAATGCAGTAAATTTTGTGGAAAAGTTTCAAAGATATACGATTTTAAAAACCAGGGGCTGCCACACCCCCATACCCTATCCCAAATTCTGTAAGTATTTAAGGCTTTATTACGATAATCTGTTATCGAAGCACTATTCATATGCCAAATTTCGTAAGATTTCTTTGATTTAAGGAGGTTTATATTATTAAATGTTTCGTGATACTCCTTCTTTGTGATCTAACCAAAAGTGTTTAAAGTGTATTGTTTCGAACTAAAATATCTAAATGTAAAATTTAATGAAAAGTCGTTTAGTCGTAATCGGTCTATAACTTCTTTCGTAATGAACCGATTTTTCTGTTTTAAATGGGAAACTTCTTAGGACAATGACAAAAACTTAAGTCAATTTTCTTTGAGCTCTGTCGATTATTGTGGATATGGGTGTGCCAATAACAGACAAGCAGACAGGCAAAGCTAAATTGATTTTAATTGACCCTTAGCGTTACACACAGAATGACAAATTTAAAATATCTCATCACTACTTGTAGTAATGGAGAGTACAAAAAGTACAAACTTATATTGAATTTACCAAAACCTTAAGATTTATATTCCGTCTACAAAGATAAGTCTTTATTAACCTATTGAAAATATGGATATTCCTCAATTTCATACAATAGTCTATATATTTATTCCATTCAATATCGTCTCTAAAAAAACGACTTAACATGTTTGCGATCTGTAGAGCGATCTGCAGAAATCCATTAAAAATCGAAACTGACTCAAATACGTCTTTCTAAAAAGTCTTGTGTTCAGCATGCATTTGAAGATTTTATAACACAATATTACACAGTGCAATAAAATGTAATTTAATAACACAGAACTTATAATTTATTTAATATTAATTCTTAAGACATACAAACACTAATACATACATAAATTTCATATTTTAAAAACTAATTTTATACATTCGGCCTTGAATTTTCTGGCAGCTGCACATCTCTTTCCAATCGCATATGATTTTTTAATAAAAACTTTATTTGTCGCAGATTTTTTGTCGTTTTTCGACAGAATTTATTAATTGATTTTAATTTACGATATGTTTTCGATCGTCTCTTTTGACGTTCTTCACGTTGTCTATGATAACGAACTCGCGGATATGTAAAATGCGGTACTGGGGAATCTAGAAAATTATGATTGTTTCCTATTAATTCTTGATTTTCTTCAAATGATAATTGTAAATTTTGCGGAATATTTGATATTTCCTCTTCTTCGCTAAAAAGATTGTTATTTAGAGATTCGTCACCGTTAATTTCGGATATAAAATTTTGTTGATACATTTTTGAAATTTAAAATTTTGCTGAAATTCTAATTTAAGTGAAACGAACAAAAATAGAAGTCAGAATTGAAGTTATTTTCAAATTTTAGTGAAAACTATTATTTTTATGTTTTTTTCTTACACTGAGAAAAAAATTGATAAAAAATTAATGAAATTAAGCACTTTATTATAGCTAAATGCTTCCATAATGTTCATCACAACACTACTATTTTTGTGACAAACATAATATTGTAATCACCAATATCTTAACTAGTCTACAACCATGTTATTGTTTTGTCATTTAATAATTTCCCTCAACAAAAGTACAATTTACTTGCAAATGGTACAAAATCTAAATCAACAAATTATTATATATCGAAATGAACTACATCAAACTGAATTTAAATTATCAGTTGGAATATAAGACTTTAGTAAAGTTCATTTCACAATTCAATGTAACCCTCTTAAATATGTACTTTAAAGACTTTTCCTTATCTTTAACTTTATTTTGTACATTAAAATAATTCCCAATTTAAAATTGCCCAACTTATGGTAGCAAATTATTTACTTTGATATGAATTAGACTTCAATCCATTGTTTGCAATGCATCAGCTTGGCTAGAAGGCGGACAAAATAGTAAACAAACGCACTAAACCCCCCAGAGAAAAGCGAAAAAAGTCGTGTATTTTCTGTTTTCGTTCTTGTCATGCAACCACCATAGAGACATAAAAAATCTTGTCCCTATTTTAGTAGCTATAATTTTCTTTTTCTTTGTTTAACAAGTACCCTTTTGGGGATTATTAATATAAAAATTTGCTTCTTGCTTATCTTTGGCTTAAATAACCCTCCGAATGCATAAACAGTGGTAATTATGGAAAATTTATTTTAAAACTTTCAAAATAATTTTTTAGAAAGAGAAGGTTAAAAGGAAAGCGTTTTGCACCTTTAAATGGGCTAACTAAGTCCAGGTGAATTTCAAAGATAAGACTTTATATGACTGATTATGGACTATGGACCACTCTTATATTGTGTTCAAGTGCAATATTTATATTAATTGAACTCCTTTTGTCAATTTTTGATATAAACTATACAAGATACCCCCTCCAAAAGACCGAAATGTTTTTCATGAAAAGGAAATAAAAGAATTTATTTTTTTTGGAAATGAATGTAAAACTAAATAAAATTTAATATAATTATAGCGGAAATGTGGGAGCGCAAAGTATGGTACCTAGGACATTCAATTAAAAAACTCTTAGTGCAACCCCTAAGTTACTTTTTAAGTTATCGAAAAGTCCTATAGGGTAAAATCGGCATTCGCCCATGAAAACCCCATTAAGTCTAAGCTGGATAAATGCCACATTATTCTGCTTTTATTATGCTAAAGTTTATGAAAATCTATCTAGCCGATCAAAGTCTATAGATTTACTTCAAAAAAGGTCAATTTCGCTCCACTGTCTAAACGCATATTTAAGAAATATTTTTACGCATTAAAAGGAGGAACTTTTTAAGATTTATAGGTCGGTAAGAAATCTTATATGGAACTTATAGTTTAATGTATTCACATGTTCTTAAAATTCGTCAATCACATTTAACAACTTTTAAAACTTTTCTCTGACAAAGCTATATCAAGAGGCTCTATAGTCTATTCCAACGTAGGTATATTGAGTTATAAAGTCTCACTAGAGTTAATACATATATACATATATGCAAATCTATTAGCTTGTTCTGTTCCATCTTATTTGGAAGTTAGAGAAACTTTTAAAAAAACAGCATTTCTTAATAAATTCTAATAAAATTTTTCCAAAATTAGTCATGTCCTCTGAAATATTCCACAGAATTTGAGATCTCGAGCAGGCGAAAACTTGACGGTGCAAAGAAAATATTTTACCGTTTCGAAATATTCTTTTCATACCCCGCATTAATTTTTATTGGTAATTTCAATTGGGCTCGGACGTACTTGAGCTTAAGATATGCGAAATTTTCACAGTGCCTACGATTTGGCAAGGACTTCTTTGTCTTTTTAGATGATGGGAGTTCTGTTTATTTAAATATATTTCATTTTCATGTTCTTATTCACAGCCGAGACCAATAACACTGCATGTAGGGAAATAAAGACAGTCCTTTAATATACTGTTACTCTTAGAACATTGGCATAGGTAGAGCTTTATTATCTGATTCAATTATTACACGTTCTGCAGGCGAAGATGGCCATAAAGAGATTTTTTCAGCCTGTTGTTGCAAGCGATTCTACCTAAGTGCTATATTCAGAGGCCCTCCTGATTTTAAGATTCTATGTACTTTAAGATGCTGATGTTTACCGGATCCTCAAATTTATTCCACTAGACCTACAGAAAAAGTCTAGATAGAATAGTAATATCGATCACAGTATAGAAGAGAAAGTCTCTTGCCTTTATTGCCTTTTAGCCTTCATATTTTTGCGTTAGTAAGCCTTCTTTTGAATGAAATTGGCTAACTAGTTTCTTCATTAATGTTCTAATTGTGGTCTAGAGTATGTGAGTTTTGATTCGGCTTGGATTGCATCCATGAGAAACTCTTTGATTTCGTATATGTTTTTCCGGAGTTCTAATTCTCTAAGAATGTGTCTCGGATGTATTTCACCTTTCTCTTCCTAAAATTTTCCATTCGTAATTGTTTCGAGTGTATATCGCTCATGTACTCGAACAAAAATATTCCCAAAATATTGCTCAAAATCACTTTAACTCTTACTCTCATGAAATAATTTATAAAACCACTGTAACACTATGGTTGTAGTAATAATAGTTAAAATTATGCTAATTTTCTTTAACAGTTATGCATTCACATGCACAACAACTACAGCAATAACTTTAGTGGTACAACAACAACAACAACTGCACTACAATAACAACAAGATATTTATTTACTTTTTATTTTCATTATTTTTTGGTTTTATACGAATCTTTTGTAAAAATATAATTTCATGTTTACCAAAATGTTCCCATCATACAATTATCTGTTTGTATGTGTAGGTGTATATATATTTACACATATAGATAAATATGTAAGTATATGAGTGCATTATAGTAGGGGTCAGTTATTGTTTTTAATCTGTGCAAAATTTTACCCTTTATTTTATTTTTTTGCTCTTTGCTACTTCAACTAAAGTATCTTGTATTTTTCAGTTTTTTTTATGATATTTTCCCCTCTTCTTTCTCTGTGCTGTTGCATAAAATTTATAAGTATTTATGCCATAAATGGTATAAAATGGTCGTCGTTATATCACTGCCATAAGTGCACTTTGCGGCCTCAACATCTACAACCACGTAATCACTTTTAAACAAAAACCTACATTACACAAACAAACAACTCCTTATATTTACAATGGCGATAGGAGAAGGATATTGTGTTTGTGTGAGTGTGAAACGGTGGTAGCTTCACTTGCAACAATTATGTGCAACTATAGTAAAAATTACAACAACAAAGAGTGTAGCATAACAACAAACAATGAAAGAAATAATAAGTATAAAGTAACAAAAACTGCTGATAACACCCAGAACCAGTAAATGGTTGACTGCTGCTGTAGTTTCGGAAGAAATGGGAAAAAACACAACTGCTAAAGTGTTTCTTTAAAATACTATAACAATAATATGTATAGTTTAATGAAAACTAGTGGAAAAGTAGGGTGCCACATATTGATAATAAAAAATGAAAATAGTTTTAGACCAAAATATTTTCCATTAGTACATTCAAAGACAAACTTTAAATATAAAGCGATTGACACAGACTTGATGTTCCAAAATATCCATTTAATACATTTTTGTTACGCGCCACTTTATGTGTCCATCTGTCTGTTACAAATATTCCCACGCTTAGAATAATTCTTCGAATTCAATGAAGTCCAGCAGTATTATTGATCATTATCCAAGACAATTTCCTATCTAAAACTAGTTATATTGGTTAAATAGAAAGACAGTTATTGATCTATGCCGAAGAAAAACAAAATTTCTATATTTCTCAACAAAAAGTAAATGGGTTTAGATCGAATTTGGCCATAACTTAAAAAAATTAAAATCGGTTCAATAGAAAACAAGTTAAAAAGTAAAATACGTAAAATTTTATATGCATCCAAAAATCATTGTGCCATGGGTAGCAATTTTGAGTACGATTTTCTGAAATTGACTACATATTTACCCATAAAGACTATATTGTATTGGACTATTATTTGACAAAGCTCCAATAGGGTCCCTTCCCAATATACGGATCTCAGCTTAAAAAACTCTTAGATATAAACCAGTTCAATTAAAGTCAGACACATTTATTTTTGTTCCTGTCTAGACAAGCAGACTTACGCAACTATGTCGATTCCGATTCTGATTTGCTAAAAAATATATATACACTTTATGGGGGTTTAGACAAGCTCTTCTTGGTGTCCGCGATGCAGAGGAAAAGATGAAAGTGAAATATTTCTAACACACGTTTTTTATTAAAACTATTATGAAGAACGTGTATGATTCGACTTTTGAAATCAAGTTATCTTTGTAAAATATGTCCGTATTTTTTGTGTGTTTATGAATTTATTGTCTGCTTTAAATGGATGATCGGAAAAAAAATCCATCCTTAAATTATTAAATATTTTCAACAAAACCAAACTTTGTCCTGCAAAAAATTGGGCCAAGCCAATGTAATCAAACAGTACCAGACAGAAATCTGCATCAGGTAGAAATAATTTTTCTTAAGCCAAATATAGAAATTTCCTCTAGTTCAACAACATTGACATGGAACTCAATATTTAAAGAAAGAGTTGACCACATTGTGGTTTATGAACCAATTTAAAAAAAAAGAAAAGGACTTAATTCGAAAAAGAAATCTTTAATCAATCAGTACAATAACTAAATCCATAGGTCTCATAGGGGGTAAAAGAAAAATATGTTTCTGTCTATAACTCAGGAACTGATGGTCCGATTCATTTCACATCTTCAGCGAATAATTCCGATAAAAAAAATCCAAAAAAAGTTTGAGGAACCTTCGGTTTTCTGCTAATATCTGACCCATTTAAGAACAAATTTTCCTGGATTTCAATAAAAAAATTCTCGAAAGTATTTCAAATCGTTCGATATAAATCTCACATATGTTAACTATAGGTCGGCTTCATAAACTTGATTTCAACTGACAGACGGATGGACGGACTGAAGGGCAGACGGAAAATATTTTTAATCTTATTTCAAAACAACCAAATTCTAATTTATATTTCAATCACCATTTTAGAAGTGAATAAATGAATAGATATGGATTCCATTACATATTGATTTGAAGTTCTTTTAAATTATTTACTTCTATATCACCCTATTAAGTACATCAAACACTATCATTTAATAACATTCATACTTTCATACAAACATATATATGAATGCATGTTGGCAAGTGTGAATGGTACAAAACTCATCTATAGAAATTTTGCTTTGAAAAACGTTCATATTATTGTTACCCAAGAAAACTATTCGCGGTTATTTCCGACTACTACTACTACTACTGCTTTACTGATACTATTCCTATGTATTACCACCATATCCTTTTAGTGTTGTCGTTCATTGTTGAATTTTTTTTACTTCACATTTTTATTGTGTGTGTTTTTATTCATTCGCCACCTCTTGTCTGTGTTTTTTTAAATATTTTGAACTTTTCAGTTCAAAAGGTGTTTTATGGTAGAAAAGCGCTTGAAAACAAACAAGAACACGATAATAAATGCAAGAGTATTTAACCCTGTGACATCAGCAAACAGGAGGAAATTTTTTATAAATTAAATTTTTCAATACAGTTCATAAGAAATAAATGTGTAGTAAGCGAGAAATTAATTAATGACTGATGAAAATAATAGTCCTTGAAAGGAATGTGAAACATTTTAAAATTTTACAGAATTTTTGGAAAATAAAATACAAAGATATAAATATTAATATCTTTTTGCGAGGTGAAAAAAATATAAATATCTCTTGTCATATTTCTAGTCTGAGCCAACTTGTATACTGAAATATATCCATTTGTTAAGAGAAAATAATGAATTTTCGAAAATTTTTTTAAAATATTACTCATACGCCCTGACTGTATAGGGACCCTACTTCATCTAATCAACTTAGAAATACCTCAGCTGTAATCATGTCAATTTTTATTAAGATACTTCTTACTATGCAAAACAAACAGAATTATTTCTAAAATTATTTCTAAAAAATCTCTTAGGATATTAAGTAGCAGCCTAAAAGAAGGCAACAGATTTTGTCTTATTATTTAATAAAGTTAACTTGGCGAATACTTATTATAAATATTTACTAAATATTAATTATAGTCGGAGTCTAGTAGATTAGATAGTGTTTTTTTCTAAATTTCAAATATGGAATGATTAGTCTCGTTTGGACTGATGTTCTTAATGCGCAGAAAAAATTAAAGAAATGATATATCCACGATCGACTGAGAATCACTATATGAGGGGATTTAATGAACTTCCGTTTGTTTGTTCGGCAAGGTATATGGGGTAATCTTTGTAAACTTTGGGCCATGCCTTTGGGAATTTTTAATTTATTTTCTTAAATTATTACTGTATTAATAATAATAAGATCACATTAAGTCACATGTTTAGACTTATCACCCAATATCCAGACTCATATACACGATCAATTTTTTATACATGAAGATTTCCCTCATGTTGGGGAACAAAAAAATGTGCCATATTTTTTTCATCAGATCCGATTTTGATAATTTTTGGCATAGTGATGATGTTTAAAGTTTTGTACTTTTAATTTAAAAATTAAAAATTTTGAGGTTGTCTCAGGTATCGTTCTAAAACTGTTTTTGTACTTAACCGATTTTGTCGATCTTAGCAATCTGCATAGCACAATAATAAACATTTGTTCAAAATTCCATTAAGGTAAAATTATTAATAGAGACCTAAGCGTACTTTAAACTGGCATAAAGACAGACGGGCGAATGGGCGAAAATACACTGCTGCATATTCTTATAAATGCACATAATTTTTTTAAAGTTAAGGAATTAGAAAAAATGAAAAAAATGCATACTTCTTGACCGAAATATACTTTTACTAAATAAACCAAAACTTCACTATTTTTATTTAATTAATTAATTAATTTATTTATTTATTTATTTTTTAGGTTAATTTTAAAATATAACTGCCACCTTTAATGATATTAAATAAATTAATAAAATTTTAAGAACTTTAATTTCGAAAATCCAAATTATAAAAAAGGAGACAAAAAGGGGAAATTTGAAAAAGTACTAAAAAATTCACAAGCAATTGAAAAAGCCGCAATTTGCAACTAAAGTCACACCAACGGCAACACTGACCTTTAGCTTTATTAAAGATAGAAAAAAAACAGTAATTAGATGAGTTTACCTATAAATTATAGTTAAATTTTGTTACTATTCTGATTTTGTCTCTATTTTGCAATATAGTCAATATAGTCAAGTTTTATTGTAGTATAAAAATTTATGAGTACATTTGATGATTTAAAACAAAAAGGCCAAAGATTTTATATTTTCATTAAATATGTAACTTTGTACTTATGTAAAGACGTATACTTATTATATATTTATTGAATATTACTTATACTCTGGGTATTATAATTTATCAAGTGTCTTTAATTTCAAATTAGGAATAAGATGGAAACATTTTTAACACAAACTCTACCTCCTGATTAAACTCGTTTATGCTGATGTGCTGAAAAAAATCCGATCGACATCGAATTACTATATGAGTCGATTTAATGTCCTGTTGTCTCAGTGTTTGACTAGCTATCCATATGGGCGTTATGAACACTATACAGGTCGCAAAAAGTAATTTTCTATAATTATTATAATAGTAATTTTTTATGATTAAAGGCCAAATATATTCTTAAGAATCTTCAATACCATCCAGCATATGTGCGTGATAATAATCACATTAAATTACTCGTTTTATCTTTAATACTCACATACACGTATGCTGATAAACATAAATTGTTATACATAGCGATTAACTCAATGATGTACCATTAGAAATTCATATCTTTTTCACCATAACGTTCATTTTACAGAACCGTTTTTAATAATTTTAGGAAACGATATTGAGGTTAAGATGACCTAACTTTATGGTGAAATTTTATTCACCATAATCTGTTGATTTATGATTTGAAATTGGAATTTAGAGTTTTTCTTCGATATCGGTCTATATTTTTATTACTATACTGATTTTAATAAAAGACTTCTTAGGTAACAAAAGATAATCACAAAACTAAAAGCAAAATCTGTGTGTTAAAATTTAGGAGAATCCTAAAAGCAGTTTATTCTGAATTTCAAAATTTTAAGTTTTTTGAAAAAAATTTCCAATTTCTGTTTAAAAGACTTAAATGAAAAATATTCTTATATTCACATACTTTTATAAATCTCAAAACGCGAAAAATAAAACTTTAATAACCAGCAATACAATCCATGACATGAACTATAGAAATTTTATTACACTTAACCTTCTTCACTAACATTTGAACTGAAATACTTGAAAACGGAAAAAATGAATCCAAAGAGTAATAATAAGAGGGAGAAAAAGTACTCAAAATAACAAAACACAAAAATAAATCCATTCAAATTTAAATTTATCACCTTACCAAAGCAATTTCTAGGATTCCCCTTCAAACAACCAAATAACTCTAAAATAGAAAAGAAGTGAAATATAATGAGACCCTCTCATCTATATTTTGGTTTTTGTAGTGTTGTACATGTACAGCTACACATCTTCTCTCAAATATTAAGTTTTGTAATTGAGTATGTGATACTAAAACATTGATGCATATTGCTATAAATGCATTTAAGTTTTTTTTCTATTTTTGATTAATATTTGTTAATCCGTCAAAAGATAAATTTGAGGTTCTTCAATGAGAGTGTAACTTATCGCTATTGTTTTAATATTTTAGTTTTCCTTATTCATGCGATCAAATATAAGACATATTTGCTTTATAAATTCCACACAAATTAGGAACAAACTAGATCTTTTTGTAACTTCTTAACAAGTTGCTCTCATTTCACGAAGAGATAAAAATATAAAACTTAAGACGCCAGTGCTCAAAAATCTGGTGAGGAGTGGAAAAGATATTTTTCTCTGAGGAAGAACTTAGATAATCTATGGGTTTGACTCTACTCATGTTATTGGTACGATTTGAGTTCAAACAATGTTCGGTTGTTAAAACGTAATTCTGACGGTAGCAGTGTTGAGGTTTGGGCCGCATTTCCTATATTTGACAAGTCTAACATTAGTTTTTACCAAAAAAACTTAAATATCACAGTTTATAACGAACTGTTGGAAGATGCTCCTTTCTCTCTTTAAGGATGCAAAATGAAAAAAGTTAATGCTGCGGTACATCTTTCAAAGCAGTCAAAATCTTGGTTTAACGGCACAGACATCTATGTTTGACTGGCCGACTTGCAGTCTGACTTATAACTATGTAGAATTTATGGAGATACATGAACCATAAAGTTTTTTTTTAATAATGCCCAAAGTGGAAGCATAATGACTATAACAGAGCTAAATCTAAAAATAAAACGTTTGAGGTGAAATCGATTGAACAAGACCATATTTTTGAGGTAGTCCATAACAGGATTATCCACCCATTATTAATAGTGTTATACAAACTGATAAACTTAAATGCGTTTATAGGAAAAACCCCTAAAATTAAGTTTAAAGATAAAATTATATACAAATTTCTATATATAAAATAGAAAGTGTATGAATGTTTGTATGTATGTTTGTATGTATGTATGTATGTATGTATGTATGTATGTATGTATGTATGTATGTATGTAAAGTATATACCCTAAAACGGCTGGGCCAAATTTGATGAAATTTTCACAGAATGATTCCAAAATATCCGAAAGTATCATAGACAATAAAAAATTCCGATAGGACCAGGGAAAGAAGTTCCCCCATACAGAGCAGTCAAGGGCTTATTCAACATAGTGGCAAAATGTCAAGTTATGGCAAAATTAGTAGATATGTTATGAAGTCTTATGTATAGAAGCAGCCTTTTTTGTAAACATTCCTCGATATAAAATTTCGGTATTTATAGAGCCCGTTGTAACAAGTAATTGGCTTCTTTTCCCACAACTGCGTATTACTTGTCATACCAATAACTTTTTGGAAAATTTTGACTGCTTTTGTGTCTTAAACTTTTTATCATTTCGCTCCAACGTCAGTAACAAATAAAGTTAACAAAAATCTGCCAAAAGATACCTTTTATCATCCACTATGTGGCAAGAACTTTAATAATTTTTGCTGTATTTCTGTTAGGAACTGTTTGATCTTTATTGTTTTTTAACATAAACATTTTATACCAAATAGCCTGAGCACTGTGCAACTTTCTGAACTGCTTCCCTACCAGATATTTTGAGAGCTTCTTTGAAAATGCTTTCTATTATTTATTTATTCTTTCTATCTGAACCAGATTTTCCATCCACGAACAAGTTCTTCGGGAACTGTTTTATAACACTGGAAACTGTTTGACGGCAGACCCTTAACTACCTGGCCAACTTTCTGTAGGACCATATTTAGTTTTGTTGAAAATATTTAATAATTTTAGTATGAACTCATTTCTGATCATTCAGTTTTATCAGATTAACAATGTATTCATATATTTGACATTAAATACATGACATGTTTTATATAGACAACTTGCTTAGAAAGGGAATCAAATAATAATTGAATAAAAAGTTTCAAAAAAAATTCTCAATCTCACTTATTGCAGAGGTTATTTAAGATTCGCTACAGCTGAACTGAAATATTTTCACTTTTTACATTAGAAACTTCACTAAAATTTCAAAAGAAATCGCGGCAAAAAATTCCAAAGCTTTTAAAAGCATAGCAACTTTTGTATGTTCGTGTTGGTGTATTTAAAGTAAAAACATACATACATACATACATACATACATACATACCAAATATGTTTCATATTGTTTCAGGTTTTTTTTTCGTCAAGCGTGAAAATGTTTCAGAAAATATAGAAATGTGTATAGCAAAAACTACAACATGCTATATTGTCTATATCTACATTTACATATCAAACTAGAGAAATATGTAGTCGTCCCTAGATTCTTTGTTTTTCATTTTTTTTTTTGTCCTTTCTCTCTTTCAATACCTCCTACAATTTCAATATACATTATAGTTGTTGTTCACACGACAACAGCCAATATAGCCACACACAACTACTTGCATTCACTTACCAACGTACATTTAGCGGCAGCTGTGGAAACAGCGAAAAAAAAACAACACTATTCAAAATACTAGTTAAAATTGCTGTTGTTGTTCTCGAAAACAACTTAAAACCACGTGCCATTGTTTGTATGTAAAATATACATGCAAAAAAGTACACATACAAATGCAAATGGCTCAAAAAAAGGGAAAATGAGAAACTAGGGCCAACACATATAACCAAACTCATATACATATATACATCTACGAGGCATAAACTAGAAAATTTGTTTAAACCAAAAGTAAAAAATTTGATTGTGTACATGTGGGAATAGTTGAATTTAATAAACACTTTGATTGATTTGATTAAATAAATATTTATTTGTTATGTTTTTCAAATCATTTAGAAGAAGGCCCAAATGGGTTAATCTAATTTAATCCAACTGTTTAAAAAGTTGAGATTATTTTCAATAATAAATAGGAACCGTTTCAATACACAATAAGTTTTCAATACGCAGGACCAATGGAGTTTTGGAAATAAATCTGTTACATTTGATGAACCTATTGGATTCATATGAAATTTTAAAAATAAGTTACAGAGGAGTGGAGATTTTTTACTCGTGGACATAAGTTATTTTTAATCTCATGCAAAAATGAAAACACTTCCTTTAAATGCTTTTTTGGTCTGCTTCAGGTATTTTATATAATCATTACCCTTCTCTGGCATACAATTAAAGATCCAAAAAGTATAAGAAGTCGTATTTGGTAAATTGTTTTCCAATTGGGGTTCTATATTCAAAGTTTCGAATTTTTGCTTTGATTATTATGCCAAAACCAATGACCTTTAGAGAATCCAAAAAGCACCACGTAAGGAATTTACTATTTTATGCCCAAATGGGTCTATAGAAAATAATATCGCATTATTTTGTTTCAGCCACTTGCTCGAACATGTAGTAGTAATCCGTTTAAAATCTACTACAGATTTGGACACTTCTTTGCTCTTCAATGTTCATTTAAAATGCGCCCGATATTTACCCACTGACCTTAGTTCAGGGCATTTTGGAAAATTTGCTTCTCTTAGTACAAAAATCATAATATTGTTCTTTTACCACTCAAGGACTAATTTAACATACTGTCAGTATACCAAGTCAGGCCAAAATTAAGTGGACACATTATGAATTTTTATGAATGGATCCAGGCTTCTCTAAATATGCCTTGATATAAATTTCGGTACTTACAGAAACTTTCGTATCAAATGATTAGCTCCTTTTGCCGCAACTGTATATTGTTTGCGATACCAAGAACACTTGGAAACGTTGATTGCTTTTGAGTCCTTAACTTTTTTCAACATTCTCTCGAGCATAATTTTTGACCAGGAACTTGTGAAAAATCTGCCAGAACATACACTGCGTTATCCGTTATGCGCGCAAGGATATTTTTTACATTTAAAAAGAAAAACAAAAATATTGGTTTAAGGATTTTTTCGACTTTACTCCCCAAAAACGAAATAAAAAATTATATAATTTCAGTATTAAAAAGAAATATTAGTTCATATCATGAATCTTAAAAGAGCTTCGAAAAGAATCTGATATTTTTCGATCAAAAAAGATATTTGACCACTAGTGTTTTGCAACTAGTGGACAAGGACATTTGTTCTTATTCAGATAACGTTAAGTATTAAATTACAATACGAATGCATACATAGTTGTTTGTTATCACTATTTTAAAAAAGTATCTAGATACTAAAAATAGAATTAAGCTTAAAAAATTCATTCAAAGAAAATATAAAGTGCAAACACAAAACAAGTTAAACGACTAAAAAATAACCTAAAATTTTTTTGAATCAAAATTAGAACTACAGAAAAGGAATGTAAGTTCAAAAAATATTTCTCAGCGAAATAATTTTATAAAAAATTAAAAAAAAATCATAAAAATTTGTTGACAAAATTTTATTTTACCACAATTTAAACAAACCGCCTGTAGCTCATAATTCGGTAACAAAAAATATATTTAAAAAAAATGAAATCATGAAAGAAACAACTCACGGACATGGAAATGAAAGCATATAACATCCGTTAAAGACTCGTTCACTTTTTTTATATTATAACAAAAGGTGTTTTCTATTTGCTGCACATACCCATAGATACAATCTTACTCATACAAACACACAACAAAAATATAATCACACTACTACAATTGCACATTTTTTTCAATGATGGAAAAAAATGTATTTTTCTCTTCTGTGTTTTATTTTTTCCACTTTTTATATGCAGAAAATTTTCCTTGTTTCGTAAAAATTTATATGCAGACTGGGGTCTTACAATTCAATTTATTATTTTAAATTCAATATTTTATGTGAAAATCATGAAAGAAATGAAAAGACTGTAAGAAGAAGTGCAATGGTTAAAATTGTTGAAAGATGAAAATGATTGTAAATTAAGTTATTTAGCTTAAATGATAATGACATTGTGACGAAAGGTTTTATGTCTTTGATAAGTTTTAAAGATGTGAGTTAAATGTTCTTTTTAAATTTTCTTATTTATAAAAAATAGAGATGAATGATTATTATCTTTATTAAATGTTAAAATGGAAAATAAATTAAAGTTCAATAAAACACCAAAAATGGAACATCTGGATTGGAACAACTTTGGTTTAATTAAAACTAAAATATTTTTCCTTTCTGATGCAAAGAAAAGAAATAATAATAAAGCATATGAGTAATATTAAAGTTGGCGTGTATTTATATTACGTATACGTATCACTCATCAAAATATATATAAATTGTAAATATAAAATAGAATCTTGTAAGGGAGTTATAGACGGTCAAGCCCATCTACGAAATACCCTACACAACATTTTTGGTTGGTAACAGTACCTTCGAAAATTATGGAACGGCCCTCGTATAAATTGCTTTTCTGATATCTGCTAAAGATTTTAATCAATTTAATCATATTAATATGCATCAATATATGTGTGAAATTTATGCATTTTACAATTTGTTTCGGGTATGGCATATGGGAGCTATGGGAAATTAAAGACCCACCATCGCAAAATTTCGAATATCGATTTCGGTGCATATTTGTCTTATTTTAATCAAATATTAATGTACTAACAATTCATATATAAGATTTATGCACATTAAACTGATATTCAAAAGTTGAGGTTGTTTGGGAGCTATAGAAAATAATGGACCGATTCTTATAAAATTCAGCACGTTGTTTAAGATTATTACGAAAAATATTTGTGCAAAATGTTTCGTTTTTTATTTAAAAATCTTATTGACTTAAAACTGTATTCTGTGGATACATTTATATGGGACCTATAAAAATTAATGCATCGAGCATAATAATTTTAAAACTAATGCTACGTGCTAAATTTCATGATTATATTAAGATAGGAAGTGATTCTGAGTCGAACGGTATACTTAAAAATTATGGTAACACCATTTTTTATCCATTACAAACATCTGCCCAAACGCATAATACCTATAGTGTTGTAAAGAAATGATAATCTGAAATTATACGTAATAAAAAATTCATATTTCTGCTGCAAAGAATCAATCAGTGCGTATGGGTAATATTAAGTTTCGTACGTAAAATATTGCGTATACGTAACTTTTACCAAGATAGATCATTGTATATTTAGAAATTTTTTTGCTTAAAACTGTATTCCGTGGGGACATTTATAAGGGGCCTATGAAAAAAATAGACAGCTCATAACCATCATCATTGGGTCAATTTTTTTCAATTCTCTTTAACTAGAGCCCAGTATCTCTTTAGTGTTCTAAGCTGCAGGTAGTTTAGAAATTTTTTCTCTCTTGCTTCAAATACCATATTATTGTTCTTGCAACACTCAAGGGCTTATTATATTATATTATATTATATTATATTATATTATATTATATTATATTATATTATATTATATTATATTATATTATATTATATTATATTATATTATATTATATTATATTATATTATATTATATTATATTATATTATATTATATTATATTATATTATATTATATTATATTATATTATATTATATTATATTATATTATATTATATTATATTATATTATATTATATTATATTATATTATATTATATTATATTATATTATATTATATTATATTATATTATATTATATTATATTATATTATATTATATTATATTATATTATATTATATTATATTATATTATATTATATTATATTATATTATATTATATTATATTATATTATATTATATTATATTATATTATATTATATTATATTATATTATATTATATTATATTATATTATATTATATTATATTATATTATATTATATTATATTATATTATATTATATTATATTATATTATATTATATTATATTATATTATATTATATTATATTATATTATATTATATTATATTATATTATATTATATTATATTATATTATATTATATTATATTATATTATATTATATTATA
The DNA here is from genome assembly GCA_004302925.2 of Cochliomyia hominivorax. Taxonomy (NCBI): domain Eukaryota; kingdom Metazoa; phylum Arthropoda; class Insecta; order Diptera; family Calliphoridae; genus Cochliomyia; species Cochliomyia hominivorax. The sequence goes on along the minus strand of PYHX02000467.1, from coordinate 31,054,370 downwards.
TTATATTATATTATATTATATTATATTATTATATTATATTATATTATATTATATTATATTATATTATATTATATTATATTATATTATATTATATTATATTATATTATATTATATTATATTATATTATATTATATTATATTATATTATATTATATTATATTATATTATATTATATTATATTATATTATATTATATTATATTATATTATATTATATTAGTAACAGGATGCCAAGATAGGCATTATGAAATCTTATGAATGGATAATTTACATTTTCAAAAAATGGAAATTTCGGTGTTTACAAAGCCCGTTATAACAAATTATTGACTTCTATTTCCGCAACTGCATATTGCTTACAATACAAAATTTTTTAGAAAATTTTGACCGAAATTGGGTCTTAAAATTTCTCTCGCTTTTTCTCGAGCATTAGTAACATAAATTTTTTTGACTAGAAAGAAGACTTTAAACAAAGATAGACTAATTGTTTGAGTAAAGTGAAAAAGCACTATAGAAACGTTAATGAAAGAGTTTTCGAAAAAGGTTAAAAAAATCATAACTCGTGATTAAATTTATAAAACAAATAATAAAAACAAACTTTTTAAATTAATAAGAATTATTCTGATAATAATTATTCAGGACAAATTTTAGAGCGACAAGATGAGCGACAGACATTCAAGAATCCACTTGGTGGATTATAATAAAAATTTTATAAAAATTAAAAAAAAAAATTTTTGGAGTTCTAATATTTGTTTTATAGAACTACTTTTAGATAACTTTTACAGTGTAAGAAATAAATATATTTCTTAAAAAATTAAAAACAAAATTATGAAATTTGTCTAAATCGTTATAAATTATGTTCCAAAAGAGCTTTCCAAAATTCATAGAAAATTTAAATATAATTTTATTATTCTTATGCAACTTTTAATGTGAATTATTAACATGTATAATTCTTGCTACCCCCAATACATATAAATGTACATACATACGTACATACAAGATACAAATACTCCTATGAATAAACTTGCTTAAACAATGACGTTGATATTATAGATTTTAATGATGATATACAAACTAGTGAAAACTGAGAAGACATGTCACCTTTATATCAAAACATGTGCATTACATATGTATTTATACATGTATGCAGTTACATATTCATATATAAGAGTAGGATAAATATGGATAAAAATAAACAAACTGGCATTAGTTTTCGTTATTATTCTTATTTTTCTATTTCATTTCCATTCCATTCTAAATATTATTACTTTGGCGATAAGTAAATTTTACTTAGTTAAATAAGCAAATCACGTGTTTAACGCTTTTGATGTAGTAAGATGAAGTGTGCAAATATATGAATTAGTTCAAAATATGTGACAAGTATATATACAGATATGGAAATAAAAATATCTACATAAATATGTGTATATATCTATATGCTACATGTATGTGTAATGTGTTCCTTGCCTTAGTTAGCTGTAAGTATGCTTAAGCGACTAAACCAAGTTTATCAGGGCAAAACAAACAAATATTTAAAATGACAGGTAGCAGTGAGTTGCAGAAAGTGAAGTATATGAATGCAACGGTGAAATTGTAACCATCCTATTTCAGATAAAGTCGCTTTAACATTTATTTTAGTTAAAAAGCATCATTACAAGCCATATTTATAGAGAGCGACGACACTTACACTCTGGAATATAAAGATGTTTATGAAAATATTGTTTGTGTGGGAGGAGATGCACAGTGGTTTGCAAATATAATTAAAAATATTTTTGAAGAAGAATTATTGTAATTAATTATTTGTATTAAGAGAACAGAAAAGAATTCAATTAAAAGGTTGAAATATCTGGAGTGTTAATATGAATGATTTTCGACGATTTTTTTTACTTTCAAAATTTTTTCTTAAATAAAATTTTTACTTAATTAAAGAGTAGAGTGTAGTACTTAAATAGTACTTAAACGCGATTTGGTTGTCGGCTGAAGTAGCTTAGTCACGTTTAGAGCGGTCTTACGATATTCAGGAACATTGAATAAAATATGAATGGAGTTATTAAATTAAAAAATCTAACTGAAAATCTTAATGAAGTTCGGCCACAATTGGTCTTAGCTCAAATACAGACACACTTTCGAAATTTTCGATGATCGGTTCATAATAACTTATACCTCCCACATATTGCCCAGATTAGATGAGATCATGACATCATTCCTACTCAATATGTCAAGATTTCTCTTGAGAGATGCACTTATGGCAGTTTTTGGGCACTGTCGCTGCGGAGTACTTGCATCGGGAATCGTTCCCATAACTGATGAGGAGGGTGAAACTATTATTCATCTTCTCTGTCACTGATCTTCGTTTAAGAGTTTATAAATGCACTCTTTGCAAGTGGCTCGCTACAATCTTTAACGGATTTGGCAACTGCTGATTTGAGGAGTATATGCGGAATCGCGGTAAGTTTGGTGACATGACTTCCCTTTAGATATATTGTCAGCTTATTTGTTGCATAAGGCAGAGCAAACTGGACAGCAACTATCTTTCTCTCTTACTATAATTTAAATTATTTTCTACCCCTCTACTAAGATTCAGAACTCCTAGATTTACTTCAACACATTCTTTTCTTCAAATGTTTTTTAAACAATACAAAGGGGCCTTTAGGACCAAAGTAAGTCATACCTATTTATGCAATTTTTCATGACATTCTGATGACCATATCGTATGACCCACACTTCACAAAATTACGTTAAAATGTTTTGTCCTGAAATTTTTCATTTTTTAAAATCAACAAAATCACTTCAGCATATTAAAGGACATAGACCGATATCTGAGATTACCTTTTAGTTCAAGAGAAATATTTCTTTAATAATAGTTTGTTTACAATGTAATTTATGCTACAAAATAAAACTATTCAATTAGAACTTCCTTCGGAATTTTTTCAATATAATTTTTCATATGAAACACTGTGCCACTGTTCATTGTGACGTGAATCGGTTAGGATGATTATGATGATGACGTTTTTTTTTTTTTTTTTGCATTTCATATAGCTAAACTGACATTATTATGAAAACTTTACATACAAACTTATAGGTGTTTTTAAATGTATGTATGTTGGCGTCATATGTATGACATGTTATATAAATATGTATGTCAAATGATTATATTAGAAATATAACAATTCACCTCGTGTAGAGCAATGAATGTCACGGATGGCCTGATATACTAAGTAGTTAAAATATATGTATGTGTAAATGCATGTGTATATGAAAATTAAACAAAATGTAAGGTTTATAACCTAAAGCAAAAACAAGGGAGAAAAATAAACATGAGAAAAATTCATAACACGGTAAAAAAACAACAAAAATTAAAAAACATGACGAACAGAATAGAACCAAATCATCGACAACAACTATATTCTCTCATATGATTTTTATGATGATAATCATGATCCACTTTAAAATCATTATGGAGAATTTAAGTGAGAATTAGTATGTCATACTTAAAAACAATAATACCACAAGAACTAAACAAGTGTCACAAGGGAGTTCTAATAATCATAATATGGAGGGAAAATTATATAAAATTCATTTGGTTAATGATCAAATACATATTTCATGTTTCTTATAGATTAAGGAGATATATAAGGGTGTAAAATGTCATCTTTGTGAAATTTTAGTTTTTTTTTTATTCGATGAAAATATTCAACTGATTTTTGATATATATACATTTTATTTGATTCAGGAATCTTTTAACGAATTTTTACGGATATTGTCTTCAATTAACATGCAACATAACAACTCTTATTTATTGTTTCCTCAGCAGAAATGCGCTTTTTAATAAAAAGAATGAGATTGACACACAGTTTTTAATAAAATATTTAATTCTTATATTACTTTATTAATTATTGGATCAATTTGCCTTTATGAATGTTATTATATAGTACCGAAAGAACTAGCTCGCTAGTTCAGGTAGAATAAAAGATCCACATGTTGTTTATAAGAAAAAAGAAAGATTTCTCAAAAAATTTCCCAACACATCCGGTAAGAAAGCAGTCCAGATAGCTCAGTGCTCCAACTATTTGATATGAAAAATTAAAGCTAATGCAGGTATAAAAACATATAAGGCTGAAAAAGTTTCTGACAGAAACGCTGCTAAAAACTTAAAGGCCAAAAACAGAGCACGGAAATTAAAGACAAGTTTTTTTTTAAATCTTGCTACATAATAAATGACGAAACGTGTATCCTGGAAGATTTTTTGCAACATTCTGGTCAATATTTAATGTTGTTAATACAAGAGGGAATGTTCAGAAAAAGTTTAGGACCCAAAAGCAATAAAAATTTCCCAAAAAGTTCTTGGTTTGTCAAGTAGTATGCAATTGTCGCAAAAAAAGACAATCATATGTTAAAATGGGCTCTATAAATACCAAAATTTACATCAAGGAATATGAATGAATGGCGCACTAACAATAATGTGGTACTTCTTCAAAGAGAGCCCGGAGTAAAGGCCAATGGAGAGATCTTGAGCTCTTGTGAAACGAGAATTGAGGAGCACAACTAAAGTGTCAAAAATTGTATTCGATTTTAAACCTGTTCAACAAAGTTATAAAAAAAGGTAATGGGAGGGTTCATTAGTTTAAGTTGTGTGATTTCGTTTTTCTTTTCATATATGTATAATAAGAATTTTTCTATCTTATTTCTTCATAACGCTTTTTCATAATTTCAGAAATTCACTAATTAATATAATTAACCATCATCATTACATTAAAACTTGATTAATTAATGTTGTCATTTTATAACATGAAATAACCAATAATGCGACTAATTGGTTGTGTAAAAGGACTCATAAATTTGTCTCTACATAATTAATATTTTCATAATAATTAGAACCATAATTAAAATAAAGTCTCACTCATAATAACATTACCTAGATACACTTGACAAACTAAAATCATGTGACCTACAAAAAAGTGATTAATTTAATGATTTTTATTAAATTAATATTAAATTTTGAGCATATTAATGATAATTAAGTAAGTGACTCGTATTTAATAGATAAAATGTGAAGGGTGAGATACCTTAATTTTAAGAAAGAATCCTATGAGTTAAAAAAATCAACATAACTGTGGTGACCAATTTTATAGGGCCACCGACTATGCCCCTGAATAGATATGGCCCTACCTTTTGCACATGACTGACTTTTTTCTTAAAAATTAATCTGCAAATTTTAATTGGCCTAATGAAATTTGAATTTGAAATTTTATACAAAAATCGCAGATGAATGTGGCGTTATAACATCGGCAGGTTGAAGCTCCATGGGTGATTACATCTGACATTTAATTAAATCCAAATAAATATTTAAATCAAATATAATCCAATTCCGAGAAGGGAAGTAAAATACGAAAACGGATCGATAATTGTTACATATATTTTATACAGTAAACATATCAATTTCAACAAAATAGTTCCATATTCTGGAAAAGGGACTTATGAGTGAATTGTAACAAAATCTGGACCGATCGATATTCTTCAAATTAGCAATATATATTTCAGTCGGTTAGAAAAATAAATGTAACAAACTTCAGTGGAATTTTTTCATATATGAGAGTTATATAAACCTTGAACCCTTCTCGGATAAGGGACTTTATTGGTCATATAATGGCTCCAATGCGGTTTATTTTTTTCGGCTTGTTAATATATTTAAATAAGTATTTGTGCAAATTTATGATAAAAAAACCTTTAAAATCACATCATTTATGGAACACCGATATTGGGGTGTATTAAAATTTCACATATTTTACCATTTATCTGTTTTTTACTGATACGATTTTGTTGATTTTCGTTCGTGACAATAAAGTGCATGTAACCAAATTTCATGGATAAATTATGTTAAAATCCAATTTTGAATTCCAAGTTTTAGTTGAAAATTTTACAAAAAGTTTTTCTTCTGAATTTTGAGGTTACCACAGGTATCGATCTATAACTTTGTTCCTAATTAACCTAAAGCATACTGAAGTGGACTATATTAAATAACATTGTTTAAAATCTTTAATATATAGTAAATATTTACGCCTAAATGATCTCCAAACAATATTTATTTGAGCTAAGAAAATTAATTTTGCTATAACATTTTTATTGATTTTTCTGCTAAAGAATTTCTTCGAGAGTTATAATGTCATACTATCATTTTTCACTATGTTAAATTTTATGCAAATCTATTTAGCCGATTAAAAGCTGCAGATTTATTTTCAGAAAAATCGATTCCACCCCACTGTACACTGGTGCAAAGGTGAGTTAGTATTTTTAATATTAAAAACATCTTCGGATTCTTAAAGTAAAACAAGTCAAAATATTAAAGTCAGTCATGCCCGACTATGTTGGTTGTAAATGACAGCTATGAAAAGTTTTATGAACGACCCTCGTTTAATTAGTTTTTCTGATTTATGATTAAGTGTGAAGTAGAAGAACATTTGTGTGCAATTTATGCGTTTGAAATATATTTTTTTCTGGAAGGTTACATCGAAGCTAAAAGAAATTATGAACACACATCGATATTTATATTAATTTGCCCAGTTGTATTACAATACAAACGTATATGTGAGATTTATGCCATTAAAAGTGATATTTGAAAGTGTCCTATAAGAAGTAATGTACAGCACATTGCATAATTTGGCACATCTATTTAGAATACTATAACACCGAGTTTAGTTAATTTTTATTAAAATCGTCTTATATCTAAGACCTTTATTACCTTAAAATCTCATTGCAGAAGTACATTTGCGGACTATGGCCAATTTCAATATGTTTTATTTTTTTTTTAAAGTAACAGTGTATGCAATCATATTTTCTTCATTCCTAATAACAATACATATAGAGAAATTCAGAATTAGAAACAGTTTTGTTTTTTCACAAAAATTGGGGAATTTTTTTAAAACACCTCGGTGTGTTGGACTATAGTATAATGAAGATCTATTTAATTTAGTAATAAATCATTATTTAATCATTCTATTCAGATGGTGTGTTACATATAACAAGGTCGAGGGAAAAGGCAATATTGGCGTGCCACCACGAGATGTACTGGAGTCATTAGAGTGATCCATGTTCCCAAATTCATGTCTCTGCTAATATAAGGCTAAATTTGAGATAGATTCTGCACCACTGTTAAACTTTTCTCGAACAGACTTAGTTTAATTTTATTCCCCAAGAGCAGTGGTTAATAATATCTGTAATTAATTTTTTTTGTTATTTTACGTCTGTATTAAAACCTGTTTTAATTAGAATCATATCCTTAACTTAATAATATTTAATTTAAGACATCAAATTTTATATGAAATAACAACTGCCAATTTCTTTTGTCTCTGTCCGTCAATATAATCTAAACGCATCAAAAATAAGTACGAATACTGTATTTGGCCGTACCGAATCTAAAATACCCTCCATCACTAACATTATGCGATTGCGGAAAAAACTACAGTGAAATATGGTAACATATTCTTGAAAATACTTATAAATATTGATACCGAACTATAGATTTTATTGGTCCAAATTATTAAAAAAAATTAAAAAAATATTTCATACGTATGCAGGAGCTACAACAAAATATGGGTCGAAATTGGTCAGATTAATAATATATATTGAAAAACGTTACTTAAGTAATTGAGACGAATTTAAATAGAAGTGACCATTGTTTACGAGTTCTTTAAGCTCAAAACTGTTTTCTGAAAAGAATCACATATATTAGGTATAGATAAATATGGACCGAGATTGACAAAATTTAAATTATATATTAATAATAGTTACAAAAATAATTGTGTCAAATTTCAACACAATTGAATTGTATTCAAGAATTTTATAAGCTCAAACTAGTTTCCCGGAATGGGGTGTTATATGGGAGTAATAGAAAAATATCCACAGTGATTGATAAAGATATGTAAAAGAATTATTGTTGTGAATTGCAATAGAATTCGCCTTTGTCTACTAGTTTTATGAGCTCAAAATAATTTATGGGAGCTATAAAAAAATATGTACTGATGTGGACGTGTACTCAGAAGAGTTAATTAATTTTGTTGAATTTTAATCTAATTTATCCTTATTTAAAAGTTTTAAAATCTTAAACCCGTTATCCGGAATTGAACGTTATATGGCAGCTGTAGCAAACTATGACTGATATTAATAATATATATTCAATACGATTTGAAAATTTCAGATCTTAAATTCAACAGAGTCGGTTTCTATGTACCAGTTTAATAAGCTATTCAATATTTTGGAAAGGGGTCTTTGGAAAGGGGTTTTATATGGGAGCTGCGTCAAACTTCATATATTTTCTTTTTTTTTGTATTAAAATAAATATATGAAGAAAATGTTAATAAATTATCCTAAAAATTTCGACCCACACAGTACAAAGATTTTTGGGTTTATCAATATTTTGTATATCAGCCTGTAGTTTTTTCCTTTGATCCGATTTTAATGATTTTTTGTACGATAATGCAGACTATATAACTATATGTTGCAGTAATTTTTTGTTTTAATCCAAGTTGTCTCAGATTAAGTATATAATTTTTTGTCAATGAACCCAAAATAGCTGGTTTTAAATAGGAAACTGGTACTTAAATTTCATTGAATTCGAATAATTGTTCTAAGCATGAGAATGATTCTAACAGACAGACTTAGATTTTGTTTTGATATAAGAATATATATACTTTATGAAGTTTTAAATGATTCTTTCTTAGTGCTACACACAGAATGACAAAGTTAATGAGGGTATATTACCACTTGTGGTGGTGTAGGGTATAAAAATTATATCAAAACATATGTTAAACAAACTTAAGAGTATGTGAATACTACGCCTAATAACCAAAATACATAAATATGTATGTACATATATAGTTATATACACATACATTTATGTTGAGTACTTAGACTTATGATAAAGTAAGAAAGAACAAGAGAGCAACAAGAACAACAATAATATTTGAAAAAAAAAAACATGAATGATGTCCTTCGAGTACTTAGATAAACGTTAAAATTATGCAATTTAACATAAACCAAAAAAACACAGAACAGAGCAACTAACAACATATGCCACTCCCTGCCAAACCATTCTATGTCATTCAAGCAAGCAGTGCCATCCATTCACCATCATTATCAACTAAATAGAGCAACAATATTATCGTTATACTAATGATATCAAGCTAAAGCATATTTGCCATCCAACGCCTTCCAACTCCTTTAGTGAGGCTGTATTATCTTCTTTATGTCCTTGCTCTTACCTGGGTAATAGCAGTAGTCATAGAACTAGTAGTAACTAAGTTTAGTAAAGCTACCAAAATATATTTTCAGAAAAGCATAAAGAATTCTCAAAGGCAATTCTTAGTTTGGTTCCCAACTTAAAATATTTTTGTTGTTTTTGTTTTCATAAAACCCTCATTCATATACTTATGTCTTTCATATCTGTTTTTTATGAGTTGCTGGTATTGTTTGTTTTGTTACGTTTTATTTTGTTCCTTTTATACGCTCCACTAAGATAAGTGTGATTTGAGGACATATTTAGTTGTTCATTCTGTATGCGAATTTGTGGAGGTATTATTATTTTTGGACAATATCAAAAAATAAAAAAAAATAAAAAATATTGGAGAAATGTTCAACAAAATTTTTCTAAAGCCATAAAAATGTCCCCAACAAATCCGATGGGAAAAAAGTCAGGTGGGCTCAATGCTCGGACTATTTGGAAAGTTTAAGCCAATGTAAGTTTAAGGACATTCAGGTCTCATAAAGTTCCTGAAACAGGGCACAAATATTAAAGTCAAGTTCTCAAAAAACATCCTTGCTGTATAACGAATTTCGATATAATGCAAGATTACATATACTAAATGACAAACTTAATATAACCTCTATTACCACTTGTGGTGATGGCTGGTATAAATACAACACTTAAGACTATGACAGGCAGATTATTATCTCCAGATTACTTCTAAAGCGACCTCTCCACCTCGCTTTTAAAACGTCAACAATGTTCTACTTGGGTTTTAAATCCAAGCAGTTCAGTGGTTAAACCAAGACTTGGGCCCCATTAGCTGATAACTATTTCTTGAAAGAAATCAGTATTTCAATTGTTGATTTCAATTATTATTAGACTTTTAAGTTGTTGTCCAGTTTTGTCTGCAAACGGCATTAACTTCGACATCTTTCTAATCAAAGAATTTTGTTATAATTTTTTCAATATGTTTTTACTGTAAGAGCTGGAATTTGCCATTCATTTCAAGCGTCGTAATTAAGAGTCTGGTACTAAGTTAAGCCATCCTTTATTTTAAGCAATTTATAAAATCTTGTACTGCTCTAACAAAAACATTTTGAAAATATTAATAGTAATGTAGGACATTTAAGAATCACCATGGCCAACTCTTTTATTTTAGCTGTTATTTTTTTCTCCTTGTATTATTTGTGTAATTTTGCATATCGTAGAATGCATAATTTTTATAGTCTTTTTCTCCGTATTTTAATGTTCTTTGTCTCTCTCTCAGTTGACTTTTATTTCAATGTTATTTAAAACCAGCAACTAACAGTTTTTTATATTTTTTTCTTTTAGGATTTTTCGATTTTTGTTATTTCAAAGGCATTTTTGTGTTAAACAAATGAAACATGACTAGAGTTGTGGAGAGGGCGTTAACATTAAAGTCAAGCCGAGAGAAAATAACCATAAAAATTGTAGTAAATAAAATATTTTAATACCAGCCTAAGAGTATGCAATGAACTTTTATTAAATTATTGTTTGCAGATAACAATTCTATTGTTTTGCTTTGAATAATGCTGCCACTATTGCTTTGGCTGCCTCTTGCTACAAAGAAATTACACAAAAATATAAACAAGAAGAAAACTATTTTATATTCTTTTCATTTCATGTTAAGCGGAAATGTTTTTAAAGAAAATAAATTTAAAATAAATTTTAGTTTAAATACGCATATATTTTTTTGATAATAACTTTAAGGAATATAAAAAGACTACGTATGAGTAATATTTGATATGAACTCATATTAAGTATACGTAACTGAATCTATCATGTTTGTAAAAAAATCATATTTGAACAAATTAACAATTTTTTGATTTTTTTTAAGTTAAGTAAAATTATATTTTGCTTATTGTAAAAAATCAAAAGTTACGTATACTTAATATGAATTCATATCGAATATTACTCATACGTATATTTGAATACAAAAGTTTGTAAATTAATAAATGAATAACTCCAAAAATTAAAATTTAAGCTGCGAGTCAAATTTCATTTTAAATGTTCAAAAATTATTTGATTTTCAAATATGATAATTTAACGTATACTTAATATGAATAAATTCATAATATATAATAATTATACGTATAAAGATGTCATAATGCACAGTGTTTCAAATTAAAATTAAATGAAAATAAATATGTAACTTCCGAACGGCGGTTAAGAAATACTGTGCATTATTTAACATATACACTAGTGCATGTTACTTTAAATGCACATAACTGTTCGTAAAGTACTTCAAAAAATTAAATAAAAAAATATTTAATTTGATTTGTATTTCGTTCTATTTAAAAACTTAATTTTTGAGTTAAACTACACTTTTAAAGACATTTTCCTTAAGTTTATCAGTCTCTATAGCATTAGTAATAATGTTGTAGATGGTCTGGCGTTGATTTCAATATTTTTTTAAGAATATTAGAATAAATTTCCTCCCTAACTTGCTTTATTTTTAACTGTGCTAAAGCCATTATGCTTCCGTTTTGGGCAGTATTTAAATAAAATTCACGTGCCATGAAAACCTGCAAGTTCTCTATTGGGTTTAAGTCCGACTGAAAGACGACCAATCCAACATAGTTATGCTGTATTTTTCAGCCATAACTGCTTTGAAACAAGTTCCACAGAATTATCTTGCTGGAATATGCATTGTCATCAATGTTTTCATCTATTAAGATGAATAGAGCATCTTCCAGCCATTCATTATAAATTTTGATATTGATTTCTGTTGAAACAAAACAAATTTTAGTTTAGCCAAATGCAGAAAATGCTACCCAAACCGTAGCACTACCATAGCCGAAATTAGGTTTTGACATCCGAATATCGTTTGATCTACCATCATGCAATCATGTTAGTATGAATCAGGACCATCTAAATTATACTTTACCCGTCAAAAAAAATCTGAGTCTTCTATCCATTTCATGTATTTTCTAGACGATTTCCTTGATGCTGTTGTTCTAACTTTAACTTAAAATTTAGCTTCTTCCATTTTCTATTTTCACCTCTTTGTAAAATTTCACCAACGTGTTTGGAAGTCTTGGGAATATTTAGTTTCTTTTTAATTTGTATAAAATTCAATTTATTGCGATGTGCTTCTTATGTTTAAATAATTAAATTGCCTTTTTTTTAATTTGTATTTCCCATTGAATGTTTCCAAACACCTTAATTCCGTTCTTTATTAAATAAATTACGAACCAAACTTTCGAAACTTTTTATTTTAAGACCAATTTTCCTATCGAAATATCCTTGGTCATAGAAAAATTTAATTTGAATCTTTTCTTGTTATATTACGAAATTTTATAAATTTGGGGCTGATCTGACCAAGCTCATTGTCGGTGACTCTTCAATGTTGACCATTTTGGAAACGTTGATATTTTTAAAATATCGCAAAAAATTTTTATAATTGCTTGAATGGATCATGTCTACCCGTTTCATTAAGCTGCATAAAAATCATAACTCAAAAATTAATATTTTCAGAAAATTTTTTTAGTTTTTGGACTAGAAGGGTTTTTTAAGTCGTAGCGAGTTTTAAATCACAATGTGTTCTTTGAAGAATTTTTCAAAGTCCTAAGTTACTATTTTTTTCAAAGTTTAAGTGAGAAGCTAACTCTTTTAGATGACTTTATCAGTAATTAAAGGTACTTCCAAAACAAGTTCGCTTAGGAGTTATTGTTTTAAAATTTATTTTTCGTTTCACCATATTTCCATTTTACTTGTTATGTACTTTGCTATATATATTCAGATCTAGTTTGACGTTATGTTAAACTACATCTAAATTCCTAGAATTTTTGCTTTTGAATCAATTCCATTCTTAGTCAAAATCTTGTACAGTTTATCCCATAAATACTTCATTAAATAATTAAATGGTATTCATGTCCATATAGAATTTCCATAAATATTGTAACAAAAACTCCTTAAACATTTAATATCCCTTAAAAAAATTTCCTATCCTACTAAACATCTATGCAACAACAACAATTTTGAACTGATTTTTGTGCATGTTAAACATCAAGACTTGTGTGATGAATCGATTTTAACGGATCTATGTCCTATTGGGGAGATTTTCTTTTCTTAACCGGCCATCATCACGTATGCTTTACAATACCAACAAAAGAAATTCCAACTAACATGAATTAACTTTTTTCTTTTTTGAGGCCAAATGAAAAAAAAAGACAAAAAATTAAATCTAAAAATATCAACAATAGGAAAAAATTGACAACAAAAACTGTTATAAACTCATTTTATCTTTTTAAGCAGAGAACTTGTTTCTATTAAAACACTTGACTACTGGGTTCACATTTTTTTGTGTTGTCTTTTCGTTTGCAATATTTTTATAGGCATAAAAGTCATTGAAAATGTAGAAATGTAGAATTTTTTAAAGAAACCAAACAAAATAACTCAGAGGGTGATAGAGAAGTTTGGAGATTGAAGACATGTTACAGCAAAAATGCAGTCAATCAATCTTTGTATGCATTAGAATTCAATACTTAACACACTCTCGCATATAAATGGATATATGTGTAAGTATACACCAATACTATTATACAGATATAGACATTGAGAGCGATAAACCGAAAAGAAAAGGAAACAAGAGTTATCGTCATGCATCAGTCTTTGTTTGAACATGAAAATAAAGTTTTTTATTACATTTTGTTGTTTGTGATGACAGTGGGGCCTTCGGTTGAATAATTATAGTTTAAATAAATGAATCATTTCGTGATATATAGTGAATGGTTGGAAAGAGATTTTTACACTAGAATTCAGAAATGCACATGATGAGCTGGAGACAATGGTGGAATATCAAGTTTTGGTGGACCACTCCAGGTATATTCTTTTTGCGAGTCACAATTGTGAATCACATATAAATAAGTTATACATCGCTTCTAAGCATTCATGCTGCAGCCAAGTGTTTTTTATTCTCGAATTCTGGAACAGTGAATTAGTTAGATTATTAGTTACAACGTACAGAACAAGAACACTTTCATAGTTCTAAATAAATTGTCATACTGAGTATGACAATAACGTTTTAGAACGTTTTTTTGTTTGTGGTGAAATAATGTTGTACCTGTTAGAATCTTTCGATATTAAATTTACGATAAACTTTTAAAATTACTTTTAAGTCGTAAAATTTCAAGTGCTAATATTTTTAAGAATCTTCTAAAGAAACTGTATTTATTGTGAAACAATGTTAAATTAAGTTTTTTAGTCTATGAAGTTAAGTCATAACTGAAAATAAGTTAAATTATTTTCTATATTAATTGATTTACATTGATTTTCTTCTGTGTGCACAAACAGGACGAACCAGTACACTACTATCTGAAAGTAGTAGTACCTGATATGGAAAAACTTACTCGGTTTCGACAATTAGGACTGGTTGTTGGCCTTTTGGATAGTTTTGTGATGGCAGGAAGTTACGCCTTCAAAATGCTGTTGCATTCCGAAAATACTCACTAATAGTATGACACGAAATTAAATAGATCCAAGCAAGAGGGAATATTATATCCAAAACAATGAAAAAGCCAAAATAAATGGTTTGTGCATTGAACTTACCCAGTTTTAAGACCAACATGGCAGGTACCCATGTAAATATTGGCAAGATCTTTCCGAAAATAACCACAAGGATAATTAATGTCTCTCATATGTTTGACAACAATCCATGTCCTCACTTTCATAATTTTTCGACCTACCAAACCATTCATCTCTCCTCTGTTAAAAAGAAATCATTTCTTTTTGTCACGAAAACCCACGTATTTAATTTGATTAAATGCTGACTGTAAGAGTTATCAGTCATGAAAATCGCATAAGTCGTTCACTCAAAATCTGTATTCAGATTTCTGAAAGTTGTGTTTCATTAAACAAGACAAAAATAATTTTAAATTCTTAATTTCATAAATTAAAATTTTCCAAAGTCACATATCAAAATTTTTGATTTCACCATAATCCGTCTGTAATGTTCAATTGTTTTCATTTTTTTCTGCTTTTTTTTGGAGATTTTTTCGTCACTCATTCACATAAATAACATTGAATGGCAGTATGGATGAATGCTTTCAGAAATTATAGTCACATGCAATACAATCACATATACACACAGTCATACTTGCATATAAAACCAAACATAACAACACTTTTCATATCCCTATTGTCAGGACAACAAGCAGTTGTTGTAATAATAGAAAGAAGTAAAAACATATGTAGAAAAAGGATTTCAAAAGTGTAGGCAACACACTTTTTCATCTCTGATATCTGTTTTCTTTCATTTTTTTTCTGAAATATCTTTTGATTTTTGAATTTTTCTTGTTACAAACACTAGAGTATTGTTCTAGTTGTTGATATTTTTGTATCAAAGTTGTTGTTGTTTTTTACAATAGACTTTATTGGCTAAAACATATTTTCGTTTTAAGTTTTTCATATGAGTTTATCTCTTTTTCTCTGCATACATATACATAACTAAATAGGAATTTGATAATGATTTACCACTTTTGATTGTAATATTATGGGTAAAATGCCGAAAAAAGAAAGTGTCATTTTTAAACTCTTATTAAAATTCACATAGTTTGAAGTTTAGTAGGAAAAAATGTGCCTTAATGATATGAAGAAATATTTGCTTAAGAAAATTTAGTTCTTTAGGTATTAAGATAAAGGATACATTGAGATTTTTGTATGCTTTAGATGTGATTGGATTTTGTTAGTGTTAATTAAAATTAATCTTAATGATTAATTTTAGTACTATTGAAGCTACAAAAGGAAATATTGTTACTGGGATGATATCATTGAGAAACATAGGCTAAACATCAAGGATAATTTTAAATGGTATTGGCTTCAAATCAAACACTGAAGTTAGATAAAAAATCTCCCAGAGAACTAACAAAGACAAGATGATTGCAGTTTTTAGACATAATAATTGGTCCTAATATAGAAATCCAAACAAAAGTTGACTGTTTTTGTTTTTTTTTTTTTTGTGAAAAATTTTGATATCCAATACGTTACGCTATGTTGAGTAAGAAACACAGCTCTAGTGGACGTTTGGAAACGTGAATGGCACGAATAATTTTCTAAAGTTGATCAAATATTATCTAAAGAGAATTGAATTTTGAATTGGCCATCACAGTCCTCGGAATTGAATACCTTCTAGAATTTCCTTAGAATCTTAAACAGAAGAGCTTGAGCACAATGAATCAGAAATCATCGGAGTCTGAAACGTTGCCTACATCTATTATATAGAATTTCATAAAATTAAAGCCCACAAAGTACGTTTTTAAGAATCATATAATAGCAAATGAAATATTAGAAGCTGCTTAAGTTTCGAACAGCTAATATTTAGGAAATGGAAATTAATATTTGTTGTAATTTTTGAATAAGAGAAATAGTAAATAAAAGAAAAAGTTTTCATTAATTTATGCAAAAAAATATATAATGCAATGATAAAATACTTGAAAAAAGCAGCTCAGAATTCGAAAAGTATTTTATATCAAGACAGTTAGAAGATTAATTGTTCCAAATTCCAATGAAATTGGATCATAATACAAATACTTATGAGCTTAAACCCAATCGGAGAAATGTCTTTATATATGCAAATTTTAATTGAATAATTCTGTAATTTAATCGATAAGTTTTATAAGGTCTAAAAATGCCTAAAAAACATTTCAGCCCATTTAAAAAAAGAACCAAATTAGTTTTCTTCATGAACAAAGATGTACGCGGTGCGTAATTTCTTTAAAAAAACAGATCGCTCTTGTAAAACAAGAAGTAACCAGTGTAATGTTAAATTCTTCACAAACATAGATCAAACTAAGAAAGGGATGGAAGCTTAAATTGGAAGGAGCTAAATTGTAAGCTAATGCTCAGGAAAAATATTATAAAGGAAATCGTCTAAAATGTGCGCGGAAATACATGAAATGTACAGAAAAGTGGAAAAAATAATTTTTTCTAACAAAAAAAAAAAGACGAATTGGCTATGATACATAATCGTATTATAAACACGATTTTAAATCATCCGATGTTCGAATAGTAGTTTTATGCTTTGGGCAGCATTTTATACTCCTAAACGTTTTTGTCAAAAAATCAGGTATATTTTTTTAGCTGTTACTTTCTTTATTTTTTTATGGTAATCAGGTACATAAACTTTTGTACTAAGCTATCACTTCATAAATGAAAATAACCGATTTTTCTGGTTTTAAACAGGAGGCTTCATAAAACTAGAAGAACTACTCAGGGCAAATTTCATTGAGCTCTATCAATTATTGTGAATGTGAGCAACAGACAGACAATTAGACGGAAAGACGGACATACGGACAGACGGACATACATGTTTTCCAAAGTAATTAAGGGAAATCTGTAAAATGTAAAGCAAATGCAGATGCACTGAGAAAACCCAATCTGCAAAGTGCAAAGCTGAGATCAACTTAAAAATATATTTATTATATAGCTTCATATGTAAGGTACATATGTATAAAAAGTAATCCTGTAAATCAGTTTGAATATACATCTGCTACCCTCATTTAAAATGTTGTTAAAATACTTTTTTTCCGAGTTCACAACTACTTCTTGAGAAACCATACTCTAACACATTTGTATCACATTCCACAATGAACAAATCATATTTTATCAATATCAATTCATATTATTTTGAATTAATTTTCAGAAATTTTTCAAAATGTTTTTTTTTTTTTGTATATTAAATAATCTTGTATAAATATAAATATTTCTCTATAAATTTTAATAAATCAAAAAAATAATTTTTTGTTTTCAAAATCTAGATCACATTTATTTATCATAAAATTTTTTCTTTAAAATATTTACAAAATGGAATCATATAAAATATTAGTTGAAATAAAACATTAACTAAAATATGAGTTGAAAATATCATATTGCAGCAGTTGATGTTGCAGCCACTTATGAAATGCATAAACTACTACACTGAAGTGAACTAAACATATTTTCTCATTTTAAATTCTATTTGAAAAAGTCAAAATCAACAAAAATGGAAAAGCAGAATATATGAAATGAAAGCATGTTTAATAGTGTGAGTTTGTATGGATATGTATAGATATATAGTGCAACATTAGTATTATACTAGTATTTCATTATTAAAACATAAATAAATTTCTCCAAAAAAATATTAACACTCACACACATGCATTAGTGTGTATGCAAACATATGTATATCTAACAGGATATAGCAATAATAACAAAAAAAAACAACAATGTCAGTGTTAAAAATGATTTTTATTTTATGTGCTAATGTTGTTGTTGTTTTTCCTACTCCATATGAAAATGACGTGTTTGAAAATTTAACATTAAAACAAAAACAAAACAAGTAAGAATGCTATATTCGGCTATGACGAATCTTCAATACCCTCCACCAAAAATTTTTATGAATTAAATTCGTTATGTTTCGAACATACACTCTCACACATACAACACAGGAACACTTAATGTGTCATAAAATTAATGATATTTTTGGCTATAACTCTTTATCTACTGAACCGATTTTTATAATATTTGGAATGGTGATAAAGTTCACACAACTTAATATTATGAAAAATGTTTATTCTAATTTATCGACTTGAACTTAGAGGTTGCCTTAAATATTCGTCGTATATCTTTCAATTTACTGAACCGATTTTGCTGATTTTAAATAGAAAATTTCTTATTATAGTGGATGTGGAAAATCGACACAGATTTGATGCCGGAATTTATATACATTATATGATTCCTTCATAAAGTTACACACGGAATGACAAAGTTAATATACCCTCTTCACCACTTGTATTGTTGAAAGGTGTAATAACAATAATATAAACCATGAAATATTTCCACGTGTATTTAGTTTTATAGCTAGAAATATGTATATGTATGTATTTTCGTGCTAAAATGCTAAAACATTCACAGTTTTTTATATAAATTTTCACGAACAGTGGTTAAATTGCCAACGGAAAATTATATTTTGTATATTTCCTCCACTTTTTTCTATTCAACATAACAATAGCAAATAACGGAAGTTTTGCAAAACATTTAATCCTCCAAATTGTATATCAGCATATAAACACATACATATCCATATCATGTTGTACGTGTATAGATATTATATCCTAAAGGGATGACAGATAGTGGAAGTGAGTATAGTATGTTTATAATTATGAAATATTTAAGTCGTTCGCCTAAATATTTTTATTGGCAAACAAAACAGGTGTTCACAAAAGCAATCATCATAAGAGGCATTTAAGAGGCTCTAAGTCTGGATGTTTCTAGTTGAGAACCGCTATTTGAATGAATATAATAAAAAGCATCAATAGAAAAAACCTCCTGGATTTAAATATTTTATTAGTTTGTAATATTGCACTGTGAAAAAGACATTATTATTGGCAGAGAAATCAATATTTAAATGAAATTGAAGACTTTAGAGGTAAAAATCAAAACATCGAGTCGTATCTTTTACATCTACTTTCATGATCAAGTTAGATTTAAATAAAATTATTTTTGTTGTAAATCTTAAAAAAAAAAAAATTATGAATATTCAAATTGTCCAGATATTGATCTATAACTTGTCTCCTACTGCCGGTTTTAAAAATCAAGTAAACATCTATTCCATTTTTTTCAGAATCGGTTTATGATTTTGAATGTGAGAATGTTTCTGAAAGACTTAAATATTAGATGGTAATAAGGAGTGAGATCGAAAATAATTATTGTAATTCTTATTTGAATGAGTGACCAAAAAATGCGTACTAAAATTCTTAAATATTTTTAACAAAACCACATATTTCTACAAAAAGTTTTCCAAGAATTCTAGGGTCTACCGTCAAACTGCTTCCAATGTTATTAAACAGAACCATGAGAGCTTGTCCGTTGATGGTGAACCTGGTTCATGTAGAAGGAATGGTCGACATAATGTTTCTAAAGCCATAAAATCGAACGAAACGTTAAACCTAATGATTTAAAATAAAGTCCCAAAAAGTTCCTAAAAGTTTGAGGCCACAAACGAAAACGGAAATTGAAGTCAAGTTTTCTAAAAAAGTCTTATGTTCTGGCAGATTCTTCGAAATTTCCTCTCAGAAGAAAATTATGGGAACCAAAAACAGTCAAAGTTTCCCTAAAAGAAAGACAAATCCCACAAACTGCTCTAAAGCTAGTGGAGAGATATTGGGCTCTCGTTATAAATGATTTGAAAAATGCAAAGTCTAAAAGTGTGGTAGATTTTAAACGGAGATGGACTCTCTCTATGGAAATGTGATGCAGTGTTCAATGCAATAAATGCATAGAAATTTTAATATGTCTTTAAATAATGTTATATAACTTTAGACATAATCCTGCAATCGTATTTAATTTGTGTCTCTATTTTTGTTTTATATTAGTTATTTTCATCCAAAAGTTGTTGAAATAAAGAGAGACAATGTATTCTCGGTGTTACCTTAAGTTGAATATATCTATAAACGCAGACTTGAAAAGTTGATTTAAAACAAACTACCAAAAATTAAATATTATACATTTAGGTTTCTTATAAATAAAGATATATTTTTAATGATAATATTTTCTGTCCGATCAAAAAAGATCGGGCTAATGTGATCCATTAGAAAAAATGTTGTAAAATTAAACGTTTGGAAGGTGTGGTGAGTGATTTTTTTAAAAAAGATAGTATTATATGGTGTTCGAAACCTACCAAGAGATATACCAAATTAACAAAAAGACAAATTATTCTCAAAAAACAAGAAGCAGCCAGTAACAAATTAAATTCGACCGAATTAAAGAACAAACTAAATCTTTCTGAGACTTCCAACTACGTTGCTCAAATTTTAGGGAGAAAAGAAAACATAAAATGGTAGAAGCCAAAGTGGAAGTTAATACTCAGAAAAAGATCATAAAGAAGATCTAAAATTCTTATGAAAATTCATGAAATAAACTGAGAAGTGGAAAAATATAGTCTTCTCTATGGAAAACAATTTAATTTAAGCGGTCCTTAATCATACTCATGTTGTTGGCACGATTTTATATCAAGTTTGAGAAGAAACTTATTTTGATCTTCTCAAGAAATTAGTAACCGTTCTTTTGAGGTAATCCACAACAAACAAAAAAACACCTATCCATTGCTATAGCAGCTCATAAATTTAAGTGCGTTTATAGGAAAATACTATTAAAAATTGCAGTTATGATTAAGTAAAAACTATTAAGAATTCAATACCCTCTACCACAAAAGCTTGTGGACTTAATAAATTAATCCAAATACATTTCGCACATATACACTCACACACGTATGCAATAAATAAATGTTTTTCTCATATATAACAGGATAAACTTAATGAGTCATAAAATTATTTATGTTTTTGGCTGTAACTTTTTTTACTAAACCGATTTTGATCATTTTTGGAATGACAAAGAAGAACATTTAGCTTAATATTAAGGAAAGTTTTCTAATTCTAATTTGTCGATTTATAATTGAGAATTTTAAGAAAGTTTTTCGTGACATCCTTGAGGTTGCCTCAAATATCGTTCTATATTTAATAATATACTGAAGCGATTTTGCTGTTTTTAAATAGAAAACTTTTCATGACCATAGCAACAAGTTATGCAAAATTTCATTGAGCTATGCCAATTTTCATGAGTTCTAATAATAAAAATACAGAAAGACAGACAGACAGACAGACGGACTTGCGATAGCTAGACCGACTCAGAATATGATTTTATGCAGAAATATATATTATGGGGCCTACGATGATTACTTCTTGCAGTTACACACGCCACTCTTCACCACTTGTGGTGGTGGAGTCTATAAAAATGCTGGTAGTAGGTGCATGAAGCGTATACTTAATATAATTTACTAATATAACACATACGTTCTTTGTTCCCTGTTTGTGACTTTTAATAAAGTGGCAGTACTAAAACTGAAACAAATCAATGTGCGACGCTAATATCCACTTATTGTTTAAAATTTCCAAAGAAAAGGAGTAGGAGCAAAAAATTCTTAACACACGTTTATCGAAGTACTATACGATATTTCTACTTTTAATGTCAAACCAATGAATATGTTGCAAATCTGATTAAAATTAAATATTTTCAACAAAACCAAATTTGGTCATGCAAAGAGTTGACCAAGCATTTATTGAATGGCATCCAATTGTTTCCAATGTTATTAAACAGTACTGAAAAAACTTGTCCGTTGATAGGAAAACTAATTCACATAAAAGAAATGGTGCAGATGATGTTTCTAAAGCCAAAAACCAACACATACGGTGGGAAAGTAGTTCGGTTATCTCAGTGATTTGATTAGTTGGTTGGTTTAAAAACAGAAATGGCACAAAAGAATCCTGGCAGGAATGAAAATAAGAAACGAATATAAGAACCTTAACCTGTGGTGATATTTCGTATATTTTTTGCCACCAATTTTACGATGCTGATCCTTTAGAGAATATTGAAGAAACGTTAAACACCCAAAAGTAGTAAAAATGTCACAAAAAATTCTACGTATGTTATGTAGATTCCCAATGTATCCACTTTCTTTGTCCTAGTTTGGCATCCTGTTAAAATGATAAAGAAGCCCTTAACTGGTACAATAATTAAAATCTTTTAACTAGAACTAATGGACTGTTGGACATAATTTCAACTCTGGAAGTGATTGTGAATATAATGGCATAAAACAAGTTGGAATTATTATTGTCTTCTCTATACATTACAAACATCCAACCACCAACTTATATTTGTACATAAATTTGCTTCGAATAATAAACTTAAATAGTTTTCTCAATATAAAGCTGAAAAAAAATTTAAAGCTAATGCCGCTTTAAAAACATAAAAGTCTCAAAAAGTTTCTGACAGCAACGCTGCTTAAGCCTAAAAGGCCAAAAACAGAGCTCGGCAATTGAGGTGAACTTTTGTAAAAAATTACATATTTTTGCTACATTATTGATGACGAAATGTATATTCCGGTAGATTTTTCGCAACTTCCTGCTTAAAATTTTTATGTTGCTGACTTACGGACATACTAAACGACTAAGAATTTAATTAAATGCAAGACATACTCAGATAATGCCTTTTAGCGTTAAACACGGAATAACAAAATTTTTATACCCCCTTCACCACATGCCGTAGTGAACGGTATCAAAATGCTGCTAATTGGTGTATGAAGCGTATACTTAATAAAATTTACTAATAATATTATCTATTCTACACCCTACAAACATTCACTCAATCACATATATTCGTATATAAATTAGATTCGATTTAATAATAAACTTAAACAGTTTTCTCAATATTTAGTTTCCCTAAATAACTCTCTCGTCGTACTTTTGAATAAGAACCACAGTAAAATATTCTTATAAAATACTTTGAGCTTTAAATAATAAAATCTATTTTTAATAGCTGCCATTTTAATACTAAACTTCATAATAAGTCTTAAAGTTCGTATATTTAAAAATTTATAAAAGAAATCAAAAAATTTATACTGAAGTTAAAATTTGAATTTCACTGCAAATAAATATGTTTATTTATGTGAGTATGTGTGTGTGTGTTCATGTATGTGTATAAATTTATTAATATTCTTTCATGCAACTGTGATAAAGTAAAAATGAAAAATTTTTATTATTTATTAAAACTCAAAGAAGAGCAAACGCTGTTCATATTTATATGAATTGTTTGTTACAAATCAGAAGGATTAGTTTCCTGTTCTATTTTGTTGGAGTGAAATTGTTTTATTTTCTAGATAAATTTAAACATGATTTAATTCTATTCTGTTCTATTTTTATGCTATTTGCAATAACAAATGTTCCTTTTAAGATTTTGTAGATTTTTATACCCTACACCACCACAAGCGGTGATGATGGTATATTATTTTTGTCATTCCATGTGAAATGCTAAGAAGGAATCATCTCAGACCCTATAAAGTATGTACATAAACCTGCATATAATCAAAATCTGAGTCGTTTTAGCTATGTCCGTCTGTTCATCTGTCTGTTGGAAACATTTTTACGACTAGAATAATTGTCCGAATTAAATGAAATTTAGCCACATAATTTGTTATTGCCTTATTTAATACCAGCTATACCAGAATCATTGGCCGATATCTGAGAAAACTCAAAATTCCGAAAAAGAGTTTTAAAATTTTTTTAAACAAAAACTACCAAAATATTAACTTACATTTATATGTATAAAAGTATCAAAATCGGACAATTAGAAAAAAAGTTATAAGCTAATGTATGCAAAATTTTGATACAACCTAAAATCTATATGCTATATGTATCGCAATGTTTAAGATAGCTTTCTGAAATTTGTCCTATGTATTTAACCCAAAAAATTAAATCGTGTTCCCATATAAGGTCCTTTTTCGGTATATGGTTTATAGCTTATAAAACTCTCAAATATGAACCAATTCTATTGAAATTTAGCACAGTTTTTTAATAATATCGGTCCACGTTTTGCTAAAGTTTCCATAACAGGCCCCTTTCTGGAAAGCGTATTTGAGCTTACAAACACTTAAGTTAAAACCAATTTCTGCACAATGATTTTTTAACTGTCTTAGTGTATATTAATAATATGTAAAATCTCGGTCCATGTTTTGTTGTAGTTCCCATATCGGGCCCCTTCCTGGAAAATAGCTTTGAGCCTATAAAAATA
Organism: Cochliomyia hominivorax; assembly: GCA_004302925.2. Lineage (NCBI taxonomy): Eukaryota > Metazoa > Arthropoda > Insecta > Diptera > Calliphoridae > Cochliomyia > Cochliomyia hominivorax. The sequence continues at coordinate 31,029,514 of PYHX02000467.1, read as the reverse complement.
GTAAATGAAGACCAATTCTATTAAAATTTGGCACTGTTTTTTTTTTCAATTGACTTCAAAATATATTATTAATTTGGAATAACAGTCCGTATTTTGCTATAGCTCCCATTTAATGTGCCTTAATGAAAAACGGGTTTGATCTTAAAAAACACTTAAATAAACACTAATTTCAATTAAATAATCTCGGTTCTAAATATGCTGTAGTTTCCATATAAGGCCCATTCCCGGAAAAGAATTTTGAAGTTATAATACTATTAAAAAGGGACCAATTCAGTTGACCAATATCGGTACATATTTTGCTATAGCTTTAATATAACGCCCATTTCCCTTCTTCTCCTCTTATTTTCCTTTCCTTTAATATTAAGTTTTTTTTTAATCGGTACCAATATTTATATACTGTATTCATATCATATTTCACTGTAGCTCTTATAAAGACCTCCTTCTGTAATTAGTGTTTGTGGTGATGAACGAATAATAAGGTTTTCGGTGCAATATTTTCAACTCCTGCTAATTTTTGCATTATGTTAGTGGTGGAGGGTATTGAAGAATCGGCATAGCCGAATATAGCATTCTAACATATTTTTAAAATTTTTTTGTAGCTCTTTTTTGTTAAACATATTTTATTAAACTAGATTTCCCCCTCCCCCTTTGTTTCACGACTAGACTACAATATGAATTTATTTGATGGTAGAGGAAATGAAAAGGGGAGAGGGGGTAATATTTGGCTTAGATTGATTGAAATTTTACGTGTTGCTGGCAATCACATGAGGTTGATTTGTTTTCTTAACCATTTACTTAACTCATTATTTGCTTATACACTTTTGTAAGTGTATAGGAGTGTATATGTGAGTGTGAGTGAAAAAGTCGTAAATTTAAGAACAATAATAAAAAAGAGTATAACAAATATATAAAAAGTTGTAAATCGGTTTTATTTCCTTAATTTTATAGCGCATTTTTTTCGTTACTTTTTTCAAGTTGTTTACTTAAAATGAAATTATCGGAGCACAAGGTTGGTGAGAGAAGTTTTGAGACTCTATTACATAAATTGGGGAATTTGTGGTCTTATAAGTAATATTTTATTAAATAATTAAATAGAAGGCGTTTAAATTTTATTTTAAGAAGTGAGATTAGATATATCTTTGCATCTACACTGGTGCATACTTCTTTAAACGCGCGTAACTTTCTTTTAAAGAATTTGAAATTACATTTTTATTAAATCAAGTAAGACTTTTTTAAAATATTAAAACTAAAAACTTTATTTGTACTTCCACCACAAGTGGTGATTTCAACTTTGTCATTCACGTCATGTATACATCAAATCAAAATCTGGGTCGATTTAGCCTCGTCTGTCTGAAATTTGCTATATATATTTATTTTGATACAATAATAAATTTGACCTAACTCCCATATAAGGCCCCTTTCCGGAATATGGTTATAAATATATATCAACTCTTTTGAAAATCAGAAAATTTATTATTCTAACCACCTTGGATATATGTTGTATGTGTATAAGTTTGGTAGTGTATGTATCTATCATAATGTTGTTGATTTTATATATATAATATGGTGGAGGTATGTTTCCATATTCTTGGAAGTTAAGGATCACAAATGCTTTGGACAAATTAAGTTCCACAAAGAAAAAATTAAATCTCTGTGGTTTTTATCCACGAGCTCACACCGTATCCTTAATTTCAACATCCAATTTCATAATGAGAGATCACGGAAGGCAGGGAATAGAAAAATATCTTATGAATCATTCCACCTCATCAATCATTTTTCACTTTTTAATAATTTTGTAAATTTTGAACCGCATATCAGAGGAAACCTGTAATTTCAAGGTGCTAATTTTCGGAAACTTTCAATTATAAATCGACGAATTAGAATAAATTTATGCTATTATATTAAGCTGCATCGTTCATTTCCTGCAAGATAGTTATAACTCAAAAAATCAGTTTTATCAGCAGATGAATTTTTAATTTTTTTAGCTAAAAATCATTAAGTATTCTTGTGTTATACATAAGAAAAAGTTGTATATATTGTATACGTCTGTGAGTGTGTATGTACAAAACATAACGTATTTACTTCACACATATTCGTAGTGTTGGGTATTAAATATTCGACATAGCCGAATGTAGCATTCATGCTAATTATATAAGTATTTATTACTACTTCTTTCAATTTATTTATAATGTGTGTATATTTCTCTATAAACTTTTTCCAACTACTTTTTAGATCACCCTTGTATAAGTCTTATCCTTTCCTTCTTTTCCTACACACAAATACACATTCGTGGAACTAGTGTATCACAGATCAACCTTATACGCCATTTGATATTGTTTAAAAATTTAATAAGACATTTAAACTTTTCCAAAACAAATAAACGTATTATAATTCTATTTTTTCTTAGTTTCATAAAAATTCGTCTTATATGTACACATGTATGTATATGTTGAAATACACACACACACACATACATACACTCGTACATTTATATAAATCGCACTTGAGCCAATACATCTTAAAGTTACGCACTTGTCTTACTCGTTAAGTGCGTGCTTAGATGTTTAAGTGTTTTTCCACATTTTCTTTTGTTTCTCTTGTTTATAGCTAGAAGAAGCACATGGTGGTTTTCTTATTTTCCCTTTAACTGATATACGGATGTGTAAGTATATTTACATGTGTGAATATACATATATGATGGTGAGAATAATAAGGAACAACTTATTGAAGTGAAATTTTAGAGAAATTTGAATTTGAATTTGTGAAGCACAAGTTGTCACTGCTTGTTAAGGGAATATGTTGGATGCACAAGTTAATAATGGGGATTTAGGCAACATATGATAACATGATTTTGAGTTTTATGCTTCATCAAGACTCAGTATCATTATTAAATCGATTAAGTGATATTCGTCCGTTTGTCTGACCTATTGGTTGTTCATGTAGACTTTTTGAACAAACGTGTAAATCGCAATATTAAAAATATCTTGATAAAATTTGGTTCAAATTTTATGTTGAGCCAAGGGCGATACTTAAAAAAATTTTCGTTGATGAATCAATCATAATGTCACCTATCGCTCATATAAATTTTCTCCCCGAGATGGGTCGTTTTAAAAGATATCAATTTTAAAAACTTATCAATAACAAATTTTTTTAGGTTTCTTTTAGTAATGAAGTCGTAAAAACTCAAGTTGATTTTTAGAATGTCAAGAATCTTATGGCCTCAATTTGAATAGATATACTTCTTAATGTGAGTTGATATCTTAGCTATCTACACTAAGATCACAAGAATAAAGTGGTTTTGATGATATTGATTTAAAAATTAATTAGTTATTAGTATACAAAACATAGAACATGGAGCCAAATGACACAGAAAGCATATTTAATGGCGGAAATATTGCTTGAAAAATATAAATTAAGAAAACCTCAAATTCAAAAAGTTATATTAAAAACCAGGTCGAATAAACATAATGCCCATTCGTCCGTCAAGGTGTCCATGTAAACACTGAAAAAATTCTATAAAAATTCTACAAATATTTAAAAAAAAAAACTTCTACATAAGTTTTCTAAGCTCATAAACTATGACCTCCCATGCCCTGTCCGTGCCTGTATTGAATTAGACATTTAGTTATATTAATCCATATTGAAATTTTTCAATCATCAGTATGAAACTTGTTTCAAATGAAAAACTTTTAACGAATATCTCAAGTGAGAGTTCTCGAATACGGTCCCGACGACTTTCTCAAGGAACTGTTGTACTAAAGAAAATGTAGGACTGATAAGACTAGAGAGAGGGGTATCGCTCATACAAAGCAAATATTGATTTTCGATTATCTAAAGGCCTATAACAGCGAGAGTTCTTTATTTGGTCATGACAACTTTCTCAAGTAACTGTTTTACTGGAGAAAATACAGGATTGGTAAGACCAGGAGGAGGGCTATAGCCCATGCAAAGCAACATCTTTTTTTTAGAAAAACGAAGTTTGCCAGATCTGCTAGTTCTTAATAACTCTAAAACAGAATGTTTTATAATTTTCATAGTTATAAAGAAGCCTTTTGATATCCATCACTATCAATTTAGAAAAATTCCTTCAATTATTTCTAAATTGACAGTGGTGAAAGTATTAAAGCTTTACTTTATTTATCATCAATTTATCAATAAAATTTGACTGCACCCTTACATCCATATCAAAATATATTTTTTTTACATTGTTAAACCATAAATAAATAAATAAATAAATAAATAAATATACAAACAAACGATATATAATTTTTAACCTACAATCCTACACATATTCACGTATATAGATTTTCAATACATTACAGCATTTTAATATGAATATAAGCGGGTAGAAAAAACAAATTCTTAAAACACTTATTGCTCCTTTTTTGCTTTTCCGCTTTTTTTTTTTTTTTTTTTTTTGCTTTTGTTTTTGTTTTTTTCGCCTGTTTTTACTTAAACGTGATTGGAATTCGAAACCAATTTGTCATTGTGGCAAAAATAGACGTTGAAGTAGCATGTTATATTGTACGTGTATTGCTGCTGGTCTTGGTGGTTTTATTTTATATTTGTATGTAAAATTATAATATCAAAAAGTCAAATGCAGGTTAAAAACACATGATTCTTCATATTTCACTTCTGGTTAAAGTCTTCAAACGTATTCGCTCTTTGGTTCTCTTCTATAACTGGCAACCGCCACAACAAAAGGAATCAAAATATGTTTTAGCTGTTGTTGTTGCTGTTATATTTTTATTATATTTTCTTGGCTTTAAATAATAATTAAATTTTTTTCATTTTAATAAATTTGTTGTTGTCACCTTGTTTTTGCACATTCACATTTTTCTTCCTTCCTTTTTCGTGAAAATTCAATTACGGTTTTATATATTGACATCATTTAGTACCGAAAAAAAGGATCTCTTGAACTAAATAATAATAAATACTTGTTAAAAAATGAACAGGAAATAAAATTTTGTTAACGAGAGTAAAGTCACAAAAACTTACTTACATACATATACACATGTATTTACACATAATTATTTATATCTTCATTATTATTTTTTTTTTTTCAAAGAAAATTTTATTAAAATTGTTGATAAGCTGTACAAAAAATTAAAGAGGAAACCGGAAATTTGTAATTTGTAAATAATATTACATACACACACAAATACATATTTTAACATAAACAAAATTTTATGACAATTTAATTATTTCCTGTGTCATTAAAAATAACGAAATGGAGGTTTTTTTATTATATTTTATATTAAAGATTTATTAAAACTATGTGCTAAAAAATCCTGTGTTTTTTCGTAGTGATAAAAGGATATTAACGCCTGATTTATTAGTGAATATATACAAATAATTTCGTTATTTATAACTCAATTACTATCGATTAGTTCTTAAGTCTCGAATTCTCCTAAAGTGTTATAAAAAAGCTTAAGAAATTTGAAAGAGAAAATAAAGCCGATAATACTATGTCCTGATGTTCTTTTATACTTTAGTAGACACAGGACGTAATAACAAATCGATTTATTGGGAAAATAATGCCGTAACTTTGAAACCATTAGATATACCAAAGTAAAGATCCCCATATGGTCATGATCGCAGTTGGTGGTCCTCTAAGGTAGAACATCTCAGCTATGTAAATTTTTATAAAATTCGCCAAAAATTAATTTATGAATTAAGATCAATTTGGACTAATTGTAGGAACATATTAATGGTTTTAGTTGTCTATAATATTTTATTATTAAAACCAACTGCCGAATTTACTTGTGTCCAATATATATTTATACTCTTAACTACGACAAGCAGTGATAAGGCTTTATAGTGAAAAAGTTAACGCCAAGAAGGAATCATTTAAGACCCCATAAATTATATATTCCTGCCTCAAATGAAAAACTTAGTCATTCAACTATGTATGTCCGTTTGTTTTTAAATATGTCTGACAAACGTCTGTCTGTCTGCCAGTACGACACCACTAAACATTTTTTTTTAATTTCTTTTATTTGAAAAAAATTATTATTGTTACAGTTTATGTTTTTGTATCTTATTCGGTTAAAGCTTTCATTTTTTTCTTTGTTACTTTGCTCGAAGAGGTATTCCATTTCCTTTTAAAATCTACCACACATTTGGACATTTTGGACAATTTTTTTAATGCTTTTGGATCCCAAACTTTTCTTCAACATTTCCCGATCATCAGCAACATATAATGTTGCGAAAATCAACCAGAACATACGTTTCGTCATAAATTTTGCAAAGAGACAAATTTTTTTGGAAAGACTTGACTTCAATTTCTGTGGTCCGGTTTTGGTCTCTAAATTCTAAGCAGCTTTCGTGTCAGGAAACAAAAAGTCTGAGCACAGAGTTAAACAGGCTACTTTTCTAACGGATGTGTTGCGGGCTCTTTTTAAACAGTGGAACAGTTTGACGGCAGACCTTTAAATGCTCGGTAAACTTTTTGTAGGACCAAGTTTGATTTTGTTAAAAATATTTAATAAGATTAGAATGCACTTTTTCTTGGTAAAAATTTTGAAATTATTTCAGATATCGGTTTATAACTTTTTGCTATTGGACTGATATAGCTGATTTTAAAGAAAAAAGCTACTTAAGGCAACAGCTAACAATGTGGCCAATTCTAAACGTGAGAATGTTTCCAACCGACAGATGGATATAGAAAACATATACTTATGGACTCTTGCAAGTCTCTTTTTTTGGGGCCACAGACAAAATAAGTTAAAGCTGGGTTAAAAGAAACGTTTATTTTTTGTAAACTGCTTTAGATAATGAAAAATTAGACGATTAATTTTTATGACAAAAAATTCATAAATATTTTTTAAAAATATTCAGATTCACAAAGATTTATTTGACAGAGAGTTTCCCTTTATGATTTAAAATATTCTCGCACGAGCTTTTAAAATCTATTTCTCCTTTGAGATATAAAATTATAAAATAATAGTTGTTTTCATTTGTTTAATATTTATAATAGTGACAAGGGCTTTTAATGTGCGCATCTAGAAATATAGCAAAAAAGGTTTTATTTTCAAAACTTTTTTCTCTTCAATCCAACCACAATACACAGTGGTTAAAAAAATAACTAAAATAGCTTTGAAGAAAGGATTATCTAATATGAGATAAAAGTTGATAATTGTCTAAATTTCAATAGAACTGGTTTATATATTTAAAGTAACTTTTAAGCCAAAAATTCTAATCCAGGAAGTGACATTAAATATAATAATGTCCCAATAATTTTCAAAGTATATCTATATAATAAAGAGAGTTAAAAAAGTTATTGTACCTAATTTAAGTAAAATTAGTCGACATTTAACCTTTTCCGAAAGAGGTATTATATGGTACCTAATGACCTAAGCAAAATAACTTTTCAGCTAATCAAAATAAATCTATGCGGCAAATTTTAGGATGTTATTTTCAAAATTGTGACCTTTAGGAAACACTAATATTGGGGTGTATCAAAATTTTAAAAATTAATAGAAAAGCTTTCCTTCTGAACTTTAAGGTTGAATCTGATATCGATCTGTATCTATTTTTCCTGCTGAACCATTGAATTAAACAGGATTGTTACAAACATCCGGGTCAAATTTCGTTAAAATCGTTTCATTAGTGTGAACTTTAAAATGTTTCAATAAACTAATAAATAATAGACAACGGGACGTAGTAAAGCGAGATCGTTCTTGATTTGATGCAAGAATGTAAAAGCTTCATGAAATATGACATAGTTAACTTGCTTACTTATCACTCGAGGTAGAGGCGGTATAAAAAATGTATTATACAAGTCGTAATGTTTGTTTAAATTATGAATTGTATAATAAATTGATGGAAATGATTGAAGTTTGGTGTACTTATCAACTTTTTTATTAAAGTGAAGTAGGGTATATTGAATAAAGCAGTCCAGTCCTCTAAGGAGATCTCATGTCCTTTTTCAAAACATAATACGCTGTTTTAGGTGCCCACAAAAGCTTTTCATTCATACATAATTAATTGAAGTCTGGGCAGTGGTAAAGGAAGAGTTCATCATTTTCCACGCATGTTCTGCATTCAATGTCGTGTTAAGTGTGTCTGAGGTGTAGAAAATCCAGCAAAAACACCCATCAGCATACTCAGTTAATGTTTATAAAATCCAATATATATATAAGGTCTTCCTGTCATTTGGATTTCTCCAAAGTATCTTTAAAGTTCTGAAAATTGTTTCTTGACCTCTGGATTGCTTTCGCTTACTTTTATAGCCTCGTCCTTACCACAATAAAAGGCATTGTACTTTGTATGCTTATATCTTGTAGCTTTGCTTGTATATTCTTTTGTTTCCAACTTAAATTATGTGTATGCTTCTCTCCTTGGTATAGTCGATGATAATGACTTTACAATCCTAGAAAGTTCTAAACTTGGTATCTTTAGATGAAATGGCCTTGATGGTAAGTTGTCTCTCGGTGCAGACATTCAATTCTTAAATTGCAATTATGCCTGATTTGCCTCCAACCCCATAATCACACATACTAAAGAATTGTATAATCGGTAAATGGAGGAATTTGGTTCAATTGTATGAATACTTTCTTACAAAAAAATCGTTTCACATACCACCGTGCAACATCAGACAAAAATGTCAACAGACAGAGAGGTTAACAAACACAAATATTTAGTTTTAAATGTATTTCATATTTTTTGTCTTTTGCTCCTCTTCTCAGATGTCAAACTGTCAGGTTAATTTAAAATTAGTTATGACACACACACATGTTATATGCTTCCAACGAAGTAACTATATCTCTTTACAAAGGATTAAAAAAAAGACAACAAAAAAGTAACAAAAACAAAATATTGAAACTAAAATAAAGTTAAAGTGCTACAAATTATTAGATAAGTTTAAATTAAATGTGGTTTAATGGTTTAGAAAAGTACGTAACAGTTAGTTACCTAACCCATCAATCAGGAAGTGACATTTAAAGAGAAATGAGATTAAAAAAAAAACACATTTTTATATTTAGCTAAAATCCTCATACACAAAAACGTACACATGTGTGTGAGTATATGTATAAGAATATTTTAATATTTTTTATAGAGTTTTTATGTATATGACTTTAATTATCTACACATAATTTAAGATTTTTTTATTTGATTCATTCATGTTTTTATACCCTGCATACACCACCACAGATGGTGGGTGTGTTATGCGTTTGTGCAGATGTTGTAATCACCATCACCTGAGTCGATTTAAGCATGTCCGCCGTTCAAGTGGCTGTCCTTTTAAAACTTTTTCGCAAAATATATGTTGCAGTTTTGTCGATGTCTATTTAAATTGCTTGTGATCAATCCATTATTTCATTATAGGCCCCACACAAATTTCCCCCTGGAAAGGGCTTTTTAGTCCATAAAATTCTTAAATATAAAACGATTTTTTTCCAAATCCAAAATTCAATTTATGAATTTATACGCCTTCCAAAAATCACTTTGAAACTCATAAATCGCACACATACGGGTAAATTATACAAAGCACGATGTATAATTTTTTCTAATCCCCATATAATTGTCCAGAAAAAATATATTTTAAACTATAAATTTCACATAAATCGTAATAATCTATTTCACACATAAGCATTATTAATAAAAGCAAATTATACGAGGGCCTTTCATATATTTTTCGTAGCAGTCATTTACAACCAACAATGTGGTGTAGGGAATTACATAATCGAGCTTGACCGCGTTTTAATATTTTTTTTGTAAAAAAACAAAATAACAGAGTAAAGTATATTATACACAAAACTGTCAACATTATTTTAAGTTTTTTTTCTCTCTCTCTCTTTATGCTTTTTTCACAGAGTCCTTGTAAATGTTGTGTTTAACATAATACCAGCATAAATACTAACTAAAATATTCTGCTTGTGAAGGCATATTTAGTTTTTTTTCTTCCTTTTAGTTTTTTCTTGACATTTTCATTTTTCTTCAGATGTTCAAATAACCTCTGTTTTTTATTCTCTCCCACATTACGTATGTAGGTGTTTGTATTTCGTATCTGTGGAAGTCAGACACACACTACATTTTAGATTTGTGGTGGAGTGTGAATCAGCAAACTTCACTTCATGACTTTTTTTTTACCATGAAAATGTATTTTATCTATTGCAATTTCTGAAAGCGGTAAAGGAATTCCCGTCACTGTTTTCTCTGTATATGTATTCATATATATTATAATATTTAATACACACAAAAAATATTTTAACTATTTTTATTACAACTTATTTGATATTTTATTTCCGTTTTGTATTCTATTTCCACTAGAGTTATTACAAAAATATAGTTTTATATTGAAAACTTTTTTTATAATAGAGAAATAGAATTAAGCTCCATATAAAATCATAACATAAAAATGCATTTTTGATGCATCAATACATTTTTGATGAAAAATTCATTTTTTTAAAAATGTAATTTAATTTTTGGTGAAATATTTTTTTTTTAAATTTATATCAGATGATGGGCTGTGATTTAACATGTCATAGAGATTCAGTAATAATATGGGACTGTTCTAAGGGCATATCAACTCAATATTATGGGGGAATGCATTAACCGAAGTCACAACATAAAGTAGATGCTCAGTAAGAATATGAACATGATATTTGGCACGCTACCAAGTAAACAGATTACAACCATTTGCAGCACTCAGATACTACATAATCAATGCCGGCTAAATAGGAACATGCTACAGTTGCCAGTGAAGCCTCTTTGTGCAACCAATGATATTGACACTGTACAAAGAAAAGATCTGAAGCATTCATGAGTGAATCTTTACAAAACATGTCTTTTTATTGTAGACCTCCTCAGTTTACCTAATGAAAAAAATATTTTACTTGAAATTTTAGTAAAAAAGAGTATTTTTCTAGAAAATGGGACTTTATAAAAATTTACCTATGATTTTTTATCTAGTTATGTCTGACGGTTCTCGTGTCCGTCTGTTGGAAACATACTCACGCCTAAAATAATTGTTTGAATTTAATAATTCGAATTTGTTGTTGTCTAAAACAGTTTTCTATTTAAAACCAGCTATATCGGTCCTTTAGATATCTGAAACAACTTCAAAATTCCGAAAAAGAATTTTTCTTAAATCTTGAACGAAATGTTATTAGATTTAGAGAGAATTTTATCATATTTTTTATCATATATTTCATCTTCGTACAAAAAATCATCAAAATTGGTTCAGTAAGAAAAAACTTATAGACTAAAATATGAAAAATTTTGATACACTCCGAAATCTGTGTATCATATAGTTTTGTTCTTGATCATTTAAATATTCTTGCTTCCATGTAAGGCCACTTCTCGGAATATGGTTAAAAGTCAATAAAACTCTTTCTGCAACTTTTTGAAGGCACCAATGTGGGGTCTTGTTTTGCTATAGCACCTACTTAAGCCACCTTCCGGAAATCTTATTAAATTTTCAATTTCATAGATAATTCTGAACAATATTTTTTAACTCTTTTAATGAATTTAACAACGTTGAATGATATCGGTCCATATTTTGCTATACCTTCCATATAAGATCGTTATTATCATATCGAATTATATAAATAAATTTCCCAATATAGATGCTAAATACTTGAGCATATATTTTATACCTTGGCTGACAATTCGACCCAAGTTAGGCTTCCTCTAGTAAAATTTAACCATTTTCCGTATTTATTCCATTAAATAAATTCATAAAGATTAGTGTAGACAATAAAGTCCCATCACGCAACGTTATTTCGCAATGTGTCGCAAACACATATATATTCACAGCAAACATTTATTGCTATTACAAACATGTTATTTGTTGAATTCATATTATTTTACTAACAATTCCGTTGCAGTAATAAAACTATTTTTATAAAATAAAAGAAATATTGTGGTAGCAGTATGTTTGGAAATATGTTCGAATGATCACAAGTTTATCGTTATAAAAAAACTATTGTTATAATTACAATATATTATTTTCAGTTTACTGAGAACTGAATATGAACAATATTTTCTTACAATTTATGTTAACATGGAAAATAAGCCATAATTGAAAAAATATTCTATAAATAAAAAATAGGCCATCAAAATAAATAAAAATTATATGACGAAATCATGTCAAATAATGCTTACATATTTCCAAATGTATGTACTAAAATATTTCATACAAATTTGTTCAATAACAAAGTAATTCGAACAAACAAATATTTTATTGAAATAGCAATATTTTTAGTGAAAAAATTATGTTTTAGAGAAAAAAATATGTTTTATTTAGTGGCGATAACAATAATTATTGTTATCAATTCAAATAAAATAAACATTTATTGGAATGACAATGAATTTAGTGGCGATAACCATAACTATAATAAATAATAAAATAACCTTTTATTACAATAACAATATCTTTTATTAGAATAACAATATTTTTAGTGGTTACAACAATAATTATTGTTATTAATGCAGAATCAAAATGCGAATAAATAAATTTTGTAGTTACGTTAACAACATATAATAACAATAGTAAATTGCCTCTCGATTATGGTTACAGCAAACATATTTTTTCTCTGCATGATTGAATATGTTTTTCTAAACCAGTTTTGCAGAAGGTAAAAATTGCCGACAATTATAAATTTTTTATTAAAATACGCTAACCATAATATGATTTTCATACTAACCTGCATAAAATTTCTATTAGGAGAGGGCTAAAAAATGATCTTAGTACTAACCATAATCCGGCCTTCTTGAAAAAAGGATTAAAATAAATTTTGTCGCGATTCCATAAATTTTACAAAAGTATGCAGCATTGAAAAATTACTTCAAAATAGAGAAGAGAAAAAATGCTTTTAAGCATAAAACTTTTATAAATATAAATTGAAAGATTAAACAAAATTTGTTCAATAATCAAAAGGTTAAACAATATCAAACTACTTAAGAAACCTCAGAATATACAAAAGAAAAACAAAATACGAAACCAAAAATGTCCCAAAGCGTTTCACATAAAACAATACAAATGTTGAAATTAAGTGGAAAAAATAAGAAATATTTATTTTTAATAATGGTCTTTGATATGGAGCAATATTTTCTAGGATAAAAATGGTTTAGATGTTAAACTAAAATGCTAAAATATAAGTGTGTGCGTGTTTGCATCGGTAGAAACTCACATGTAAACATAAACAAAAATACAAGCACACACTCCAGCAAACAAATACACATTAAAACACTATAAACTACATAAAGAAGAGAAAAGAAAAAAGAATGCTAATTTTGGCTGTGCCGAATCTTAAATACCCTCCACCAATAATTAAATCGATTCACTATCATATGATAGTTTTACAAGCTCAAATTCACTTTCTGCAAAGGGGTGTTATATAGAAGCTATAGCAGAATATGGACCGATATTGGTTAGATTAATAACAAATATTCAAAATAGTTAGATGACAAATTGAGCCGAATTTCAATAGAGTTGGTCATTATTTTACTACCTTTATAAGGTAAAAAATGTTTTCCGGAAAAGATAGATATATGGGAGCTATAGCGAAATATATGGACCTAGATTGGCCAAATTAATAAGGTATGCTAAAGAGAGTTAGAAATATAATTGTGTCAAATTTTTGTCTTTAATTACTTGTTTTTTAAGATCAGAAATGTTTCCCGGGTAAGAGTCTGATATGGCAGCCATAGCAAAATATTGACCGAAATTGTTTTATTAATAATATATATTAAAATTATAATGCTGAATTTCAATGAAATTAGTTTTTATTTAAGTGTTTTATAAGCTCAAACCCATTTTTCTGGAAGGATCGTTATTTGAGGGCTTTTTCAAAATATGGACTGATATTAAGAAAATTAATAACATTTGTTTAATTAATTGTGAAAAATTTTAATAGAACTGGTTCATATTTAAGAGTTTTATAAGCTATAAACCATATTCCGGGAAGGGATCAAATAATAACCCCAGCACAATATTGTTTCTTTAAGTTTATTATTGTATAAGAACTAATATATATGGAAATTTTCGCTAAATTATCTTAAAAATTGCGATCCATATGATATACAGATTTTCGGGTGTTTTAAGATTTTACTTATTTTAGGTTATAATTTTTTTATAGATTCGATTTTGATGATTTTTTGCACGATGATGAAGAATATATTACTGTTTGTTATAGTTAATTTTTGTTTTAATTTATTTATCTTTTGTTGAAAAATTAGAAAGGTTTTTTCGGAATTTTGAGGTTATCTCAGATATCGATGAATCGATATAACTGGTTTTAAATAGATAACTACTTAGGGTAACAGCAAATAATGTGGCCATATTTTATTGATTTTTTTGTAAATTTTAATAATATTCGCAATCAAATAAAAGAAATAAACTGTAAGTATGTATGTTAAGAATTTTCGATCTCACTCATTAGGCTTTTGAAATTAGAAAATTCTATTAACAGTTGACAAATTAATTTTTAAACATCCTCGACTATAAGTTACTAATTTGATAAATTTCGGTCAATATTTGGTTACAGATCTTGTGTAAGGAATCTTAATGCCCCAATTCCGAAAAGGGTTTTATGTTTACCATTTAAATTATTGCCTCTTTAAATCCATTTACCTTTTGTTGAACAAATAAAAAAGTTTTCTTTGAAATTCTGCGGTTGTTTAGATATCAGTCTATAACATAAGCTGATGAACCAATATAACTGATTTTAAATAGGAAACGCTTAGGACAATAACAAAAAATGGGACTGAATTTTATTAAATTCGGATATTTATTCTATGCGTGACAATGTTTTCAACAAGGGGACAGACAAACAGATAGGCAGACGGACATAGCTTAATCGACTCAGATTTAATTGGATACAAGAATGTGTATCTAATAAATAATATAACAATGTATAATAATTTCTTCTTGGTATTACACATGTATTGACAAAATTAACATACCCTTATCACCACTTGTGGTTGCGGAGGGTATAAAAAGAAAACAAAAACTTGAAATAGAAAAATATTGTGAACCATTATTACAAGGACTTCATTTCATGAGTTATTTATGGTTTTATTCAAGATTACTTGTGTATGTCAATGATACACGAATACACTCTCATATACTTAACAATACTACACATACAAACATACTCACATATATATGTATAAATATAAGTTTATATAAAGTTAAGTATGTATAAAGCTAAAACATCAACACCAACTTAAACAAATGACCAAAATGACAAGGTTGATGTTATTTTATTCTCATTCACTGTTGTAAATATTTAAGTAACGCACGCATACACACTCACATAATCTTAATCACACATGCACGGGAAAAACGAATACTTACATAACTTTTGTCTGTTGTATAAACAAAATATTAGCTAAAAGTTTAAGTCCATTTGAAGTATTAGATGTAATAATGTGACAACAACAGTTTATAGTTTTCACCACAAATCATTAGAGAATTCAATAGAAAATAAATAAAAAGGTATTTCTTTTTATGGAACCATAAAATAACTTCTTATATGGAGTACTCAGGAAAAAAGTATCATATAACGAGAAGAATCATCTATATGAAATACAAATAAAGGTAATAATTTAGTATTTTACCATATATTGCGTGAGTATGAAAACCTTCCATGTGACTTTCGATTTAAAATGTGATTGCAGGTACAGCAATTGTATTGAGCAGTTTTAAAACCAGCAATAATAAGCCGATATTTGAAAAAAAACTATAAATTCAAGCAAAAAGCGTTTGCGATTTATTATATACAAAAATTAAATGAATTAAAAATGCATCGGTTCATTAGAAAAACAAGTAAAAATATAAAGTCGGTCAAACCCCACACCCAGTGTTACCGTGGTGCGATTTTAGTCGCAAATTGAGACATTTGCAACTGCTTGTGAATTTTTATGTACTTTTTTAAATTTCCGCTTTTTGTCCTCTTTTTAAAATTTGGATTTTCGGCACAAAACATCCCGAAAATTCAAATTGGGTTAATTAATTTGACCAGTTATTGTTACAATATCAACGTATATTTGAGATTTTTGCCCTTAAAAGTGATATTTGGAATACGTTTTGTATGGAACCTATGACAAATAATGAACCGACCCTCGAATATTTTGGCAAATTATTTTAGAATATTATAAGACTTATTTGTGTCAAATTTCTTTAAAATTGTTTTGTATTTATAACTTTTATGAACTTAAAATCTCATTCCAGGAGGAAATTTTATATGGTTGGTACCTGGATCGGTCCTTAGGTAAAACAATAATATGTACCAAATTTTATCGATATATTTTTAAATTATGATCTGTACTCTTCACAACGTTTAAAAGGAAAGACGGCCGGACAGATGGACGGACACGATGTTGGTTCAGAAAGTGATCTGAGTCAAACGGTATACTTAAAGGTGGATGGATATTTTTTACATGTTACAAACATCAGCACAAATACATAAGACCCCAAACAACTTTGGTGGTGAATGGTATAGAAAACAATAAAGATAACTAAATATTCAATACAATAACCACAAATATGAAACAAATACATCATGTTTCGTACATATACATCTGTACGTATGTATATACCTTAAATGCATCACAAGAACATTCTATGGAGAAAGTTTATACTAATTTGTATTTGTTTAATTAAAAATTTTAAGAAAATACTTCGCATGAACTTCGATGTTGCCTCAGATATCGAATTAAATTTTTGATACACTAAACTAATTTAGCTTATTTTTAACAATAAACTTTTCAAGACGATAGCACATACTCACGCTGAATTTCAAATCGCTTTGTCCCTCTATTGAGGGACCGACGGATAAACAAACAAAAATTGTTAAATCTATTCAGATTTTGAATTAATGCAAGAATATTCACACATTATAGGGTCCTTTGTGTTACACACGAAATGATTCTCTTCACCTTTTGTGGTGAAAATAAATTTCTCAATCATGGACACAATAGACACAGATTTTGTTTTGTTTCAACAAAAATAAAAAGCACAATTTGCAGCGAATTTGCTGGAAGATGCTTCTCTCTCTTTTATAGGTGAATAAATGAATGAAGGTTGTATATAATTTAGCAATACAAGCTACAGTATATGTTTCGATGGAGTCGAATTTTTGGTTTAACGTACACAGCATACCACTATTAGTCCAATAGTGGCAGTATTGCACTTCGAACTAAAACCCAATGCCGAACTTGTGGAAATATAAGAATCTTAAGTTGATTAAAATAATCCCCAAAATTAAATCATAATGACTTCAGTAGAGCAAAAATAAAGCAAGTCTTAAAAATAAGTGAAATCACTGCATTATCACTAATAATTTAAGGACTTATAAATACATTTATAGAAATATTTTCCAGTGTATCTTAATGTGGTCTTTAATGATGATCATTCTTTACAAATGGAATGACAAAGTTGATATAATACCTCCTTCATCACTTGTGGAATTTAAGGGTATAAAAAATGGTCAATGAAACATTTAGCTACGTAATATATATACAAAAAAATGAATTGAAGCATTAGTTCACCTGTCTTGTGAAAAATCTTTTATTATGATTCATGTAGAAATAACTTACTGGTATACGCGTCACTTCAGAACAGATTATTTAACTGACTGACTTAATCCAATATTTACCTCACAACCGGAATAGTTTTAATTAACAACAAGAAATTAACATTACTAACTAGTTTACTAGTAAAAGATATTGAAATTCGGTACAATTAAAATTTGTACATATGTCTTCTGAAATTCACGTTAAAAAATACTAACATTTGAGCACACAATATTATTAAAACGATACGTTACGTATACTTAATAATTTATTTATTTAACATCATGGTATTCATCATACGACATATATCATATTTATTGATAAAATAAGTTAGTAAGATATAATAAGTATAATATCGAGTATAAAAATTAATGGTGGTTATTTTACCACCTATTTGAGCAAAGTGACAGAAAGCACTATATTAACGTCAATGGAAGGATTTCCAAAAAAGTTCATCATTACTTATTAAAACTATAACGATATATTTAATATCTTTATATACATTTTAATAATAATTGTAAACTTGACTTGACTATAAATTTCTGTTCATATTTGTTCACAGCTCCCATAAAAGGAACCTCCCGGAAAAACTAATGCCCCAATTCTTTATTTATATTATTCCCTGTACTTTCAGGAAATATTGAAAATTATAATTGTGTCATAGTTTTGACCAAATGATTGAGATGTAGACGATACAAGTTTTTAGATTTTTGTGTACAACCAGGAATAAATACTAAATAATTAAGTTTTCATACATTTCCTATACTCATTCAAATTCTGAGAATTGATAAATCATAAATAAATATTTATATATTATCATGAATAAAGTACAGCTGGGCGAATACGTTATTTATAAGATTTATTATTAAGTATACGTCCGCATTACAAATTCATAGAAAAACAAGTAAGAATGTTGCATTTGGCTATGTCGAATCTTCAAAACCCTCCACCACGGAGAGAACACATGGAACACTTAATGAGTCATAAAATTAGTTATACATTTAGATAAAAAAATTTTTTCTACCGATTTTGATCATTTTGAAATGATAATGATGTTCACATAACATAATTTTACTGCAAAATCATTAAAATTTATGGACTTATAATTGACAATTCTATGAAAGTTCTTCCTTTGAACTTAGAGATTGCCTCGCAAATTGGTTTACAACTTTTAACATACTGAACCGATATTGCTAATTTTAAATGGGAAAGTTTTAGAGCCATAGCAAATATCCAGGCAAAATTTAATTGAATTTAATTTTTGGGGATGTGAGTGTGTCAATGAACTCAGATATGAAGTCTGAGATGATACCTTCTTAGCGTCACACAAATTGATTAAGATGGCCAAATATGTATAAATATACTAGACCAAGTTTTCAAAAAGTATTAACTTAATTAAAATCATATATATTCAAAAAAATTCTAGTACAAAAAACAAATTACAAATACTACAATGTACAACTTAAAATATCACATAATATTAACTATTTCCATTTATCTGTCAACATTTAAAGAAACTTACAAACTCTTTAAAAATAATATTTTGCACACCGATAAGAAAGAAATCATTTTATAGCATAAACAAATATAAAAGTTAAAAAAAATAAAAAAAAGAAGAAGAAAAATGGCTAAAAGTTTATAAACTACATAACTAAACGTCTTGAAAAAATAATAAACTTTTTGGCAACTAAATAAACATATTGAATATTAGCGCATGAAAAATAGATTTATAGAGAAAAATACTGAACGTTTACTGGAACATAAACGAATAAATTATGAGAAAAACACAAATAAACAAATACATACACACATAAGCACTTACACATACACATATAACGTAAACATTAGCCAAAAATAAATGCACACACAAAAACATATTGACTAAAACTTATGTAGCATATATTGAGAGGAAAACCGTAATAACTCCAAAAAGAGAAATAAAAAGGAGATGCTTTTAAAGTTTTTGAAATCCTTAACTGATTATCCTTATTATTACAGAATACAACACAACTTAATTATATTTTTATTTTTATTTTTTTTTAACTTTCGACTTAGATCTTTTTGAAATTAATGATAATTACAATTTTGCTACACATATGTCTATGTTTGTGTGTGTTAATACGCATACAAATATTTATCTTAAATGTTGCAAAATATAATACACTGACACATATAAACATATTTACATATTTCTAAGTGAAAATATAAGAAAATTCTTTTTTGAGTGTGTTTGTGTATACGAGTGATTTTGTTCTTCTTAAAGTTTTACTTTAATATATTTTTTTTGCATTTATAGCGTTTAGTAGAAAAAAATATATCATATATTTAATACTTTTTGTGATTTAAGTTTAAAGGAAATAATAACGAGAACAAAATTTGTTTTTAGTCTAAAAGGATACTAAAGCGATACCTTTAAATATATCCTATCTATAAAATAGAACAAAAAGAGTAATTTTATCATGGTGACACATCATGACCAATGTTACTTTCGATACGATGCAAATTGCTTTTTGAACCGCCTTAAACTTTTTGTTTATCTTTCAAACTTCCACCTTTTTCACCAGTAGTGATAAAACGCTATTCTGGCAACAGACAAATACTTTTGGAAAATCCCTCCGAACTGAATGATATCTACTAGCGAGTCTTGAATAAATTTAATTACCTGCTAATGATGGGCTAATAGAAGTTCTCAGCAAATCTCTGCTTCTCTAGAACCAATAGTTTTGTAATTCTAGGTAAATTTCCACAGACATGAAGCTCAAACATCACTCTGATAACTCATTAAATTAAAGCAAATATCAATACTGTTTTAAATCAGGAACTAAGACTGGCACAGTGCTACGATAGCTTATGACTATTTAGCTTACTCTCACCTACATTAGAGCAACAATATTTATTCATGGAATAATTACTGGGCGTGAAACCTATTGAGAATTCTGAAAATCAAGGATAGATGAGAAAATAATTGAAGTTCCAATGGATTTCTCTTCTAGAAACATGCTTTTCAGGAGCCCTAATTACATTACATATCATAAAGCTGTCAATATCCAACACTGACTTCAGGCAGTTCATCAGCTCCAGTTTATTTTTGTACCATGCTCTTCAAACACTCGCTTTTAAAATGTTAAAGATCTCGAATTTCGATGAGTTTCACAAAGAGTTTTTTTCCAATGTTCTGGTGAAACTCTTATTCGTAGGCAGCAGATGTTTTTGAAACTTTTGCAAAATAATAATAATTGGAACATTGTGATTTTCTTCCGGTAGCTCTTGAAAATACTAAAGCTTCAACACTCTTCCCCAAATATGTTGTCTCCATTTTAGTTTCAAAACTAAATTATTATTAAGAAATTGAAATACGTTGTATGTACCCAAGTGTGCATCTATTCCTTAGCATATAGTTCACCCAGTTTTTTATATTTTATATGTCAAATATATATACAAACAGAAAATACCGTACCAAAATTCTTTAGGACCAGTTTTAAATTTCTTATAGTCCTCAGACAATCTCCTCTTTCGAAAATCATTTTAAATAGCGTAAATCTCTAATAAATGTTGCATAAAGCAGAAATCTTAAAAGATTCAGTCGATATTTTCTCATGTCTGCGTCATGGTGTAGGTTATAATATAATCTTAACTCTTACATTCTAACTTGTTTCTATATCAGACAAAATTGAATTAAAATTTTTGTTTTGAATTTTTTTGTTCTGAATATATAACAATGTTCAAATTGCTTAGGATTCGAACAGCTGTTATAATGCGGACCATATGTGTAATATTACTTAAAATAAATATTTTTCATAAAACATATATCGTTTATCACAAAGTCCAATCACAAAGTTTATGATATATGTAAGCAAATTTTTCGGTCTCATTCGTATTAGATCGTTGGTCAGCCTAAATGGCGCAAAATAATTCTTTTGCATATAAAATGCAGTGTTTATGCAATAGAAACGAATTATACAACACCGATTCCGGGATGGTTTCCCGTATACCAAAAGGTAATGCGGACCTACATGGAACCCAATCACTCCTTTGATAAAGAATTAAAATATATGAGTTTTTTATAATAAAATAAAATAATAATCGTTTGAACTTTAATAAACAGTAAAAAAATTAACTTTAAATATTACCACTACTTTCATATTATTTATAAATATTCTAAAATATACATACACACACAAACATATCAAGAATTATAACAGATACTATTTGCCAAAGAGAAAAAGAGGAAAATAAAATCATATTTTGCAAATACAATGTAAATGAAATCTTGGGGAAACTTCAAATACAAAATAAAATATACATATACATAATATAAAAACACACACATATATACATACACACATATACATATGTGAACTTAAATGGAAGTGTAAGTTTTAATGTGCAGTTATTTGGCATACATTTAAAAATAGATAAAAACAAGTATAAGAGAAATAGCACACCGCTTTAGTTACATATGTGTATATATATGTATATGAGAGTGCATATGTATATGTATACATTTTGTTTTCTTATTCTTTTCCATGTGGAAATGTTCATACATATGTAGGTTTTGTTTTGTATGTATTTTATATTTCTTTTTTTAAGCGGTAGTTGGGTATTTTCCTTATCGGAATAAGCTTATTCCGTTCAATGAACTGAAAAATATTGTTTACCTCACAGTTTCCTTCACATATTTATTTTACAGAAAAAAATGTACATAGAATATACCATTTGTTTTTGTTCATTTCTGGTTGCTGTTCCATAACATCATATTATTTTACTCTTCTATTCGCACCAATACAAATACTTATAAACTCACACTAACACACTCATGTAAAGAATACATATACTAAATGATAAATACAGACTTACTAATGTTTTTATACACTCCAACAATTTAAGGAAAATAAGGGTAAAATTAGGTTTATTAGGTCCTTGTGTAGTATACAAATAAAAGAAAAAATTGGTCCTGAAATGAATTGGTTTTGCATCGATATCAAAAAACGTCGATTTTTCTCGGACAAAAGAATCATAAATAATCTAAAGGCTTATTTATAGGCTTCTGTGGAATGCAAACAAAGTATACATCGTTGATATTTTGGGAAAACCAGATTTTCCTAAATCTGGCCTTTTTCTATAACACTGCAATTTTCGTCTTAATTTTTCAGATCGTAAAAATAGAATTTTAAAGAAGTTATGATTCTTGCATAACTTGATTTGTATGGTATATAATTTTTTTTTTTGGAAATTATTTTGTTACTTTTGAACTGTAAGAAATATATTAATGATCCTGTATGTTCAAAGTGGTAGTCAGTGACCCTCCAAAATTAACCTTATAATAAGGATATTGTAGGAATTGAGATTTTTGGCATTTCAGCATTGAATAATGGATTTTTTAATTTCCTGAATCATGTACTAAAATTTCAAATAAATATATTCGTTTCAATTTTATTAAAGTTTAAATATGAATTTTATTTTTTAAAATCTTGAAAAATCGAAATCTTTAATTTTTATATTTTTGACATCAAATGACATTTAATTGTTAACGTTTTCATTAATACCAAATACTTGTGTAGGTAGTTTTTATATTGACTGAAAATTCAATTTCATTAGCTTTAATTTTTCGTACCAAATAGTTCGAGCACTGACCTAATGAACTGCTTTTCTATCGTTTGTGTTGTGATCTCTATTTTAAATACTTTCAATTAGAAAAATCATGTGGCCAATTCATTCTACCTGAACCATGTCTTCTATCTCCCACTACTGTTTTTTAATAACAGACCTTTGAATGTATGGCCAACTTTTTGTAGGACCAAGTTGGATTTCTAAGAAAATATTTAATATTTAAGTACGCTGTTTTTTCTGATCACTTATTTTAATCCAATTAAACATATTTTGATTTGCTGGACATTAAACATAATAACTGACATGTTTTACGAAGGTAACTTGATCAATATTTGAGTAAACAGTTTATAATTAATTTTAATTGGTTTGCCGAGTTAAGACCCCTTTTTATGAAAAAGGGGTTAAAAAGTTTACAGGACTCTGAAATTTGATTGAATTGTGATACAATTACATGTATCTTATTTCATGATTGTCGGGACATTTTCGTGTATCACATCTATTTAATTCCTATTTCCGGAATAGTGATTTAGACTTTAAAAAATCTATCGAAATTCAGACATTTATTTAATTGTCTTTAATTCATGTAAACAAGTAATTTCATGAATATTTCATCTCATATAAAAAATTTAAATTATTTCTTCAACATTATCTGTTTTAATGAAATCTGTCTTTTAATCTATATGGTTCCGTACATCCGACACATCCAAATATAGCATTCTCTCTTATTTATGTTACAGAAGAGCCTTTAAAATATTTTTTCTAGAAGTAGATAAATACAGTATAAAAAATTAGAATAATTTAGAAAGAGTGTAACTACTTTAATAACAAAAAATTGTAGAAAAATCGATTTTAGGAAAATTAAAATTAAAGATCTACAACTTTTTTAAAAAATTTTCTTTACAAAATTTTGTCCCCATAACATAAAAATGATTTTCAAACTTTTGCTGAAATTGGAAGTCGCATTAGAATCAAGATAAATATTTTTAATACATAAAACTTAACATACCCATACGTCTTCCCTGAGGTTTCACTTGCAAAATACACTTATATGAAAATCTTTAAAATCTGTGCAGATATAAGACATCTGGTTCGTTGAAATATAATTCTGTTGATGACCCGAGGTATCCTACTTTAGAACCATGTTTCCAAGCTTAAAACTTAAACAAAACCAAAATTACAGATTTATTTTAATTTTATCTTTCATATGAAATTCTCTGCTCCTACTTCATCTTATTACTGTCATATTATACATTCCACGTATAAAGTACCATGACTTGAGATATTGAAACCAAATTTTTCATAATACAGAGAGCAGGGCACTATTAAGTCGGTTATTGCCAAATAAGAGTTGTTTAGACAGAGTTTAAGAAATTGACAAACAATTACATTTTTTCCCAAATAAAAACATTTCCAAAAATTGTCACAATTGCCACATTTCCCTTACGATCCTCGTTTTAAAAAACTTACCAACAAAAATGTTGTCTGTTAGAGTTGTTTACTTTAAAAATTCCATATGTATCTTTTTTTCAAAATATTATATTGAAATGATTTTCTTTGAAAGGGTAAGAAAAAAAACAAAAATAGTTTCTATCACCGTTATTTTGCAGAAAAGATATTTTTGTTATTTCATATATTGTTCCTCCCTCCAATTTCAACACACATGACCACATTTTTGAATTCCTATGTTTTTATATAACCTCCACTACGACAAATGTTGCAGAGGGTATATTAATTTTGTCCTTCTGTATGTAAATTATGAAGGAATTATCTCAGACCCCATACTGTATATATATTTTAACATCAACTTAAAATCTGAGTCGATTTAACCATGTCCGTCTGTTCGTTGTTGTAAGAGAGAGCTCAATGAAATTGGACCTGAATATTTATTATAGTCCTGAGAATTATCCTATTTAAAATCAGAAAATCGGTTCATTAAAAGATTTAGACCGATATTCGTAAAATTATCAATTATAAATAGACAGATTAGAATGCAATTTTTATGTGTTATTAAGCTAAAATTTTCAAAATCGGTTCAGTAGAAAAATATATAAACAATTTTATGTTTTTATTTTTTACGTGCTCTTGAGTTATATTTAAGAAAAACTTTTATATATTGTACACGTGTGTAAGTGCATGTGTGAGTGTGTATGTACTAACCATAAAGTATTTACTTTCTATGCATTTGTGATGGAGGGTATTGAAGATTCAGCATAACCGAATAAAGTATTCTTACTGGTTTATATTTTCCCAACATTTTTATATTTTCCAAAATTAAGAATGAAAAAAAATGTGAATGACCCCAAAAGAATGTAAGTCTGTTCCATGTTTTAGCTTTGAATATTTTTGCAAATATTTTTCTTAATCATGATTTAAGGGAGAATTTCGAACAAAAAGTAAACACTGTATTTTAAAAAAATTAAATCTGATTTCGGAAATTTTATAAACAACTTAAATTTAAATATTTGTTCAGTTTTATTTTTTTTAACATGGAAAAATTCTTTTCAATAATCAAAATTTTATATAGAAAAATTTATCACAAAAACTACAATAAACAAATACGTATAAACATCCTTATCAACATTTACAGTCAAACAAAACTCCCATAAATATTTCACTTTCAAATCTCTTGAAAACTTCAACACTGATTGACATATAAACATAAAAAAAAACAATCACAATAATAACAAGTTAAGACAAATCTTTAACACTCATGTAAATGCCATCAATTTACCGCACTTACACCTACAAACAACACAAATACATTCATATTCAAATGAAATTTATTGGTTTCTCAAAAATATAATCGATATTAAAATGTATGAAAAATTTACAATTTTATAAAAAGCAACAGGAAGTAATAAAAACAACAACAGTGAGGAAATATAATACAAAAACAAAATTACAATAACAAAATCATATTAAGTAACAGAAAAAAAGCTTAAATTACAGTAACTGAAAGAAACAGTTGAACAAGGAAGCAAAGAATAAAGTAGCAACGAATGGAACTGAATTAGAACTGAACTAGAAGTGAATTAGAACTGAACAAGAACTGAACAAGAACTGAACTAGAACTGGAATAGAACTTAACTAGAACTGAACTAGAACTGAACTAAAACTGAACTCGAACTGAACTACAATTGAACTAAAACTAAACTAGAACTTAACTACAATTGAACTAGAACTGACTTAGAACTGAACTAAAACTGAACTATAATCTGAAGTAGAATTCCTACTAGAAAAGAATTTATACTGAAGTAGAGTATTGTTTGGTCAAGTAGTCTAGATTATTGTTCAGACAAGTAAGACAATTGCTTAGTCAATATACTAGACTATTATTAAGTCAGTAGTCTAGATTATTTTTAAGTCAAAAGTCTATGTTATTTTTAATCAAAATTCTGCAATTCTACTTAGTCAATAGTCTAGATAGTTTAGTCGGTGTTATAGTCTGTTACTTAGTCAATAGTCTAGGCTATATTGTAGTCAATATTATAGACTATTGTTTAGTTTAGTCTATAATCTAGTCATTGTCTAGTAAATAGTATATTCAGCACAATAATTAATCTTATTCAATTGCAAATAAATTAGTCAAGAATCTAATTTATTGATCACTGAATAGTCTAATCTATTTTCTTCTAACTTTGTAGTCTTGTTTTTATCTTACTTATGCCATAATATTTACATAGATAACTTTATTAAACTATTTTTTTCGAGTGCCCACTGTTAAAATAAAACATGTGATAAAAAACAAAAAAATATAAAATATTTTTATGCCTGAAGCCACAACTCAACTGATCAAATAACAACTGCACCTACACACAAACATACACACATTGACAAACAACAAGACAAACAGTAAAACTAACAACCAACCATATTTATATTTAATGCCAAGTACGAGACCAATACCGGATAACCTCACATGTGTACAAGTACACCTATACGTATACATATTATAAATTCCATATACATCGACACATACACATATGTATATGTATTCATGCAAATATGTATGAAATTTTTTTTTATGATACATTTATGTTGCCTGACAGATGAGTTATAATAAATACATTTGCGAATACACAGACAAACAAACAATTTCCTACTCAGTAACGTACAAATTATTAATATTTTTGTTTTGTATTTTTATCTTTAAAATGGTAAATTTGTATGGGTTTTTGTAGTTGTGAGTTATTTGTATACGTGACATTGATGTTAATATTGATTTTTTACTTTAGAACAAAATTACTTTTTGTATTTTGTGGAACTTAAAAATATTTCGAAATGTTATCAGTTAAAAGTTTGGCGGGAAAAACATGGAATTTACTTTAGAAATTATGTGAATACGAGATTCTGTCTAAGAAATTATATTTATCTCCAATTGGGCTTATAATTGAAAGGTTTTTTTTAATAAATGAATCATTTTCAGTAATAGATCGATTACAATTCCGTATGTAAGACCAAGAAAGGGATCATGTAAATTTTGATGAAATATATATTCTTTCATCACATCGAAGGGGTTTGTTCTGTCTCTCTTTCTGTTGGAAACATTTTTAAGCTAAAATTGTCTGAATTCAATAAAATTTATGAAGCTCTCATAAAATTTGAATTTTTAATACCTTCTAACGTTTATATATCGCAAAAATTCACATGAGTTTAATAAATTGGATCAGAAAACGTTTATTAATAGAAAAAGGTCTACACAAAAGCTACAACGAATTAATATTGGTATCAAGCCATACATTATAATGGCTGTTTTATACAAGTGAACATTTTATATAACTATAAATACATTTTTGTTATCATATGAATTAAACTGATTTTGCATTTTAACAGCTTTAAACCCAAAATTGTCTACAAGTCCCATTTTTATTAGTCTTCTTACTTACAAACTCCATCAAATTTGAATTCTTTAAATTTAGATTTATCACTAAATGAGGCGGTCTTTCTTTCTGATGAAGTGCGTCATCTAAAGATAATAATGTAAATGCGAGTACATCTGAACCTATCAAAATCTAGAGTTTTTTAGAATTTAATTTTGAACATATTTTTCGGATAGTGCAGTTGACCTTTCATAGCAATCAAAACTGTTTTATTTTCAGGGACATATTGGTCCCCCACATATTACGCTATGTTGAGCGAGAAATACCACTTCGATGGATGATTCAGCATAATAATAACCCGAAGCACTCATCTAAGTGATTAGTTATCAGCTAATGGGATCCAAGTCATGGGATATTCACTGTATTCCCGGATTTGATTCTCATAGATAATCTCTATGCCATTTATAAGGGGATGGTACTATGCCTCCGAAGTAATCTGTAGCTGATAATCTACCTAAAATCAGAATTTAAAATGATACCTACATCCTTCCCAACAAATCTTATAAAATTTATGCCCAAAAAGTGCCCTAAGTTCCAAAAACGGATGATATCATAAGAAATGTTAAAAATTGCTTAAGTTTCGAACAGCTAAATGTTTATTGAAATTGGATAAAAATTATTATAATTAGTTTCAATAAAATAGATCTATTTTAAAAAAAAATTTTAATTCTAAACCTCTATTTCGGGAAGGGTCCTTTAATAGGAGCTATAAGCAAATAAGAACAGAAGAAATTGGCGAAAATTGTGCTACATTTCACCAAAATTAGTTCATATTTAACAAAATTTAGAGCTTAGTCACAAAATTATCTCCAAAATTGCAGCTTCTGGTCCAAATATCGTTAGGATTGATTCATTATTGTAGACTTAAGAATGTTTCCAATAGACGGACAGATATACAGACGTACATTACTAGATCGATATTGTTTTTGATTAAATGCAAAAATATATACTTTATAGAGTATCGATGATTCCTTCTTGGCGTTCACCTAATAATATACATAGGGAATGGCTAACTTAATATGCCTCATCACCACTTTTGATGGTGAAGGGTATAAGTTAAGTTTTTTATGAGATATCCGTTAAATATATTAAAGACTAATAAATAATTGTCCAAAATTACATATTTCAGAGTCTTTTAAGCTTAAATCACTGTTGCGGAAAGTAGGAAAATAAAGAAGTTGTACCAAATATAGAGAACTGTCAAGCTTGGCTCTCCTTTCGGGTGTGGGAAGGAACCTTAAAAATAATTTCACGAATAATGGTCTGCATGAGAAAATAGCTCCTATATAAAGACTTTTCCAGGAATATTGCATCTTAAATATTGAAGATTGAAGCGTTATTCCACTATTATATTCCTACTACTATTATGACCGATCCATTTCAATTTTCATCTTTTTATTTATAAACATATGAGTTGATGAATTTTGCGTGATGGTGTTCGACTCTAACCATTCATTTCAATACTTCCTACATATTTGACGGATTGGTATTGTAGCATGATGATATCTGTACTTATATCGATGGTACTCGTAGTCTCTGCTTTTTATAAGTATTTCAATATCAACCTAAATCTCCCGATTTAGTTCGCAAGCTGGATAACTTTTGTAAAATAATTTGACCACTAGATGGTCAGGAGTGTTTTTCCTCCAAAATTGACCACATCCCTAATGTTGCTTTTTTAGAAATTCACCAAAAACTCATCTCTTTCAGTTTCAGATGTATTTAATTCGAAATAAATTGTAAACCCCTTTTTATACCTTTTTTTTCGCGGGTTTATTATTCATCATAAATTTTTTTTAATATTTGCCAGATTTTCTAGAGAATTCTACAGTTGAAATTATCTACAAATTATTCTGAATAAATATCTTGTAAGGTAAACATCCGAAAAATATTGGGGTTTAGGGTATTTTCGCTCCATAATATTTTAATTTACGGACAAGTTCAAATACATTGATAAATGAAGTGAACAATTTTAAGGCACCATCCCCATTTTATA
Organism: Cochliomyia hominivorax; assembly: GCA_004302925.2. NCBI lineage: Eukaryota > Metazoa > Arthropoda > Insecta > Diptera > Calliphoridae > Cochliomyia > Cochliomyia hominivorax. Next base: position 30,999,502 of record PYHX02000467.1, on the reverse strand, counting down.
TACCCGAAATGTCTCAACATTATCCATGTTAGCTCTTTTTTAAAATCCGAAACATTATTTCTCACTCTTTACACCAAAGAATAAAGACACTTAAGTCATTTTCTATAGGTATTTCTTGATCTTTATATTTCATTGCAATCACCTCAGCGTATGATTAACATTAATTACAATACAAACATTGTAAACACACAATAAAGCTTTTAATATATGTAAATGTATGTGTATATATGTATTTGTATTTATATGTATTTATATTTGTATTTATCTTTAGTTGTTACATTAGTATTTACCATTTTACACCCCTCATCAATCATATCAATCAATAACATTTGTATTATTCTATTGAAATTTGAGTGTTTGTATTTGTGTGCGTCTCTAAATGCTTAATTAATGTTAATCACTTACATTAACCAATATTTCAAACTAAATCGCCACAAAACCGTTCATTATAACATTCTTCTGCAATAAACATTTATTGTTGTATTTGTAAGTTTGTGTGATTATAGTCAACTCCACTATAGCGCACTGTAAGTTTATGTTGATATTTGTAACATATGGAAAAAATCTGTAATACTCATTTTTAGGAAAAGCAAACAGAATCACTTTCTGAGCTGATTTTAAGATGTCCGTCCATCTGTCAAGCTGGCTGTTCCCATAAACGTTGTGAACACTCTACAGGTCGCAATTTTGCGAATATCTTGATTATGTTGGCTCCCAAACTAATGTCCTTCCATAATGAAGTTTTAAATTTTGATACACCCCAAAATCAGTTTAAATATAATTTGAAATAAAAATTGCCACATATATTATTTTGACGTAATAATAAACAGAAAGAAACTGGAAGGTGCTGGAGTCATTACTTAATATAGCTCCCATATAAAGCTTCTTCCCGTAATATGGTTTTAATCTTATAATATAAGAATATGGATATATGTTGTTAATTTCGGTCCATATTTTGATATAGCTCTCAAATAAATTCCAATGCAAACACCTCAGCACAATGATTTTTCTACCTAATTTGAATATATGTTATATATTTGACCAATATCGGCTCATATTTTGAAATGGACCACTTACCTTTTAAGCTTACAGTTTTTTACTGTTATTAATATACGAATATAATTTGACAATTATCAACCAAATTTGGTAATAACTCCCTTATAATCCCAATTCCCGAAATAGCATTTTAAGCCTAAAAGGTTCTTAAATTTCAATATGGATAATTTCAAAAATATGCCTCCGTATTTCGCTGTAGTTTCTACAGAAGCGCTTTTTCCCGAATCCGAGTTTAGGCTGAAGTACGAGTAATAACTTTTCAAAATGTTATAAATGGAGGTAATTTAAGATTCGGCATAGCCGAATATAGTATTCTTTTTTGTTAAGTTATATATTTATTCACATATGTATGTATGTATGTATGTATGTATGTATGTATGTATGTATGTATGTATGTAAGTATGTATTCATATTACATGGCATTATAGAGTTTTATGTATTAATTTTAGTTGTACCTTATGTGGCAAAACAATTAGTATCATTTAAAATTGTTTGGCACATTTAAACGATTTAATTTCAGTTGTCTCAAAATACAATAATTTGCACTTAACAAATGACCAACTAAATCATCAACACTAATGATGATAATGATGATGATGATGATGATTATAATTGTGAAGATGATGACGACAATCTTTATTATTACAAATTACAAATATTTACAATAACAAATGAGTGAATTCTAGTTAAGTGTTTTTATGTCTTTCTTTTCGTAATCATTAATATAAACACATACATATACACACATTTAAGCCATTAATTAGTTAGATTGTCAGGACACATCTCAAAGTGTAATTGGATGGTATTAATTAGGGATTTCATTTAAACCTGTTGCTTTGAAAGACAAATTAATAACACCATGCAACAGTCGTTATTATAAATGGAAAATAATTTTCAGTTTCTCATTTAAATCGGCTTTAAAATTTTCAAAGGTAAAGAAATTTCAAACATATTTATATCAGCCCTAATCCGAATTACATGAAAATGTATTTATAAAATGTGTTATGCAAATTAACACCGATCCAAAAAGTCTTATATGGGAGCTACAATTAAATATGTTCTTAATGTCAAATTTCGACAGCTTATACCCCATTCTGAATGAAGTCTGATATTCCCAAATTTTTTAGTTAAGTTAATAAAAAGCCAAGATTGTAACTGTCAGACTGTTACACTTAACGATCTATTCTGGATGAATTAGCTTTTAGTCCAGAAATGAATCGATGATCTTCAATTCATTACAATTTTTAAAGATGATGACTTGATTGTTATTAGTGCTAAATATCATGGAAATATTGTAACAGGAGTTTCATTAGCGTCACCCTGTTCCTAGATGAGTACTAACATGGGTACCAAATTAACATGTAAATTCGCCATTCATCTTTTAGCCAAATCCAAAATTTCTATTGCCGAATTTTATTCAAAGTAAATAATAAATAAGAGCTTTTATTTCTGTTTCGCAATAGGCCCTCATATAGGAGTTATAATCTAATCTACACCGATGTTCAAAAATAATTGAAAAATAAATTTCACGAATCTAAATAAAATTGGTCCATAGTAAAAGTTTTATAGTCTTAACATTAATTCATAGTTCCAGCATCGCACATTATTATTAACAGTTTTACGAAAATTTGTCGATGAAACTTAGAGGTGACTTCAAATTTCGGTTTATATCTTCTGATATACTGAACCGATTTTTCTGATTTTAAATAGAAAATTTTCCAAGACTTTAACAAATACTCAGGCCAAATTTCATCGACTATTGTCAATTGTTGTGGATGTGAGCGTGCCAACAACAGACACACAGACAGACGGACAAACAGATAAACAAGAGGACATACAGATGGACAGACAGGCGGACATATCTAAATTGACTCAGATTTTAATTTAATACAAGAATATATATACATTATGTAGTAATTTATATATCCTCTTCATCACTTGTGGTGGTGGAAGGTATAAAAAATATAACAACATTTGATCATAACTTGCAGACCATTGAAAACAAACCGAAGCTGGAGTCCTTTATCTTAAATCCTTTGATACCAAATACTTTTTACATAGTAACATCAACTAAACTTTCTTGTTTGGACCTTCCCAATATATATATATATATATATATATATATATATATATATATATATATATATATATATATATATATATATATATATATATATATATATATATATATATATATATATATATATATATATATATATATATATATATATATATATATATATATATATATATGGTTCATATTATTTCTTTAAATTCTAGTAAATTAACAAAACTTAAAATTGACAATTTAAATATGATTTTTACAAAATTAACTTTACAAAATTGTCATGCAATTATGATAATATTTTTACGGAAATAAAAACATTGCTACAAGTATGATTAACATCCCGTCTAGTCATAATTCATTTCTTGTTTTTGTTATTGTTTTTTGTATTATATCTACAATGTTAACTCATACCCAATACGTCTGTAGCAACAACTTCAAAGAATAAATTGTTTTGCTTTGTTTTTATTTAACTTTTTTCTATACAAATAAAAATCCAAATCAACACATATAAAACAACAACAACAATAACATAAATCTACTCCTTCCTAAAATGCGAAAAGAAGAAAAAAATTTAAAATATCAACGCATATTTTTTAAACAGGATTTTTTTTATTTTTAATATGATTTTTCACAGATGTTTTTATGTGTAAGTATGTTTGTATATATGTATTTACATATGTACCGAAACGCATACCTCTAATAATACGCTAAAACGTATAATGAGAATTAGCAAATGTAACTGTCATCAACAGCTGTTATAAGTTGTAATAAAAGTGACCCAACGGGTAAATAGAAAATGACAGGAAATGAAATTGTTAAAGGCCTTTTTGACAATCTCTATATGGAAAAATATGTGCTATTAAATCTACACTAGAGATGAGCGATTCCGTGACTTTTTTAATGACGTCGTTCCCAACGAAAGTGATTTTTCAATCACTGTTTAAAATAGTGATAGTGATCGCAGTATTTCAAAAGAAAAGAAAAATGTTTTTTATGAAAAATAATAGTAACTATTATTTTATAATTTCAGTCACTATTGTTACCAGTGATTTACTAATCACAGTGATTAAATCACAGTCGTGAAAATATCGCTCATCTTTACTCTACACACTATATTTCAAAGCAACTATATATATGATTGTGTCAGATCATAAAAACCCTCCACAACTTACATTACGTAAATATTAGCATAAATGGGAGATATCGCGTCAGAAAACTAATTATTCGTTCATCAACTTAATCACCGAATCAGAAAAAGGCGCTCTATAAAAACTACGTTGCGATATGAAAACAAATTCTTGAAATAATCTATAAATGTTGGTACGAAATCATATATTTAAATTGCCGATTTTAATAAAAATACAAGTAAGAATGCTATATTCTGCTGTGCCGAACCATTAATACATTTCACCACAAATGAGTGCTATAACTTTTTCTGGATGTGTGAACATGCCAAGAATAGATAGATAGACGGACATAAATCGACTCAGATTTTGACGTGATACAAGAATATATACATTATGGTGTCTGAAATGAATCCTCCTTAGCATTACAAACCGAATGAGAATGTTAATATATCCTCTTCAACACTTGTGATTATAGTTCAAAAATACATTTTTTAAATTTCTTGAAAAAGAAAATTTTGGATATGAAATTTTTAAATGGCAAAAACCAGATAAGCATTTTCAAAAGACCCCCCAATGAATAGTTCAAGCACTGAACTATTCAAGCACAAAGCTAAACAGCAGCCTGTTTGTGATTGAACTATTTGATACGAAAGGTTAAAGCAAATACTGACTTAAAAACACACAAGACTCAAAAAGTTCCTGACAGGAACGATGCTTAAAGTATAAAACCCAAAAACAGAGAATGAAAATTTCAAGTCCAGTTTTCTAAAAAAATATTATTGTTGCATAATGAATGACGCAACTCATGTTCTGGCAGATTTTTTGCAACTTCTTGTTCAACATTTTTTTCTGATGCTCGAGGGAATGTGGAAGAAAATTTTGAAACTCAAAAGCAGCCAATCATTTATGACAATGGGCTTAACAAATACCGAAATTTACATCAAGGAATGTTTACAAAAAATGCTGCTTTACTCGTAAAACTTCATAATGTGTTAACTTATTTCCGACCTGACTTATCATCCTGTCAATATGGTATGTGGTATTTGTACCCAGAGAGGCAAATCTATCAAGCTTCACAAATAGTGTCCAAAAGTAATTGAAACTATAAAGAACATGGATGCGTATAAATTATAATAATCAGTAATATTAAGTATACGTTCAGGGCATCGATTTATTAAGCAAAACCTAATTGTGGCAGGACAAAAAAATATTGTAGGGATTCGAAAAAGGTTGCATTTTAATAAATAAATAAAATAAGTAAATAAAGCACATTTATCGAAGAAAACGAAAAATCGGTTTAATTTTAAGAATTAAAAAAAAATGTTTTGACCTGATATTAAAATTGATTTAGATTTATACATTTTTTGTTATTCGACCGATATAACTAGTCTTAAATAGGATACAGCTTAGAACAAGAACAAATAAAAGTATTTCTTAGGGACTGAAATATTTAACTTAATACATCAATTGTAGAACTGGGTTTTTTTTGAAAAGGCCTTAACTACGAATCATTCACATATTACCCTGCAGATTCACATGTTTATTACACAAATTATTTTGAGTGTGTATGTATTTGATTGGGATAATTTCATACAGAAAACTTAAATTCCTATTAAAGACGATGTGAACAACTTTTTTAATTTGAATTTCTTTTCGGAAAAAAAAATTGTTTTAAATCTCTCGATTATTTAATGCTTTAAATATTCAAAATTACTAAACATAGAACTTTGTCATTCCATAGTTTTATGATTATGAAATATCCCTTATTTTTAAGTTATTTTTAAATTAATATATTCCCTTAGAACTTCATATATAAAACCGCATATGAAAAATGAATTTAAAATTTATGAACAATATGCTGGCATTCATAAAGTGCATAATTCACCGTCAACTAATAAAAATACACTGCAATATAATAGAAAAACCTTTTATTTTTTGTATTCAAAACCCTACAGCATTTTTATAATCTGCCACAAATAGTTTTTGCTTATTTGGTTGGTACTCTGGTTGTATACTTAATATTTGTGATTGTTATAACTTATACGCAGTCACGTCGATAATATTTGTCTCAAAGGGAATATTGGTTATGAATTAAAAATTTTATTTACAATTTGATTAGTTTTTATAATTTACGACAAAAAGTAGTAAATTATATAGAGAGACATTTAGATATTTTCTGTGGTTCGTATAAAAATTATGATAATTTTTAAATATAAAAAATGTGATTTCTTGCCATTATTTGGAGAAGTCATCGAAAGTTGACCATCGGATACATTGTTTTTTTCTCCAAAAATTTATTTTTAATATGAAACAAATAAAACGTAATAAAATTTTCTGAATTTGGCTGTAGAAAGCTAAATTATACTCTGGCTATGGGAAGCCAGGTGTTCAAACTTTTTATACAAGTTTTGCGTATATATGAAAACGTTAGAACCGAAAGAATTATAATTTGTAAAGAAAACGTTAATGAAATATTGTTTGTTTAAAAATCATAAATTTAAAATTCATATTTTTTTGTCGATTTTTAAATATTTTCAGTTCCCTTTTTAGTCTGTCCGTTCTAGATTTCTCCAGTAAAATAGTTCCATAGGAATATGACAAAATTTAGAAAATCTAGATGAAGTAATTATTTAGATATAAGATAATTAATATATGGTCTAAATGGGGGCAACTGTCATTTTTTTATCGGGGGTCCTAAATACCAAATTGGAGGAAATTTTCCACAAACAACCATTGCATAGGTTTCGTTTAGAGACAGAAAATTATCCACTTGAATATTAAAAAACTTGCTTCGTAAAGAGAATCTTTTCTTCTTTAACAGCTTTCGGATAGACTAAGGAACTTTCTCTGTGATAATTAAAAGTCCGACTTCGCTTAAAAACCTTTTTCTAGACAGGACTTCGCTAAGAAAACTTTCTGTGGGCGACCGACATTTCTGTATTATGATTTCCAATGACTAATTTAACGTGTTTGTCCATTTGGAATCACTTTACAAAAACAATTATCGGCTTTTGAAAACTTCACAGATTAGAAAATCTCTTAGTCTGGTAATATAAAAAAGTTTTCTTAGCGAAACCTTTTTTCTAAATATCACAAAAGAGAAAGTCTTTTAGTCCGATCGTGCAGAGAAAATTTTCTTATCGAAGCCTGTTTTTTTAATTTAATGGAGAAGAAGATCCTTTAGTCCTTGTCAAAAAGATCTTAATTTATAATGTTAAAAAACCCAACCCAAATTCTTGGAGAAAAAAATTAGAACCCCTTTAAAAGTTTTTCTATCACGTATGTTACTTACGGTTATATTGATATCATTCTTTGAAAATTTCAACGAATTCGGTTCAGTAGTTCAGCTGTTTAACAGTTACCCAACAAACACAGATTAATTTAAGAAAATTATGAAAAATCGGATACATATTTTTTAAAAAGTACATATAGAGCCACAGAAATAGATTAAACATTATTTTGGGAGACTGATTTGAGACCCTCATTTGTTCTGATATTATTAAATTTAAGATAAAAATATAAGAACTTTTAATGAGATTTCTAAAGAACTGTAATCTCATTTCATAAATTAATTTTTGTTGAATGTTCCAATAATCAACATACACGAAATGTCAAACTATTGAAGGTCAGCCAACACTTCCCTCACTTGCACTCATAGGAATTAATAATGAATACTTTTGTTAAATTATTGTTAGCGGTTCAAAAGTTTTATAATTATTCCTAAAAAATCCTTCTTGGAATCACTGAGCAAAGAAAATTTATGGACTTGGGAGGCCAATCAGCACTGCCACTTAAACGACTGAGGACTATAGTTCTCCACGTTTCAGGTAGATATTAAATTATGATATATTCAACGGTTCAAATGTTAAAGAGAAAATCGGCTTGGAATCACTGAAAAAGGAAATAAAAGAATTTGACTAAACAAATCAAAAGCTAGTAAAATGGAGGAATTCGCTTAGTCTGTCGATCAGTATTGCACCTTGATCTTCTGGGGACTTAAATCCTTCATAATTATTTAAACTTAACACATTTGAAATCATGTTAGATTGTATTAATGTATATTCAACGGTTTAAAAGTTTTACTAAAATCGATTTGGAAACACTGACTAAAGAAAATTAATGAGTTTAACTAGAGGAATCAAAAGTCTGTCTGCCTAATACATTCAGGATTAACAAAAACATAGCAGGACTCTAATTAAAGTCCATGCATGATGTTACAAACTTTATGATAAACTTATTATACCTACATTTACCCCATCTGTTGCTAAAGGGTATAAAAATTTAAATTATAAACAGCATATGAAATTCTGAAAACAAAAACAAAATACGCATTACAAACTTACTCACACTCATCCAATTTTAATAATGGAACAAAAAAACTTCCGTAGAATTATAATTTTTGAGTGCGTTTTTTTTTTCATAAATCTTTTTGCATTAAGTCTCTAAGCTGATTTTCCTCTTGCCACTTCCTGGGAGAATGTGTAGCATTTGTCAGCATGCATGAGTTAATGAATAAATGTTTAAATGAACTTAATCCTTATTATTTTTAATATTTTTTCTTTAATTTCTCTTAAATCATTTTTAACATATGACATAATGATGCCGCAAAAATTAATTTTAAATTATAATTATTTTTTTTATTTCTTTCTTTTTTATTTTTTACATGAAATAATTCTTTTTTTGTTTTTCTTTATACGCGTAATATGAGTTTTAAATAAAATATTTTTAATCTCAAGTTGTCTGTCTTTTTGTTTTCTCTATGTTACGTAATGGTTTTCTGCCATTTTTTCCAGCACTGACTTTTTTAATTATATTCTGTAGGGTTACTTACATAAGCTTTTGTAATGAGCAAATATAAAGTTATTAAAATAATATATCTTATTTGAAAGGATGCGATCGAAATAATCTTTAAACGTATTATTTTTTATGGGAGTAAAATTTAAAATGAGGAGTGAGATTAAATTATTTTCAATACACGTTCTTCATTGAAACTTTTATGCCAAACATTTTTGATCAAGTCCAATGAATTCAAATATTTTTAATCTGATTAAAATAAAGGACTAGAAAAAAGTGCGTAAATTACTTGAAACAAAAAGTTAACCAAACATTCAAGGATCCGCCATCAAACTGTTTCCAATGGTATTTAAACGCTTTCAGTGCATCAAATCCAAAAAGCCATGCAAAAGTTATATATTCATATGCCCCTGCCAAAGGCTATAAGGGATGTATATTTATTATTATTAATGAAATGAAAAGTATAAATTTAAAAAGTTTAATGTACTTTAAATGCTTATTACGATTATAATCTTGAACTTAATGGAAATCCAACAAGCCGATCAAAATTTTCCGATTTATAAAAAAATAAAAACAAGTCTGTACCACTGTGCATTGTTTTCAATCATATAGGAAAGCGAACATCATCGTAAGATTTACAGTTGTGAGGAAAACAAGAAATTTAAAAGGAGGATCCTTTTATGTCCTTATTAAATAATCTTATATCTTAAAATTGTAATTAGTTAATTATTTTGTTTTTTTTTTCTAAGAAAATGTTTGATTTTTTTGGTTTCCAATGATAAAAAAGGGTACAATAAATTAGTAATTCCACAAAAGAACGTATAAAATTCTGAGATAATTTTTTTATAATGTCTATCGTTTAAATTCTCACATTGAAATTCATAAGGAGAGAGACCTAAAAAATCTAATTATAATGAAATAATTTCATTATGTCATTATAATAAGATTTAATGTATTTACTCTTAACCACTTGTGGTATATTAAATTTGTCATTCCATGTGTAACACTAAAAAGGAATCATTTCAGGCCCCACAATGTGTTAGCTATACGTCTCTCTGTCTGTTGTTGGCACGATCACATCTGCAATAATTTTCAAAGCTCAATGAATACTCGGCATAGACAAATATATCATTCTTACATATTTAAACTATCTAAACCATTATGTTATCTTTTTTTTGTCTAGTTATAGCTTTAATTTCTGCTGATGAAATTTTGAACTTTTTTGGAAACCCTTCCATTATTGCTTTTAGAGTGTTTTCTGTCACTTTGCATGAACAAATAGTACGTGTCTGTTTAAAATCTACCACACTAGCGGATGCATATTCTGCACTCTTCAATGTGACAAGAGACCAAGAGACAGTTGAAAAATTACCCCCTCTTGGTACCATATTTTTGTTATTCTACTACTCAAGGGCTTGTTTATCTAACAACCGGATGCTAAGTCAGGCCAAAAATATAATGACACACTATGAAGTCTTATAAATTTTTTTTTGCAAAAATTCCTTGATGTAAATTTCGATGTTTATAGAATCTGTTGTAACAAATGATTGATTTTTCCTGCATATTTCTTGTCAAATCACGAACCCCTTTGGGTTTTGACAGGTTTTAGATCCCAAAACTTTTCTTCAACATTCCCTACAGCATCAACAACATAGAACTTTTGACCAGAAAGTTGCAAAAAATATTTTTTTTAGAAAATTTGACTTCAATTTCCGCGCTCTGTTTTTGGTCACTTAATGTAAAGCAGAGTTTCCCTAAGGAACTTTTTGAGTCTTGTATGTTTTTAATTCTATATTAGTTTTTACTTTACGTACCGAATATTACGAGTGCTGAGCTAACCCGGCTATTTTTCTAAAGGGTGTGTTGTGGGAGCTCTTTTGAAAATGCTTTCTATTTGTTTAGCTTTAGAATCATCATGTATGATCCTTCCGACTGAACCAGGTTTTCTATCAACGAATAAGTTCATAAATAAAATTTTACATTTATTTTTTCGTTGTAGGTTACCTACCGGTATTGGGTTTTAATTATATAAACTCTTAAATAAAAGGTCTATGTCGGCATAGATATGATTCTAACAGTTTCAAATATCGGTTAATGTTTTGCAGTCCTCATCCCAGAAGGGGTTAATAATACTAAAATATAAACCGATTTAATTGAAATAAATAAGATAAATAATTTTTGAGTTATAACCCGGCAAGATCAAATTCTTTAATATAGACAAATTTTATCGAAATTCAGATTATTGTTACCTTCAAGAGAATGAACTAAGAATTTTCATAAATTTTTCGTTTTAAAAATATTTGCTCTGTGGCAAAATTTAAAGAGAATTTCATTAACATGAGATCATATTTGCCAGTATTTTTCATAAAATTAGTTTTTTGGTTCAATTAAAAGGATATTTGTCAGGTTTTCCATACCGTGTAAAATTAACATGTTTTCACAATACTTGAGGTCAACAAATGGACTAGTTTCCTTACACCATGCAAAAAATATGAATTTATTTTCCCTTTATGTCTCCGAAATCCTGCATAAACGAAAATAATTTAAAATATTAATTTTTTAGAAGTTTCTAATGTAATAAATTTTTAAATTCAAAATTCTATTTTCTTTTTGATTATTTTTTCAATTTATCAAAAAATTTTCAATCAGAAATTTTCATCAAATTAAAATCATTTACATATTGTTCTACAACAACAATTTATCTTAAAATGTATATAATGAAAAAAACGAAAATCTGTAAAAATCATCATGAAAAGAAAATAAAATTTACCCTGATATTTTAGGAAAATTTCAACAAATTTTCTTATTTATTTTTTCAATTTTTATTTAGTTTTCATTCTTTTGGCTTAAAAGTCAGAATTTATAAAATAAATATGCATTTGATGGCTTTAAAATACTATTTTATTCATTTTTTATATTTTTACATCATCTTAATAAAAGTCAATTTTTTTTTAATATAAACGAACTTGTATGTTACAAGGAGTGAGGTAGAAAAAATGTTAGTGTGTAATAAATGTAATAATTTAGGAAAGTGTGTATTAAAGTGGGCATTATTCTCTACAACGCCATAATTCTGTAACTTTGGAACTATTGAATACCTAATGAAATTTCATACGAACATTCGTGAGTTGCTCTTCAATTGATTTGTTGAAATACATGTATCAAGTAGGTCCTATGACAAGTGTTACCGTTGGTGCGACTTTAGTCGCAAATTGAGACTTTTCAACTGTTTGTGACTTTTTGTGTACTTTTTCAAATTTCTCCTTTTTGTCCACTTTTTTTAATTTGGGTTTTCGGAATGAAACTTCACAAAATTTCATTAATTTGGATTAAAAAAGACATTTCAATAATTTATATAAATTTTGGACGAAAAATTAAAATTAAGTACTAAAGAATCGTGAAATCTAATAATAATCGATACTTCTGTGAAATCATTAAAGAAATCGAAATGACTTTTCGAAAAATCTCAACGGCAACGCTGACTATGGTTCTTCAAAGTTGGTCGCTCGGGTATGACAATTTTTGAAAATATTGTGAAATTTTATTAAGATTTAATTGAAAAAATATTTTATATACTTTCATCACTCTAATTCTCCACAAAAAATACGCTTACTTGTGTGGAAATGTCTCTTATAGGTGAAGAGATATTCATACAAAGATAAAATATCGACCGATTTTGGACAGTATTTTTTTTCTGGTTCAAAATAACTTTTGTGCATGAAACATATACCCATGTGGATTCAATAAAAATTTATATTATTTTGAAATAGAAATTTAGGAAAAAAGACGTTTTTTTATAAGGTAAACATTTTTTTCATTTTAAAACCAATTATTTCCTTCTGGACTATAAAATTTTTTTCTCAAAGAATTTAAAACGCAAATACAAGGACATTAGGGAGCACCGAGTGCAGCTAGAAACTTAAGCTCAAAATTGCCAAAATTCGGTGAAAATTTGTTTAAAAAATTTAATTTTTTTGTAAATTGCTCACCCTGCCATTATAAGAGACTTGGGCCCATTATGAATTTTATGTAGTTATATATTCAAAGTACTTTTTTGACGATTTTAGCTTTGACTATTATTACCTACCGCCAGCGGGAAAGTTGTTTCCCCTAAATGTCCTCGCATTTACTTTATATACATTAATATTAAAAATTCTTTCAGAATTGGGAAAAATTATTTAGTAAAAGAGGAGGTGGTTGATTTTAAAGTGAAGAAATTTCATCACCTTTAAATAAAATCTGAAAAAAATCCGTTTTTCCTTAATTTCAATTTTTAAATAATATAACTTTTATTGAATTCTAATAAGAATTTTAGAATATTTTAGATCTTTTTTGGATGCGCATAGAGCCCACTAAGTTCAAATAACTAAAAACTATCCTAAAATGGGACAAAATTTAACTTTAGTCCCAATATCTCTTAAACTGTAAAAGATATCTGACAGGATTAAGGGTATTTTTGTAGAGAATTATAACAGTAAAATATTATTTTCAGTCAAATGATAAATGAAATTTTGTAAATTTTTCAAACTGATTCACTTCCGGACCCTGGAAAACTTTAGAAACATCTTCTTCTTCAAATCAATTTGAAAACACTTCAAGAATGTCCATATGAAATTTCGCATAAGATATTTAATAGTTCCATAGTTACGGAATAATTTCAACAAAGCGTTTTAGGACCACTGTGAATAAATTTTTAACAACTTAAAAAATAATTAATTTGATTGAAATCATAATGATAATTAATATTAAATAATTTTATTAAGTATACGCCCATACTAATACATAGAATCACTTTTGTTAAGAAATAAATCCACAGCTTCTGATCAGTTGTATGGATTTGTAAAAATTCAACATAATGATAAATTAAACCAAATGATACATTGAACCAAATAAAGGTAGTAAATATAACAAAAAATGGTGTAAAATTGAAGAAAGTTAGGTTATTTATATCAGCCAGCAAAATCTGAATGAATAACATCATAATGAAAATATTCGTAAATATTTCATAAATTCTTCAAACTGACGAACAAACATAAATATGACTATTTGAATTCGTTAATAAAAATATAGTTAAATTGAATAAATTTTATTTAATTTGATAAACAAATTTGAATAAAAGTTTTATACATGTAAATTTTGATTAAAAAAAATTCGTTAATTTTTTAACGAAATTTTATTCAATTTAACATGTTTTACTAAAATATTTATTTGATTAATTTTTTAGTAAATTTGAAGAAAATTCTTCAATTTGAAGAAAAAATTAAATTAATTAGAATCAAAATCAGTTTATTTAACACATTTTTTTCGATAAAGTTCGTTAACATTACCTACGACATTTGGTTTAGTGTACTTGGTCGAGCAGTTTGTTCACTTTGTAATAACTGGACTCTTAAGAGAATATACATGTCTTCAATACCTCAATATCGTTGACAAATATTTTTAGTTTCAGCATTCTATCAAAGGGTTGATCAGGTCCTTAGGAACTTAGCAGATGTCTACACAACCGAATGACGGGTATTTTTGTGTAAAAAATTCGAGGTTAAGGCTTATTTGGATTATTGGACACAGCAATATCATTTCCAGAAGGGAAATAATATTGGCCAGTCAGGTAACAGAGCTCAGTGACGAGTTTGTTGAACCTCCTGTTATGATAACTTTTGACTAATATCAAGGGTAGCATTGGTATGAAGCTATACGAAATTACGCTGACAAAAATGATCATTGCGCAGACAAATGAGGCCTCATGTCAGACTGCGCGTATTACCAGGTCTCGTACAATGCCGATAAGACCAATAAACTTCTTGGCTTCGGTAAGGGACGGATCAGGATTTTGGTTTCGATATATTGAATTGTGTATTGATTTCTGCAGAAATTGTTACGCTGAGACAGAGGAGAGACTTTGTATTTTAAACTTACGATCACTCTTTTCTTACATTCCAGGTATCGGCTGGCTTAACACAGCCTAATGAAGGCGGTGGCATTACCTGTTATGAATGTTGACTGCTATGGGAACCACAATGGGATAATCTATTTCGTTTTGGACCCAATTAAGAAAAACACAATCACCGAAACTAACAATGGATAACAGACGTTATCATCGAGAAAAAGTTTATCCGATTACCATCTTTTTGTTCTCCCTCCTTATGTATTTCTATTTTGGCAATTTTTTATTTATTTAAAAAGGAAGCACAAAGACTTAGAAAGAGTAATTGAAAGTAAATGAAACAAAAGGAATTTTAAATTTATTTATCTACGAAATCGGGCACAAATCGTAAAATCAACTTAAATTCTTAATTTATGAATCTCAAATTGTTGCTTTATTAGATTTCTTTTAAATATTAAATAACTCTTCTTTCACAGGTCTCCTTTATTTCCTGTCACGTAGTTCGAAAATATAGAATTATTTTATTTTTTTTTTTTTATTTTTTTCTTCAAATTCTTCATGTGTGAAATATTCGTCAGGTTTACGTGCCACAATTTCTATAGAAATGCGTTTATTTTCATTTTCATTCCGGTGTTTTTCCTTTTATTTTCTTTGCAATTTTTTTATTTAAAATTTATTTTCAGGAAAAACTATGTTTATAAAATATGCAAACTACCACAGAAAAACAACAAGTTGTAGAAGGAAAAGAAGTAAAAAAGTAACAAAAAAATTGTTAGAAAATAAAGAAATAAAAATGGAAAATTGCAACAGTTAAAGGTTATACAAATTGAGTTCGTCTATAGTATGTGATTTTGAAAAATGGAAAACTATATTCGCAGGTTTACATTTTTTACCTTTTTTTTTGTCTCATGAACGAAAAGCCAACTGAGGGTACCAACTAACGTTGAGAAAAAAATTGTATATATATATATGATTTGTAAGAAACTGCTGCACTTACTTCCGTGTTAATTCACAGAATAAATATATAAAATTTAAATGAGAGAAAATATTAAATATATTAAACTACAACGACTTTTGAACACCCTGCATAAAAACTATTAAAAAGAATGATGAAAATGAATAAAAAAGAAACATCATTATTTTGATACAATAACACAGTGTTTCCCAAACGAACTATTTTGAAAATATTACAATTAATATTAAGGTGGTTCCACAACAACGTATGTCCAAAAAAATCAAGGGAACATATGAAAAAACAATGTTGGTTATAAATAGCAGTTACAAAAAATTAATGGACGTCCCTCGTATAATTTTATTTTTTTTCTCCCTAAGCCCAGTTCTATCACTACTTTCTCAAAAATTCCGACCTGTAGAGTGTTCACATCATTTACATGGACAGCAAGCGGATGGACAGATGGACGGAAATTGTTAAATGGACTAAGAAAATGATCCTTAGTCGAACGGTATACTTAAAGGTGGGTGCAACAGCCTTTTCTTTTTTCCGTTAGCAGTTTCACAGAAACCTGTTATTAAAAATTTCGTTTGTTAGAGGGATTCCACTCCCGGGTGGCCTATTCAACAATTTTATAATGTGTAACATTTTTCACTTAATTAAAATATAGAGAAATGGTTTTATACCCTTCTTTATGCATACCGTTCGACAAGGAATCACTTCTCAAATCGATTTAATGATGCTCGTTCGCTCATTTGTCTTTCCGGCTGCTCATGTAAATTGTTCACTCTACTGGTCGTAAATTTAAAGATGTTTTGGTGAAATTTGATATATTTCATTATTTTAAATCAATGATAATTTCTACTGGCATCGCTCGCATTCAATTCTATTTCCCGAATGAGATCTAAAGCTATGAAAAAAAACAAGTAAGAATGTGTTGTCGATCAAGCCCAACTATCTAATATTCTACACCCAATCGTCAGTTGAAAATGGAAGTTTTGAAAATTTAATAAAAGACCCTCGTATAACTTGATTTTCTGATATATTCGAATGTGTGTAAAACATTATTGAGACATTATTAATGGTTTGTAAACAATGGTGGAAGACTAAGATCAACATATTGATATTTTCTAATATTGAAAATATTGATTTCAACTTATGAGACAAAGAGAGTTCTGCTTAGCCAAAAAAGAAATATTGAAGATGAGGAATTGAAGGACCTCTCGACATATTTTGTTGTCCAATGCTTGTAAAACTGGCAATAGAAACCACACAGTATACCATTTACTTTCCTATCACAAAGAATATTCATGATTTTTCATGTAGTGCTCCGGGCACTACATATGGAATAATAAACTTTATATATCATCCTTCATCATTAAGGAAATAAAAATCATTTGCAATTAAAAACGTAAATGTAAAAATAAGAATTTTTAGAAGTTTAGTTAATTTGTGTTGGCATTTTTAAACTAAATAGTTTTTTTAATTAAATTTTTTAATTAATTTGTAAATCATAATTAAATTTATACAGAAATAAAACATTTAAACGATAAAATCTTTGCGTATGATTAATATTAAAATATTTATTGGTTCATATAAAAATTAATCATACGATAAAATATAAGAATGACTTCAAAGCGATTTAAATTGATGATGATTCTGTAACTCTTTTTTTACGTATAGAGAATTACAATCCCCAGGTAGTCTAAGGAATAAATCCATGCTATACAAATTTTTCCATTAAGGGGGACAAAACAAATTTATTAGAAGAATTGTACTATTAACCTCCTTTTTATCCTCCACCACTACAAGTGATGATGAGGGTATATTTACTTTATCACTGGTGGTGGTCATAATTTTGTTCATAATTTCTCAAATTAGAAAACCCGATTCAACTTAAAATTGTCTTGATATGTTAGCGAAATCTCCAGGCAGTATTATTCCAGGATTCTGATTATGTTTCATAATCTCAATGTCAATTTCATCGAATTGAGATTTCAATTATTTTAGCATGGAAAAAGAGGAAACTTTGTTATTCACTTATCTAAGAAAAAGTTCATTATTAGTTTCCTTTCAAAAAATACAGAAAAAAATAAAAATTTTAAATTCTTCATTAGATTTTGTTATCAGATAACATTCCACTCACTTTTTCCATACTTCATCTTCCAAAAATTTTATAGATAAGAATTACTTATGTACAAAGTGGATATATTTGCCAAAACTCCTAGCTGAATTAGGTTTCCTCTAGCTAAATTAAGCTTTTTGTTCTACATATCAGTGCGATTTCAATCAATGGAGCAATGGAAGATTAGGGATTCTCCACAGGTAAGTGTTTCTGGGATTTTCACGGGAAAACCATTTTTCTAAATACTAAGAAATGGTTATCGAGAATTTTCAGGAATTAATTTATGTAAGGATGGTATAATGCCTCCATATGAAACTCTAGAAGGAATCATCTGTGAATTCAATGAAATTTTACCGGACGTTCAAACTCGTCTA
Source organism: Cochliomyia hominivorax (assembly GCA_004302925.2). Classification (NCBI taxonomy): domain Eukaryota; kingdom Metazoa; phylum Arthropoda; class Insecta; order Diptera; family Calliphoridae; genus Cochliomyia; species Cochliomyia hominivorax. Next base: position 30,981,122 of record PYHX02000467.1, on the reverse strand, counting down.
TTTAATACTCTACACCACAATGTTGTTTTTGCCCAAACGCATAATAATCCAATCACCTACAGGTAGGGTATAATAATTATAGAGTGAAATGAATTCAATTGCACCATATCACTATTCCAAAACTTGCCTAAACCTGATAATTTGAATATCAGCGTGTAATATAGATCGCAATTTGAAAAAATATAACCTCAAAATTTTGTGCTTTTTTATTTAATATGAAAACATCAGTTTAACATAATATGAGACATTCTAATTTATTCCCAGACATTCTCGGAAATGGCAGATTTTTTTCTTAAATTCCCAAGAATATAAAAACCCGAGCAAAGAGAAACCCTTTTTATGACAAAACATTTTCTATCAAAATCACTAAAAAATTTATAAATTTTTTATATCCTCCACCACAAGAAGTGGTGAAGAGGGTATATCAACTTTATCATTTCACGTGTAACGCTTAAAAGGAATCATATCAGAACATATATTATATATATATTATGCGTTTTTATGTCTGTCTGTCAGTCTGTTTTTGATGGAGGGCATTGTAGATTCGGCATAGCCGAATTCTTATTTATTTCAATTTACCTTCTTTTAATTACTACCGAATATTATAAAAATAAAATCTTCTTCCTTCCTTCCTTCTTTTATTTATTTAATATATGAATTTCTATCTTTTGTTGTACATTTAATTAAAATAATATTTATTTAAAGAGTAAAATCCACAAAATAACCAAAGAAAAATTGTAATTAAACTATTTTTATTCCAAAAATAAAAAACAAGTAAAAATGTTTTAGTCGGTTTAGCCCGACTATTTATTACCCAACACTACAATGTTGGTTATAAATAGCAGTTACCAAAATATTACTAAACGAGCCTCGTATAATTTTTTTCTTTGATTTATTCATAAAAAATGAATTTCTCTAGGAGGTTATATGATATCTAGAAGAAATTATAGACCGACCCTCGCATAGTTTTGCACATCAATTTTTGCATTTATATTAATTGAACTAATCCATATTGCATTAGTAATGGACCGACCCTGGCACATCGTTTAGGAATAGTCCAAAGTTCATTAAAATTGCTTTATATTTAGGACTTTTATGGGCTAAAAACCTCATTCCGGGAAGACATTTGTGTAAGAGGTACCCCATATATTGGACCAAACATGGCCAATTTCGATAGTCTTTGTCCTTGGGCCAAAGTAATAACATGTATCGAGATATTTAAAAAAATACGACCTGTAGAGTGTTCACAACGTTGACATGGACAGCTGACCGGACAGACAGATATACAGACGAATGTCGTTAAATCAACTCGAAAATGATTCTAAGTTGAACGGTATACTTAAAGTTTGGTGTAACACCATTTTTTCTGTATGTTACAAACATCACAACAAACGCATAATAACTCAAACACCTACGATGGTGTAGGGTACTAAATAATTAATTCAGGAGAAAATAACACAAAATAAATTGTTGTTCTTTCTTTAAAATAAAATAAAGTAGAAAATAAAAAACAATATAAAGTAAATGGAATTAATAGGAAAATAACAAAAATAAAGGGAGCAAAACAATTAAATAAGAATAGAAGAAATATTTGAGAGGAAAAATTAAATAAAATCTGAAAAAAAGGTAAATTTTTGCAAAAGGAAAATTGTTTAGCAAAAATTTCTCCCCATTTTAAGAGAAGATAAAATTTCTTTATACCCTACACAACCACAGGTAGTGGGGATATTATGCGTTTATGCAGATGTGTGTAACGGGCAGAAAAGGTAGTTCCATAGACACTTTTAAGTATACCGTTCGACTCACAAACAGCTGGATGTTCATGTAGAGATTTTCCACAAAGCACAGGATGCAGTTTTGGAGATGTCATAATAAAATTTAGCAAGTTCTATAATTTTGGCCCAAGGACAATGAAATTGGTTATCAATGGTATATAATTTCAAACAGGTCCCATACAAATGTCTCCCCGGAATGGGATTTTAAGTCCATAGCATTCCTAAATATTAAATGGTTTTATCCAAGTATGGTAAAATTAGTCCTATTTTATTCCAAAACGATGTGTTAATTTATACGAGGATCAGTTCACTATTTTTCATAGATCCCATACTACCTCCCTACCAAATATCTTTTTGAAATTGCACATATACGGGGGAATTGTAAAAATATTTAGTTAAACTGAGATGAATATATACCAAAACCGCTATGTGAAATTATACGAAGGTCGGTCTATAATTTGCCTGCCATTAATTATCCACAAAAAACTCTTATAATTGTTTGTATCATAATAATTTATTGCACACATTAGCATTAAGAAGAAAGACAAATTTGACGAGGGTCGTTAATAAATTTTTCGTAGCATTCATTAACAACCAACAATGCGAGGTAGTGTATTCCAAAATTGGGCTTGACCGACTATAACAATTTTACTTGTTTTTATTTAAGGGGGTTATCTATTGTTCTTTGTATTTAATTGTAAAATAGAAATAAATTATTTTATTGTGAAATCTTAATACTCAACACTGAAACAGCAGCAAATTAATTTTTTTTTTAGAAATTAAGATTAAAATAGAAACAAGAATTTAAACTTCATATTAAAATGAAAATAAAGCTAAAATTTTGAAAGGGAGTGAGTTTGAATCCCAACGATTTTGTAATCTAGTATTTTTGAAAAAAATACTTTAATTATTAATGCTTTTAATGAAAATAAAAACTGTGTTGATTGCACGTAACAGGCCATAGAACCCTAAAACGAAGACAATTGAATCTTTTGAAAAAAAAATCAACTGAAAGCGACTCGAATATTTGGGCAGGTGTGAAGCAATAATGAACAAACGGTCGGTCATATATTGCAAGATCGAACAACGAGGTTAAATCAAAACAAAAATCTTCATTATCGTCATTAGTTTTATAAAAATTAATAAAAATCGTTCAAAATACCGTTTCAATTTTGGGACAAAGAGTAAATCACACTTATGCCCACTGGGGTCATATAAAAATTAATAAAAATCGTTCAAAATACCATTTCAATTTTGAGACAAAGAGTAAATCACACTTATGCTCACTGGGGTCAAAAACATTTATTTTGGAATAAGTCTGCAGCGAACTGAATGCATTTGAATTTAAAATTTAACATACAGATACCAAGTGAGCATTGCACTATAACTTTACAAGTTTAAATGCCATTGAATCTCCATGAGCGCAGTTTTAGAATCGCAAAGTAGGGTACATCGCACATTAAATTTTTTTTAAACTGACTCAAAATCTTGCAAACCTTTAAAAGTATAAAATTCTGTTTTTAGCTGGTTTTTCAAAGATCTCATCAAGGGATTTAAGACAGTAAAATATTCTATGGAATTTAATGAGAAACAAAAAATTGACACTCGTTAAAAAAAAAAAAAAATTATATTCGAGATAAGAAACCTACACTCCTCTATTATATATTAATTTAACATAATCAATTTTATTCAGACCCATCAAAAATTTTAGATTTCTTCCAAAATAATTGATTTTGCCCCAAAGTGCAATATCTGATACCATGCCCTTAGGTGAAAAATAATACAATAATGGCGATAACAATATTTTTAGTGACGATAACAAAAATTATTGTTATCAAGGCAAAATAACATTATAAATTTTTTATTGATATAAAAATCAATTTAGTGATGATAACTACAGTTATTTTAATTATTTCGAAATCACAATGTGAATAAATAAACCTTTTATTACAATAATAACCATTATTATGGAATAACAATATTTTTTGTGGTGATAACAATAACTATTGTTATTATTGCAAAATCCCAAAGCGAATAAACAAATAACCATTAAATATTTATTAACAATAATATGAAGCTATCGCAAACATATTTTTTCTCTGCGTGAAATCTCATTCAATAGATACTAATTTGGGATAAATTTAAAATGTTACACTTTTTTGCTACCAAAATGTAAAATTTAAATTAAGCTCTACATTCCATAAAGATCTGCAAATATATTTGCACAAAAATCGTTACTGCCGTTTAATGTCTTCACTCTTTATTCTGTTAAAAAAAAAATATATTTGGAAATTATAAAATAAATTAATTCATGTGATGTAAGAAAAACGTCATTTAAAAAACTTTATAATGTTTTTCTTTTCAACATTTAACTCTTTTTTTTTCTCCTTTTTATTCTTTAATATTTAATTGTCGTTATTGACATTTTTCTCTTTTACGGAAACCGCAAGTTAAAATTATTTAAATATTAAAAACTTTATTTTAATTGTATTATTCTTTATTTCCCCCTTTTGGGAATACAAAAAAAGACAATAAAAAGTAAATTAATGATAAAAGCAAAAAAGAATAAAAAAGAATTAAAAAAAATCAAGAAGCATGAAAAAAATAACAATTTAATTCACTCAAATAGTTCCTAAAAAGTTTTGATGATATTTAGTTTTTATTCTCAATATTAAACAAGGAAGAATGCTAAATTCGACTATGCCGAATCTTCAATACCCTCCATCATAATTGCGGGTGAAATAAATACATTCTGTTTTGTACATATAAATTCACACATACACTTACAGAAGTATACAATATATAAAAGTTTCATTTTTCTTTAATATATCGCGGAATATAATGCGCTATATTTTTGGCCATAACTTTTTTTCTAATAATATTATGGCTTTTTTATTCTAAATTTTCGATTTATATTTGACAATTAAAGGGTTGCCTCAGATATCGGTCTATATTTTTAAATATTCTAAACCGATTTTGATGGAAACTTCTCAGGACCATAACAAATACTCAGGATAAATTTGATTGAGCTCTGTCAATTGTTGTGGATGTATGTGTACCAACAATAGACGGATATAGCTAAATCGAATCAGATTTTGATATATACATCATTGGGTCTGAGATTATTTCTTCTTTTTGTTACACACGGAATAACAAAGTAAATATAACATCTTCACCACTTGCGGTGGTGGTGGGTATAAAAAGAACAAAATTGTAATTTCATTATACCCTCCACCACCACAAGTGATGAAGAGGTTATATTAACATTGTTTTTCCGGTTGTAGCGCAAAGGAATTATATCAGATCTCATAATGTATATATGTTAGCGTCAAATCGAATTCTGAGTCAATTTAGATATGTCCGTCCGTCTTTTCGTCCTTCCGACTGTCCGTGCTTCCATTAGTCCGTGCTTCCGTTTGTCCTTCCTTCCTTCCTTCCTTCCTTCCTTCCGTGTGTCCGTCTTTCTATCTGTTCTTCCTTGGCTCCTTCCGTCCTTCCATTTGTCCGTCCGTCTGTCCATCTGTCAGTCTTTCTGTTTATTGCATCCACAATAATTCACAATGCTCAATGAAATTTGTAATAATCCTGAGAAATTTCCTATATTTAATCAGCCAAATTGGTTTAGCACATTAAAATATATAGACCGACATCTAAGGCAACCTCTTAGCTTCAGTGAAGAATTTTCGTAAACCTGACAATTAGAAAACAACAAATTTATATATGATTTTGCCGCAATATAAAGTTATATGTACTTCATTATCATTCCAAAAACTGTAAAAGTCGGTTGAGTAGAAAAAAGTTATAGCCAAAAGTATATATATGACTCATTAAGTGTAATATACCTTTGTGAGTGTTTATGTAAATGTGTATGTACGAAACATAACGTATTTACTTACAAGCATTTGTGGTTTAGGGTATTGAATATTCGACATAACCGATTAAAGCATTTTTACTAGTTTTTCTTAATCTTTCCCCAATTAATGTCTATTTATTTTTTTCGTATTTCATATTATAAACATTATTGTTTATAAATTTTCTTTTAGTTTTAAGTAAATAAATCCCTTTCAAATGTTCTTCACAATTGTTTTCCTTTTTTTTTAATGTTTGCTCTCTTTCTAAGTATTTAATTTGGTGTTTTGCGCAAAAAAGAGAGAGTTAATGAGAGAAGCCATTATGGAGCATTATTGAAGATTTATTTGTATTTTATACAAAGAGAAAGTTATTAATTTAAATTAAACTTTTATTTGTATTAATTAACACTTATTATGATTATTTTTATTTTTTAATACGAATATGAGATTTTAAATGAAATTTATATTTTTTCATAACTGAACACATATTAATGGTATTTTCTCCAAAATTATAGTTTATTATTTTACGTAAGATAATTAATAAAATTGAAATATTTCCGGACTAATAGTAATAGTAATAGTAATAGTAATAGTAATAGTAATAGTAATAGTAATAGTAATAGTAATAGTAATTTTTGTTTCAAATTGAAGGTACGTCTCCCCCCGACCTTCTTCGATCTAATTTTTTCTAACAAAAGTGTTTCGTAGCAAAGTGATAAAATTTGTCAACTCTACGATGGAACCACTCGCCATGGTCCTATCGTGATTTCTCACGACAGCAATTCTTTAAGGAAGTGATTGAAACTAAAATTTGTTTTACTACCGCCGTAATATTTATACAGGTAATCGATAATTAATATTCGCATTGTATAGGACTACATTTCCAACTTATTCTATCCGCCCATCATTTTGTCCAGTAAAACTGTTCCTTGAAAATGTGTTTTTAAAACACTCGCTGTAATAGTTTTCTAGATATTCAATAATTAATTTTTGCCCAATATTTTTTCAGTGAAGCTATTTCACAGTAGCACGATTGCTACGCAGTTTTTATAAACTCGCTGCAATAGTTGCTAAGGTATATTTTGATTTTGTAGGGGGGTATCTTTTGATCCTATTTAACCTATATTTTTACCAGTGAAGCTATCTCAAATCGAAATGCTGCAAATTTTAGACCAACGCTTTTAAAGTTCATTAGATATTTGATAATCAATTATAGTCGGCATGAAGTTTTCTTATATTTTGATTGTAACCGAATTTTAAGACTCTGAGAGAGTCATAAATTTATGTTAAATTTTAAGACTCTGAGAGAGTCATAAATTAATGTTAAATTCAAAATTTTTAACACTTTGTGATCTAGTCCACAGTTTAACCTGTAGTTTACTACATTTCAGAAAATAGTCTGCAGAACAGAAATGTAGTCAGAATAAGTGTTAACTATATATTTAAATTTTTTAATCAATAAAAACTTGTATTAATTTATAAATATTTAAAATACAATTGTATGTGTGCATTTACAGTAACTGTAAATGTATTTATTTTTTCTTCATTCGTTTGTTATATAAAACAATTACAAACCAAACAAATAATACAAATAATCCATTTTATAATAAAATTAAACAGCAGAAAAAAAGAGAAGAACAATAAATGAAAAAAAAAATTAATTAAAAAACAATGACAACAATAGAAAAGTGACAAAAAAATATGCAAAGAATACCCTGCAGTTTTCTTAATTGACAATAGTCTTTATGATATAGTTAGATGACACAAACTTATTCGTTTAATCACTTAAGCGCCACTAGGAGCATTATAAGGAAATAGTTGTAAGGATATAGTGAAGACATTGTTTGTCCGAGCAATTATCCTTCACGATCAAAAAATATGAAAGAAATTGATTAGCTACAATGTTATGATATAATTGGAAAACCCAACCTACATGGTTGGATACAGTAAGTACGAACAGGAATCCCAATTGTCTAACATGAAAATATTACACAGAAGACAATAGAATATCTTCTAGAATAATCTCATATTAAAATGACTAGTTGGGGGATTATTATTAATAACAGTAGTTAATGACAGTCACCAAAAACTACCGGGTTCTGATCGGATAAAAATGTATTTATGTGTATTTAATGGTTATTAAGTGTGAGTTAATACATAACTATATGCAGTCTGCATATGATAAAAAAATAGGAATCAACAGGATATTAATATAAATATTTAACAGTGTTTTTGTAAAACATTATTTTTTAATAAATTTCACACAACAAATGACAAAAATTATTTAAATAATTTACAAAAAAATTCATTTATATTGAAATAATTTTTTCTTTTTAGTTTTTCTATGAAAATCTAAATTGGTGATTTTAATTGAATTAATATCAAAGAGTGAGATCGAAAAATTATTAACACATATATATTTAAATAAAAACGAAACCACTAAAGGGACTGTTCTAATATTTTAATTTGATTGAAATTTTTTTTTTCAATTTTAATCACATTTTTATAGTGATCACTAGTGATGAAATTTTAAATCTTTTTAGGAAGAACTTCCATTAACTTTTTTATAGTTCTTTCTGTCAGTTTGCTTGAAAATCGATCACAGTTTTAAATACCTTTTGTGCTCTTCAATTCTCTTTTAACAAGAGCCCAATATCTCTTCACCGTACTTAACCCCAGGCAGTTTTGAAGCTTTACCTCTCTTGATTGTCACAGTAACAGTATGTCAATTTAGGCTTAAAATAAGTGCACTTTTGTTAACATTTATTGATGTAAATTTCGGTATTTGTAGAGTTCGTTGTAACAAATGATTGACTTCTTTGTTGAACTTTTTAGAAAATTATAACTGTTTTTGGACCCTTAATGATTCTTCTATATTTCCTTGAGCATCGGCAACATAAAATTTTTAACCAGGAAGTTTTGAAAAACCTACCAGAACGTACGTTTCAGCATCCATTATGTAGTAAGAATTTTTTTTAGAAAACTTGACTTAAATTTCCGTGCTCTGTTTTTGGCCTCCAAATTTTAAACAGCATTTATGTCAGGAACATTTTGAGTCTTGTATATTTTTTAACCTGCATTAGTTTTAACTATTTGTACCAAATTATGTGAGCACCGGATGCGCTGGGAGCTCTTTTGAAATTGTATTTTATTTTTTGGCTTTTGGAACATCATGTGAATCAGTTCTTTTAACTGAATCAGGTTTTCTTTAAACGGACAAATTTTCCGGGTACTACTTAATGACATAAGAAACAATTTTACGGCAGATCATTGACTGCTTGACCTACTTTATGTAGAACCAAATTGGGTTTTTTTGAAAATATTTAATAATCTTAGAACGATGTTTTATAACGAACTTTTATTCAGATTTACATTTTACATAATGATTGACATGTTTTACAAAATAATATTTGGTTTAATATTTAAAATAGGACCCCTTTGTTAAGAATCTTTCGATCTCACTCCTTATTAATATTTAAATAATTTTTATATTGTTAATTTTATATTAGTTTTTCTATGTTAATACATTTCTTTTTATTTATCTTTTATTTCTTTATTTGATGTTTTTAATATTTTTATCCAAAAAGTAAAAAAATCTTAAAAAATAGTTCTTAATATTTTAAAATAAAAATAATAAAACTAGAAAAATTAAACTGAATTATTATACAAAATCATATTTTAGCATATTTATTTTTAGTAGTAAAAATTATTCATACGATACGATGCGATGGGTGCATTAAATAAGAGTGAATTTTGAGAAATAAATTTAAAAATAAAAATTCTCTCTTTTATGGCAAAGTCAATACATAGACAAATGTATGTAATAATTTTGCAACTGTTAGTATATATAAATATTACAGTTATTTACTAAAAATAAATGAACAAATATTTTTACATAATTGTGTATGTATTTTTATAAAACATAACAACAAAACACTTACAGGAGAAGGATTTATTGAAAATATAAAATAATAAGGAAGCACATATATTCCAAAGGACACTTCCTTTTAAGAATCTTAATAACCTAAAATATAACCCAAAAATTCAATATACTAAACCATAATCTATTATATAAGCCACACTACAGTTTAACTTAGGCTCTCTACTCTAATACAGATAACAAAGATTTTTAACTAAGGAGTGAGATCGAACAATTCTTTACACAAGTTTTTATGAAGTAACTTTTGAGTTGTTATGTTTAATGTCAACCAAATAAATATATAGTTAATATAATTGAAATGTGTGACCAAAATAAAGTTCTAAAATAATTAAATATTTTCAACAAAACCCATCTTGGTCCTACAAAAAGTTGGCCACGCTTTCAAAAGTCTGCCCTCAAACTATTTCTAATGCTATTTAACAGTATAGGGCGAACTTATCGTTCTTAGAAAACCTATCCTGGTAGAAGAAATTTCAAATAAAAATATTCACATATCCGGTAGGAAAGCAGCCAGTTTAGTGCTCGCATTATTGGATGCAAAAATTTACTGCTAATGCAGGTTAAAAAATAGGACAAGGCAGAAAAAATTCTATACAGAAACGCTGCTCAAAGTTTAGAGGACAAATACAGAGCTCGGAAATTGAAATCAAGTAAAAATGCTATATTCGGTTTCTGAACCTTTAATACCCTCACTACAAATGCATGTAAGTATATGCTTATGTATGGCATATATAAACATTTTTCTTGAACTTAACACAGGATCACTTAAAGAGTCATATTTTTAGCTATAACTTTTTTTACTGTACCGATTTTGATAATTTTTGGAATGTTAATAAAGTACATATAAATTATTATTATGACAAAATCGTTTTTGTATTTGTTGATTTAGTATTGACAGCTTTAAGAAAATTCTTCGCTGCAGCTTAAAGTTTGCCTGAGATATTGCTCTATGCTGTATGAGATGATTTATTCTTAGTGTTACACACGGAATGAAAAAGTTAATATGCACTTTTAAAATTTATGGTGATGATATTATCGCTGCAACATGGATGACATATGTTTTGGCAGCAACTTCTGTTGAAAAATGTAGAAAAAAATTTTATGGCCCGAAAGCAGTCAAAATTTCTTAAAACGTTATTTGTTTCATTTGTTACTACGGTCTCGATAAATACCGAAATTTACATCAAAAAATAATTACAACAAAAGGCTGCTTCCATTCATCAGACTTATAGTTTTAAGTATACAGTGTATTGAACAATATTTTGTGCTATAAACTTAGGCCCTCTACTGGATTACAAATAGTTCTCTAGTTTATAATATAAAAAAATTCCAAGTCGCTATACGGATGAGCTTCAGAAAATACTTCGAGAAGACAGAGGATAGAAAAGCATCTGGAATGTAGATTTCGAACAGAGTACTTAAAGTAGCTCTAACACTGGATACAAAGAATTTCTGTGCTACAATACGAACAGATATAAAAAGCAGGGGCCTCTCAAAGATTCATCTTGGGACCATTACTATGAAATGTTTTGCACAAAGACATGCTGTATATTCCAAAGCATTATAATATTATCAGTTTTGCTGTAAAGTAGGATACAACGACTCTCCAAACTGCCCAAAATGTATTTATAGATTGAGGGTGTTTAAATTCCAAGTTTTGGAAATCTAAGATATACACTAGAGTAAAAGTCCAACCATTTGAGTTTCCACATCCAGGTTACACAAATTAAAAATACTTGATATTAATACATAATATAAACTAGATTTTAGTATGAACTATAGAATTATTATAGTCCATGGTATAGAGGGAATTATAGTCCATACTATAGATTAATCATAGTATATTTTATATAGTGCATAATAAATAAAGTCCAAGCTATAGAGCATATAAAAGTCTAACGTAGTATTAGATTAGAGTCCATACTATAGAGATGATTGAAGTCCATACTACAGAGTAAAATAAAGTCCAAGCTATAGAGTATATAATAGTCTATAAGTCTATAAAGAGATTCTAGTCTATTCTGTAGACTAGATTATAATATATACTATAAATTATGGTCTTGGTTTTGAATCATGGTTAAAGTATTTTCTAGGTTTTAAACTATACTAATTTTTCAATTGTCAAATAATCCTTAATGAAAAAAAAAGCTTTGTACAGAACTCATACTATTGTAATTTCTCATGTCATCTTAAAATTGTTGAAATAAATACAAGTAAAAGTAAAAACTTTTAATTTTAAGCAAAAATATTCTAAAATAAAACAGCAATAAAACTTAAATATAGTTAAGTCAATGAGTAACAAAATATCTAGTTAAATTGCATAATAAATTCTATATTTTTACATTTAACAAAAACACAAGGACCCTGCAAAAGGAACTAAACTAAAAACAATTCCTAAGTTGTATTAGAATTACTATTTGATATTTACACATAAGTATTCACACTGACTGGAAAAGAGATATATTTATGTAAACACTTGTTTTTTTTTTTTAATTTCTAAAATTGTGAAAATAATAATATTCTAGCTGAAAGAAGTTTAAAAGGGAATATAACTTTAAAGGGGAAAATTACAAAAATGACATTTAATTCCTGCAGAAAGGAGAAATTTAAATTATAAGAGAGAAGACAAAATCCATGAGGATGTCTTATGTCCATTGTGCTAGTTGTATGTGTGGAAAAGCGTTTTATATTATATGTCCAGAATAATTTCGTCTCTTTACGAACTTCCTCACTTTTCTGCAGTCCACTCCCCTTAGTTGGGTTCTATCCATGGAAATTCTGGATTCTTAATGACGTAACAGATGTACAGTTACAGAGGAAATGCTCCATCGTTTTAATGGCCTCCTCGCATGCCCTGTATTTATCATTATCAGCCGCTGCAATGGGCCTTAAATAAGCCAGTAAAGCACATTATTGCTAAATAAGTTATGAATGTTATCCACTTAAAATATCAGTTATAATTGGAAAATGAGTGTAAACAAATAAAATTCATTAAATTTATATCATTTTCATCAAAATGACTTTTGAAACTTCTTCCCTCTGATTTCATTTATATTATTTTATATTCACTTTTTAAAAAATGTATAAAATTAGAATATGTTTTATACTACAGAAGTATGTATCAGTATTTGTAAGTTGTTTATGTTAAATTTGCATGACACACAAAGTTAATTAAATTCAATATTTTTCTTGTTTTACTGTACAAGAAACAAAATGATACCAAAAAAAAACTATAAGAGAAAAGATAAAATGACAATAACTAAATGCATAAAATAAAATACAAAAATGGAAAAACAATAATAATACAAGTATTTAAAAAATAGTTATAGAATTTTCTATACAATGGACATCCGGTTCCTAAACTCTGATAACAATTTGCTAGTTTTATTAGACATTCACACACACATACACTTTAATATAAACTTATATTTACTTGCATAAATATAACAATGAAATATTTGAAATATATAAGTAAATGTAAGAAGTGAGATGGAAAAATTCTTAACATACATATACATTATTTTATTATTTTTTAAGGATTAAAATTATTTGTACAAACTCCAAAGAAAATATATATTTTTATATTTCTGATTACTAGTGATGAAATTTTGAATCTTTTTCAGAATCCATTTCATTGACGTTTTTAAAGTATTTTCTTTCAATTTGATCGAACAGGTAGTCCATTACCTTTTAAAATCGACCACACTTTTGAATAACTTTTTTGTGTTCTTTAATACTTTTCTAACGAGAACCCAATATCTCTCCACTAAACCTCGCTTAAGGCAGTTTGGAGGATTAGCCCCTTTTGGTTCAAATGCCACATTATTGCTCTTTTACCATTCAAGGACTTGTTCACCATAGTGACAGGATGAAGTTCTCTCAATGGAAGCAGCCGTTTTTGTAAACATGAAAAAAGTCAAATAATACTTTTGTAAACATTTTAAATGCAAAACGTGTGTTAAGAATTTCCAATACCACTCCTTATGTACATAAAAACACATACATATGCACATATATAAGATTATTTTTGAATTGTTTTTATGTAAAACTTGTAGAAAGTAATTTTTAGCAAATTTGTCTTTAATTTGTAAGAAATAATTTAAAAGATAAAATTGTGAAAAAAAAACAAAAGAATTAAATAACAATTTTTATTATTGGAAGTCACACACACACAATGATAAGGAAACTGTAAAAAGAAAGAAATTTAAATCAATTGAATTTACTTAAGCAGAACTTATACTGAATGCCAAAAAATTTGTTTACTAAGCTATTTTGCACAGTGGGGTAGAAACGATTTTTTTTTTTTTTTTTTTTTGAAATGGAACATGTAATGTTTAAATGTGCAATTTTTGGAAATCTAAGACTGTTTTCTAGAGTGCAGTGCCACTTGGCAATATGGTGTTTAAATTGTAAAATTTGACAATACCGAAACAAAAAAAATATTAGGTTTTAGTCTTTACCATAGAGTAGAATAAAGTTCATACTATAGAAAAGATTGTAGTCCATACTACAGAGTAGCTTATTCCAATAGAGTAAATTATAGTGCACACTGTGGGGTAGTTCATACTTTAGAATAAATTATAATCAATGGTGTAGAGTAGAGTGAATTTTTGTAATACATACTATAGAGTAGATGCTATAGAGTAGATTATAGTCTATGCTATAGAGTACATTATAGTCTTTTTTTATAGTGAAAGTGAAAACCTTCAAAAGGTACCATATGGTTATGTCGGATTTTTACTGACTAAAACCACCTACATCGTCAACACCATAAATGTCCCGCGGAACTGCCTTTAAGTATTACTTCGCGGGACTGGTAAGAATTATGCTACCTCAATTATCCTATTCTCTCTTTCTTCCTTTCGCCTCTTCTCCTCCAAACCCAACGCAAGGTTTATTTGGGTAATGAACCAGTTAACCGAATTCCAATTACCCTCAGAAGAAATCATTATTCTTATTATGTTATCCGCATCAACACTCGTCCCAGATTCACACTCCAGTGTACGTCTTAGGTTCTCAAATCTGAGACATCGAAATGCCACATGTTCAGCATCTTCTACTTCCAAGCATATCGGACAGTTTGGAGATTCGTCATATCCTATCTTATACAGATAGCTTCTGTATCCTCCTTGTCCTGAAAGAAATTGAGTTAGGTGGTAGTTCACCTCCCCAGGTCCACGTTCTATCCACGTTTTTATATCCGGTATTAATCTATGTGTCCCTCGCCCTTTTAGAGTACTCTGCCATTTCCTTTGCCAGTTTGCTAATGTTCTGTCCCGTTGTTGTTGCTTCCTTTCTCTTTTATTACCTTCAGGATGCTCTCTTTTGTTCTCATATATCCTAAGAACTTCGTCAGCAGCCAAATCGAAAGGAATAATACTGGCTATTACACAGGTAGCTTCCAGTGAAATTGTTCTGTAACCACATGCATACCCGTAGGCAACTCTGTCTGAAAAGTGATAACACGTTCCTACGTATTGTATCTCCTGTGGACCGCGCCCAAATAGGCGCTGCATATAACAATATTGACATTATAGTCTATGCTATAGAGTAGATTATAGAAATTTTGAGATTGAATAATTTTTGGCATACATATATGTAAACAATGATGAAACTCGTAGTTATAATTTTTTATGAAATTTAACTTATTAATACTAATTTCCAAATAATCACTAGTGATGAAATCCTTCTTCGACAATTCTTTCATTAACGTTTTTATAGTGCTTTGTGATACTTTGCACGGTCTAAATATTCCATTTCCATTTAAAATCGACCACACTTCTAGATACTTTATATGTGCTCTAACAAGAGCTCAATATCTATCAATTGGCCTAAGCTACGGGAGGATTTTCTCTCTGGGCGTACGTACCACATTTTTGGTCTAGTTGACACCAATGGCTTGCAACAGGATATAAATTAATGTCAAAAATAAATGAACATATCATGAATGGCAGCAGCCTTTTTTTTTTTTTTTTGTAAACATTCTTTGATGTAAATTTTGAACGCAACTGCATATTCATACTATACCAAGAATCATAGCAAGTTTTGACTATTTTTGGGTTCTCAACGGTTTTTATTTTTTTTTTTTAGAAAATTTGACTTAAATTTCAATACTCAGTTTTTGGCCATTAAATTTTTGCAGTGTTCCTGTTAGGAACGTTTTGAACCTTTCATATTTTAAAACCTGCATTAGGTTTAACTTTTCCTACCAAATAATTTGAGTACTGAGTTTACCGAGTTGCTATCCCACCGGATGTGTTGAAAGCACTTGGGGAAATGTGTTATGTTTTCTTGGCTTTAGGAACATCATGGGGACGATTCTTTCTACCTGAATCAGATATTTTTTAAACAGACAAGTTTTCTTGGTACTGTTTAAAGACATAAACACAGTTTGATGGCAGATCTTTGACTGCTTGACCTACTTTTTGTAAGACCAAATTGGGTTTCCTTGGAAATATTTAATATTTTTAGAATGCATTTTTTTCTGGTCACTTCTTTCAATCAGATTAATAATACTTTGTTTGACATTTAACATAAGAACTGACGTGTTTAATAAAGTTAACTTGATAAAAACTCACTTAATACTTGTGGTAAATATTTTAATAAAAAACGTGAGTTATGAATTTTTCGATCTCAGTCTTTAGTTGATAATATTTTTTATAAATTGGGAACTAGATATTTTCCCCTTTAATTTCTTTCAATTTTTTTTAATTCTTACGTTTATTATACATTAAATTTTATTAAAACAAAAAAAAAAAGTTCAGAATGTTGCCACCTGTTTGGAGAGAAAAAATCGATTATTTAAACTTTGTGGCAACATAATATTTTTTTCATATTAGATTTATAGGAAATATCTATATACAAAATTTCTTTCGTTCAAATTCTGGCGATTTTATAAAAAATCAACAATTTCGGAGGATTATTGAACACGAAAAAGTTCAATGTTGGAAATTATTTCCAAAAAAAGATGATTTGACACCCTGTGTTAAATTGTGAAATTTAATATAATTTTAATGAGAAAATAGTTTGTATACTTAATATACAAAAATAATATTACTCATACGCGTAATAAAACTTTCTTATTTTCAAATGCAAAGTTACAGAATTATTTCAAAAAAAGAGATCGATTTGAACATACGGTGTTTATTTAATAAGAACATGGTGCGTATACTTATTATACAATATTAATAATATTACTCATACGCATATTTATATTACATATTAATGTTTTTACCGCTCAAATAACATTTCCAATTCATGGAGGTGGAATATTTTTTTTATTAAAAAAAAACTTTATAAAAATAATTAAATATTAATGACAAATAATTTAATATGAAATTTAATATATTTTTATTAATTGTTTTTATTGCATAAAACTAATTATAATTATTTACAATTATTACATTTTTTACCTTATAAAAATTCCCATTTAAATAAATACTTTTATATTATTAATTATGTATGAATGTGTGTGTGTGTGTGTCTGCATTAATTTTCTGTTAACTATTTAAATTTTTGATTTATTAATTTCAGTTAAACAATGATTTAACTAACAATCCCTTCATATAATTCATTTCCTTAATTGGAGGCATTTCCATTTATCTTTATTTAATTTACAAGAAAAATAACAAAAAACACGCACACACACAAAAAAACATTGATATAGAAACTGTAAATGAAATAAAATGAAAACAAGTAAGAATGATATAATCGTCTAAGGCGAACATTCAATACCCTTTACCACAAATGCAGGTGAAGTAAATACGTTATATTTTATACTTACACACTCACACATACACTCACAAACGAATATGATATATAAAAGTTTTTCTTAAATATAACACAGGCACATTTAATGAACCCTAAAATAAGTTATGTTTTTAGTTATATAACTGAACTATTGAACCGATTTTGAAAATTTTTGTAACAGTAATAAAGTACATGTTACCTTATGTAATGCAAATTTTCATTCTAATTTTTTGATTTATATTTGTCTCAGATATCGGTTTATAGCTTTTAATATACCAAACTGATTTTACTAGTTAAAATAGGAAACGTCTTTGGACTCAAGTACTCATTGCGCACTGTCAATTATTGTGAATGTGAGAGTGCCAACAACAGACAGAAAAACAGAGATTTTGTTTAAGAATTATGGCATCTGAGATAATTCCTTTAAAGCGCTACATACGAAATGACAAAGTTAATATTCCTTCTTCACCACTTGTGTTAGTGGAGGGTATAATACAATAAAACGTTTTTAATGATTATTGGAATTTTATGTGTTTGTACGTGTGTGTGTGACTTTTTTTATTTTCATTTATATTTTGTTGTTGAGTTTTTCTGCCTCCTGTTTTCTGTTTTTTATGTGATGCAATTTTATTTATTTTGCTTTAATTTTTATTTTATTTTCTGTTCATGTTTGTGGGATTATTTTGTTTTTTTTTCAACATCAAAATGTGAATACGAAAATAACTCATAGATCAAGAGTTAAATATATTAAAGCCGATAGGAGTAACCATATGAGAACGAGTGTATTTAAGTTAAATGAGTCAGTATGAGTCTGTTTATATGTAACAAAAATTACTTAAGTGTCATTGTGTGTGTAAAGTTTATATAAGACCTACATATGTATGTATATATTGAGTTTTTTATATGAATAATATAATTTGGAGTTATATAAAGGGTACTCTAATTAAGATATATATATTTAACAGTGTGTAACAAAATTTTATAAATTATATATATTAATGTGTGTGTGGTTTTTAAGCCATGCAAATTCTAAAAAAAAGATTGTAGTGGAAGTTCATTGAAAAATACCAGATGCAAACAGATAAATTCAAATATTCAGTAATGTTCCTAAGAAATACAAGGATGAAAGATTCACCTCCCCTGACTAAGTATCTCTGGATAGGACTCGATAGAACACTATACATTTTGGTTATTTCTCCCTGAAAGAAGGCCATTGTAAACCGCAGCAAATTCTGTTCATGGTATGAAATGGACGATGTGCGGCATCCTTGCACTACATTTATACGATAACTTGAAATCGGGGAATGTGTGGCTTCTCTTTTATATATTTGGTTTCCTTCAAAGTTTTCATATATTAATTTCGATTTAAAGGTTCTTGCAAATATCTTGATCTATTTTGTTTGTATATACGAATATCCTTTCTTACATGCTTCAGTGTTGACTCCCACTTTGTATTATTGAAGTTAAGGCGATTCCTCCGGTAACATGCTAGAAGAAACTGCCAACATTCGAACAAGTCGAATGTGAATAAATTGTATTTAAAAACTCTCTTTGAAAATAAATTCTCTATATTAATTCCCATTCTCAATGGAACGACTCCGTATTACGATTCCGACGCTGTATTCTTCAGGTATACACCGAAGGTTTCAATCGATGTGAAAGAGTATGTAGACTACGATGTTCAGGTTTTATTTAAACTAAATGAAGACAGGATCATCCTTTAAGCGGAGATTTCGAATACACTGAGATATCAGGATATTTACTGACAAGAAACAGACGATCAGATAAATAGAACATCTCTATAATACCGAGTTTAATTCAAAAATGTATATACAATAAAAATATCCATAGAACTTATCATTAACTATTGATCTTCTGGACAAAGGTGAGTTTGACGTGGTAAGGACACATAATAAATCTTAATTTTTAAACTACGGAATTCTCCCAACTCATTTGCAAGTCTTTCAGTTGAAGATTAAATGAATACTCGGCTTTAGGATCTTTTTATCACATTTTTATTGTTGGGAAATAAAGTTTTGATTTCATAAGCTCCACCATCGCAACGCAGGTGGTAAAAGAGGATAATTAAGTTTATTATTCCATGTGAATCGCGATAAGGAAAACGTATAAGATCTTATAAGGTATGTACATTCTAAGAAATTAAATTCGATTTAACTATGTTCATCCGCTGGCAACTCATCCATCCGTAGCATGTGTAACATGTTAACGTCTGGACTAATTTGGACAGTTTTTTATTGTACGATCTTCAGATTCATCGATTCGAAATTAGATTTCTTCTAATAACGTCATCTTGGCAGAATACGGTATTACTAAGCCCATTAAAATCTTTTATATTAAAATACTTTAATTAAATCCGGAATTAGAAACTTTTGTTCGGTATCAATGAATTGGGAGTTCCTGCATATCTGACCTTATTACTCTATATCTTCCATGAAAGGTCTATTACCGAAATCGGGTGTTCAGCTTATTCCAATTCTTCTTGTTCCAATTGATGAAATTTTTTAAATTTTGTTAGGTTTCATTGTAATCATTCATAACACAAACACATATATAAAGTTCACATCTCTTGATCTATGTGTGGGTAGTTGTGCAATATTTATTTGCACACTTTTGCAATTTAAATCAATCGCTATATTGAGTGTTGTTATTTTAGTTGTGGGGAAATAATTTTTTTTATAGTTGTCTCTGCATAATAATTATAGTTTTTCTCAACCAAACAAAATAAAAAAAGAAATGCACATAAACATGAATGTACAGCTGCGGTCAAAACAATAGCACCACTCACATGTCACATTTCTATTATATTTAGAATTAAAAACATAAAAAGTTCAACCGATTGCTATAAAATTAAGTGTAAAAGAGTGTAAAGTTACTTTTGTAATTTATGATTAACAAGTAAAAATATTATAGTCGGTCAAGCTCGACTAGGTTATTCCTTACAACACCATGTTGGTTACAAATTGCAGATACGAAAAATTAATGGACGACTCTCCTATAATTTTATTCTTAAATTTGAACTAACATTTATGTCAAATTTAGGATCTTTGGACCACTATACAGCATGTAACTTTATTATCCTGGAAAGAGACCAGAATGAAAAGGAAATACTAGAAAACTCTAAAAATAAATTAATTAATTTTGGAAAAAAAAATATTTAAAGAATGATAATGAAAAATGTTTTTGTTTCTTCTTCACTGTCGTTTTACCCTACACAGCCGTAGGTGGTAGGGGTATTATGCGTTTATTCAGATATTTGTAACATGCAAAAAAATGACCACTTTCAAATAAACCGTTCAAATCAGAATCACTTTCTTAGTCGATTTGAAGTTGACCGTCCATACGTGTATCTGTCCGGCTGACTGTTCATGTAAACATTTTTAACAGTCCACATGTCGCTTTTTTTAATTATTATTGGGCCTGAGGTTACCTTTAAATAAATCGTTCGTATCAGAATCACTTTCTGAGTCGATTTAAAGATGACCGTCCGTCCGTGTGTCTGTCCGGCTGACTGTTCATATAAACATTTTGAACGGTCCACATGTCGCAATTCTTTAATTTATATTTCAAATACCTCCCATACAAATGTATGGTATACGCCACACACTTGTATGGCACAGGTAAGTTTTATAATATTCTAAAACAATGCGCCTAAATATGTGAGGGTCGGTCCATTATTTCTCATAGATCCCATTCGAAATATCACTTTTAAGGACATAAATATCACAAACACGTTGGATTTGTAGCAATAACAATCCAAATTAAGATATATATAGAAAAAATCGATGTAAAAATTGTACGAGGGTCGGTTCACAATTCCTTGTTGCCCCCAAAAAGAAATTTATTTTTAAAACTCATAAATTTAACACAGATATTAGTCTCACAATAATGTACTGCACACTTAAGAAAAAGTCAGAAAATCAAAATTATACGAGGTTTGTTCATAAATTTGATATAGGGTATTATATAGTCCAGTTTGACCGACTATATATTCATACTTATTTAAACAAATTTTTGTTTTTTTTCTTTAATCATAAACAACTTTTTATTTAAATGACTCTTATGTCTTATTAAAGAAAACGCATCACATATATGATATTATTTGGATCACAGTTGTATGTATATATAGTATATATGTGGGCATAAAAAGTATCTACATTAATATTGCAGAATGTAGACGAGTGTATTTAATAAATTGCTTGTTTTTAGACATTGACAAAATGACATCGGAAAAACTCACACACACACATAGATACACATAGATTTATATTTATAACTTTTATACAATTTCAATATAATTTTAATGTGAATTAAGCAAATAAAAATAAAATAAAAGTAAACAAATAAAAAAAGAGGAACTCATACAAAAATCACAAGATTTATTAGTTGATCAAAATTATACCCCGATTTTTTTTTATGAAAATAATGACAATAATTCAATTCATTTTTTATATTTAATTGAAAAAAACTCTTGAAATAAATTGTTTACATAAGCAGAAAATTTATATTGTCAATTTGTAATATTTTATTTAAAAAAAAATGAAGGGTTTGAATCTTTGATAAAAGAAATTAAATGCAACTAATTATGTAAATAAATAATTAATTAGAGTTTAGTCACGTTAAAAAGGGGAGAAAATATGAAATATATTTATTATTTAATAAGGAAAAGGATATGGAAATATCACAGGTAAATTATTAAAAAAGAGAGATTTGTAAGAGAGACAACTTTTGAACAGATGAGCTGCTTTCCAACTGTAAGCCTTCATGTGCAGGTCTCCAATTGCGTGCAAAGATAAGTCATTTTCCCAGTATATTTTTCACAACACTAATATATTCGCAAGTAACATTTATTGTTACCACCAACATGTTAAGGATTGAATTAATTTTTATTTTGACAATAATATTGTTGTTGTGATAAAATTATTTAGATTAAATAAAAAATATTGTGGTAATATTGTAAAAGAAAGAATTTTATAGTCGGTCAAGCTCGACTATGTAATACCCTACACCATAATATTGGTTATAAATGGAAGTTACAATAAATTAATGAACGACCCTCGTATAATTTGATTTTTTGATTTATTCTTAAGTATTCAGTACATTATTGGGACACTAACATTTATGTTAAATGTATGCATTTCGAAAGGTTGTTGTTTTTGAGGTTTATATGCGAGTTAGAAGAAATTATAAACCGAACTTCGTCCATATATCAAAGTATATATGCGAGTTATGCCCTTTAAAGTGATATTTGGAAGAATAATAGTGTGGGACCTATAAGATATAATGAACTTCTCTTCGTATAGTTTTGCACATCATTTAAGAATATTATAATACATGATTGTACATAATTTCGTTAAAATCGTTTTATATTTATAATTAACTAGTGCACAATAACATGGAACTTAATGCAACGTATACTTTATATGAAATTCCAGTAAATATCACTCATACGCATACGAAATCCTGTTTGTTTGACAAAACAAGAAATCAAAATATTTAAAATTGTCCCTACTATTTTAAAAATTTAGTGGTTTTAAAGAAATCAAAAATTACAGATTTATGTCGAAAAAAATCAATTTTGCCCAATTACGTAATAATACATAACTAAGTGTTACGTATACTTAACATAAAATTTTAATAATTATCACTCATACGCATATGAGCGATGCACAATCGATTTTTATTTGCAGGCAAATCTAAAGTTTAATTTTGAAAAAAAAAATATTTTGCCCAACTGTGCAAAAATACATAACTAAGTGTTACGTATACTTAATAAAAAATTCTAATAATTATAACTCATACGCATATAACCACGGCACAATCGTTTTTTATTTAAAAAAAGTTCTGTTACTTTTAAACCATTAAAGATATCTTTATGACACATGATTTCTATTGATCTGAAGTTGTGCCTGTGTAAATATTCAATTACTAGGTGACACTCCAAGGTTGGTCACTGCGGGTAAATTGTTTTTTTTTTTAGTTCGCTAAAAATTAATTTATTCTTTTATAGATTTATAGATTTTTTAAATAGATAGTCCCTATAAATTTCTGTAATATAAGATGATTATATGTGAACAGATATCAGCGATTTTCAAGTTTAAAAATATATTGAATATATTTTTACTTTTTCCTTCATTTAGTCTTTTTTTTGAGCTCATAAATAATAAAAAACAAAAAAGAGTGCTAAATTTGGCTGATTCGAATCTAAAATACCCTCCACCATAAATATTTTGTAAATGCTTGGATCCTTATATGGGAGCAATAGCAAAATATAGGCTGAGATTTTTCAAATTAAAAAAATATATTAAAGACATTTAGAAAAACCAAATGTTTTATAAGCTCAAATACGTTTACGTTTTGTTATATGGAAGTTTTATCAAAATATATACCGATATTATTTAAATTACATTATATGGGAGCTATAGGAAATTTTGGACCGATATTAATAAAATAATATAAAATTAATAACATATATTCAAGATGTTTAGGAAATCAATTGTGCCAAATTCATATTTAATTTGTGTACAATTAATAAATTTGTTTAAAATTTAATTCATTTATTTATATTTATCTATAAACCATATTCCGAGAAGGGGTCTTATATGGGATCTACGCCAAATCTAGTTCCTTTGGATTTATATGATGTATAATGGACCGATCCTTGTATTATTTAGCAAATCATTTTAGAATATTATGAAAATTATTTGTGCCAAATTCGATTAAAATCGCTTTATATTTAATAGTTTTATATTTCGGAAACCCCATTCCGGGAGGAACAAACAATTTCAATAGTTTTTGGGCCCAATAAAGCATTCGTATTTGTTTGCTGACAAAAATATATTTACCTTATCGGGTTTCAGATGACTTTTTATTGGCGTCAATAACCCCAAATTAAAAAAATTTAAAATCTTAAATAGAGTTTTCTTTCAGTAAATATTTTAACAATTAAATTTTTGTCTTAAAATAAATTAAATTATTTTTTATATATTTATTACTCCAGAATTTTCCTCTTTTTCTCCCGTTTTTCTTTTTCAATACTTAAAATCGCGTTTACACAAATAAAATTATACAAATTGTTGTATAATAAAATAAATATAAAAATATAATTTATATTTTTATAAAAAAAAGTATCTTTGTCATATAAACATATACATACAGATACATATATAGTTTTATAATAATCCGACAACCATTAACTTATCAACATAAATTTGAAAATGTTAATGAAATAAAAACTACATCAATAAATTTCCGCTTTTACAAATAAAAAGCCAAAATATTATTTTTTTTTCTTCCTCTTCCTTATTCATATTTTGTGATTCTCTGTTTTTTTGTCCTCTCATTTTTGTTGTTTTTGTCGCCAATCATTTCATATAAATGGTTTCCGAATTAAAAACCATATTTCACCACATTTTACTAAATGATTACGTGGAAAAATATATATAAATCATAGACATCGACCGCTGCATGCCCCGATATTATATATCATTGCAGTAAATGCAGGACAATAACAAAAAAACAAATACAAACAAACATATATACCACAAAATATTATATATAGAATAATAAAATTCATAAATTTCAACTTTTTATTATAATTTTAATTCTTTTTTTTTTTTTTTTGGAGGAAATTTAAAATTTTTATTTTAAGGAGACAAAAACAACAACAACTAAAAAAGAGCAATCAAAACTACAAACTGATAAACAAAGAATAACTATTTTCAAATATGACCACAATAAACTGTCAATGACAGTAAAAGGATATAAAAATGGAAAGTTTATTGAAAATTTTTAAAATTAATAGAATTTATCGATTATTTTTAAGATCTAAAATACTTCTCCTAAAAGAGAATTTGTCAAAAATTTCATCTTAAAAATGAATTTATGAAAAATTTTCTCACAAAAGTTAATCTACCGAATGATTTCTCTTATAAAGGAATAAATCGAAAATTCGGTCCAAACAGTAAATTAATCGAAAATTTTCTATAAATAAAAAAAGTTTCTCTAAATAAATAATTTATCGAAAATTTTCTCTAAATTGTACATGTTACGATAAAACTCTCTAATTAGTAAAATTTTATTTTAATAAAGGATTTATCGAAAAATTTTCTCTCAGTAAAGAATTTATGGAAAAAGTTCACTTAATAGAGAATTAATCGAATGTTTTCTTTTTATCGAAAATTTTCTTCAAATTGAAATATTTTTTAAATTTCTTTAAATTGCAAACTTATCTAAAATGCTCTATAAATAGTAAGTTAATCGAAAATTTTCTCTAAATAGTGAGTTTATTGAAAATGTTCTCAAAATAGTAAATTTATGGGAAGTTTTTTTAAACAACAAATGTATCGATTATACTTAATGAGGAGTTAATTTATCGGAAAATATTCTACAAATTTTGATTACATCGGAAATTCCTTTCCGCTAAAGTACCATTTTACTGTATAATAAACATCTAAAACTGCATTCTTCTTACCCCCAACACACACTCACACATACATACATCTATACACTCAAATATAACACAATAAACCACAACCACAAAAAGCTCTAATAAACGAAATACTAACTAACATTCATTTGTCTAATGTGAAGAATAAGAGTTAATGCAGAAAATGGGAATGGCAAAATAGCAAAAACAACAGCATCTGCAGCAACAACAACATGTAAATACCAATTTATGTTACCATATGCAAACAAAAACAAAACAACAACCGAATAACATTTGACAGGTGTTACGAAGGAAAAAACCAAACAAAAATGAAGCAAAAAATAATACAAAATAAAAAATTCAAAATAAAAATCAACAACAACAACAACAAGAAATGAAAATTATAACGTCGAAGACAAAATGAGAGCAAGACACGTACAATTGTTAACCTTAGATATTATAAACAACAACATACATACACATGTGCACATACATATACTAAGACTAAAAACATACAACCATAAAACTATGATGGTGAAAAACAACAGAGAAAAACTTATAAAACACATTTAACTTTATGATCCTTAATATCAGGTAATTGTAGGTGTATTTTCCAAAATAACAGCAAAAACAACAACAACAATAACAACGAGAGACTGTAAATATCTTTGTAAAAAACTTGAGAAAAACAAACAAACAAATAAAAACACCAAAAAAAAGGAATGAAAAATATTGAAAACAAACGCAACTAAAATCCAGAATAACCAGAGAAAACTAAGAATTTCAAAAGTGGTAAAGAATAATAAAACTTTAATATGCATGTCCTGCACACCATGACATATGTGTGTATGTGTTAACAAACACATACAAACAACAAATACATATGCATACTAATACAATAGACAATAGATTAAAGAAGAATTTATAAATTTATGATTATTGCATATTTGTTGATATTGCAACAGGAAATACTGCACAATGGGTCAGATTAACAAATTATGGAATTTAAATATATTCACTTTTGAGAAGAAAATTTGCAATAAATTCACTTTATAAGGAAAATTTTTTATTAATTCACAATTTAAAGAAAACTTTTGATAATTTCACTATTTAGGAAAATTTTCATTGAATTCATCTTTTTTTCAGGAAATGTTCCATAAATTCACAATTTCACAAAATTTCCATAAAGTTAGAATTTAAAGAAAACCATCAATAAATTCACGATTTAGGGAAAATTTTCGATAAACTCACTTTTTAGAGAAAATTTTCGATAAACTCACTTTTTAGAGAAAATTTTCGATAAACTCACTTTTTAGAGAAAATTTTCGATAAACTCACTTTTTAGAGAAAATTTTCGATAAACTCACTTTTTAGAGAAAATTTTCGATAAACTCACTTTTTAGAGAAAATTTTCGATAAACTCACTTTTTGGAGAAAATTTTCGATAAACTCACTTTTTAGAGAAAATTTTCGATAAACTCACTTTTTAGAGAAAATTTTCGATAAACTCACTTTTTAGAGAAAATTTTCGATAAACTCACTTTTTAGAGAAAATTTTCGATAAACTCACTTTTTAGAGAAAATTTTCGATTAGAGAGAGATTAGAGACTTTTTAGAGAAAATTTTCGATAAACTCACTTTTTAGAGAAAATTTTCGATAAACTCACTTTTTAGAGAAAATTTTCGATAAACTCACTTTTTAGAGAAAATTTTCGATAAACTCACTTTTTAGAGAAAATTTTCGATAAACTCACTTTTTAGAGAAAATTTTCGATAAACTCACTTTTTAGAGAAAATTTTCGATAAACTCACTTTTTAGAGAAAATTTTCGATAAACTCACTTTTTAGAGAAAATTTTCGATAAACTCACTTTTTAGAGAAAATTTTCGATAAACTCACTTTTTAGAGAAAATTTTCGATAAACTCACTTTTTAGAGAAAATTTTCGATAAACTCACTTTTTAGAGAAAATTTTCGATAAACTCACTTTTTAGAGAAAATTTTCGATAAACTCACTATTTTGAGAAAATTTTCAATAAACTCACTTTTTAGAGAATATTTTCGATAATTGTTTGATAAATACGATATAAAGAGAAAATTTTTCGATAAATTCGCTATTAAAAAAAAACATTTGTTTATCAAATTTTCGATAACTTCACTATTTCAATTAAATTTCTGATAAATCCTCTATTTAGAGAAAACTATCAGTAAATTCACTATTTAGGAAAGATATTGAAAAAATTCACTATTTAAAGAAAATTTTTGATAAATTTTCTATTTAGAAAAAATACTCAATAAATTCATTATTTAAAGAAAATTTAGGCAAAATTCGCAATTTAGAGGAATCTTTTATTAAAATCACAATTTTAGAGAAAAATATCATTAAATTGGCAATTTAGGGAAATTAAAAGAAAAAAAACACGGAGTTAAAATGACACTTGCTTACGCTTCAAAATACTATATTTGTTATGGCATTGACACGAACCATATACTAAAGTATGAGACTTTTCCCAAATGAAAAAATATCCAATAATTTTTCCATTTCTAAAAAATATCGATTAATACTCCTTTTATGGTTAACACTGATAAACTTTATGCAACATTCTATATATTTTCCTTTGCATCATATTTTCGAACATTCTTTTTAAAATTATTAATGGTTACAGGAAAGCAAAATACAAATATGCCAAAAGAAAGACTCTAATGATATGAAACGAAATAAATGAATATGGTATTCCATATGGTAAATCTGTAAAAAGAAAGAAAACATATTTTGATATTTGAAATTAGAAGAAAAAAATATTTTACAAAAATTCTTCTAACTAACAAGAATTTTATTTCATTTATGAAACTTAAACACAATTAAAAAGTATTTTTACGATAAATACATAAATACACAAACACACACACATACATACATACATACATACATACATACATACATACATACATACATACATACATACATACAATAGTATCTTTAGAAATATTTTGGTTACTTTTGTATTAAATTTTCTAACAAATCCAGAACACATGTTTATGTATGTGTTGCTGTAGATGAGTTACAGATTTTATTCTCATTAGATTCCAGTGGGAATTTCTAATAAAAATTGAATTTTAAAATATTTTTTTTTTTAATAGGAAAAATCTTTAAAACAAGTAAGAGTTCTATATCCGAATCTTTAATACCCTCCACTACAAATGTATATCAAGTAAATAGGTTTTGTTTCATACATATATAGTTTATGCTCACATATACACAGACAAACGTAGTGTATATGTTAGAAACATACAATTTAATATTATGACAAAATTTTGTTCTAATCTGAAAATTCATAATTAAAAATTTTACAAATTTAGAGGTTGCCTCAGATATCGGTATATATCATTTATTATACTGTTAGATTTAAACAGGAAACTTCGAAGATAGAATAACAGACAGACGAACAGACAGACGGACAGACAAATACACAAACAGACAAACGAACAGACAAACAGAGAGAAAGAGAGACGAATATAGATAAATCATTACATTGTGAGAATATATGTACTCTCTTCAGCACTTGTGTTGGTGGAGGATATAGATATTACTTATTATATCCTCCAACACATGTGGTGATTCCATATGCAATTCTAAGAAGGAATCATGTCAATCATCTCAAATGAATATATATTGCTGTATCAAATCAAAATCTGTGCCAATTTAGCTATGTCCGTCTGTCTATCCCTCAGTCTGTTGTTGGCGCGCTCACATCTACAATAATTGACTGAGCTTAATAAAATTTAGCCTGAGTATTTGTTATGGTCCTGTGATGTTTTCTGTTAAAAATCAGTAAAATTAGTTTAGTATATTAAAAGATATATACCGATATCTAAGGTAAACTCTTAGTTTAAGCAAAAAGCTTTCATAAAATTGTTAATTTTAAATCGACAAATTAGAATACAATTTTTGCCATATAATTAAGTTATATGAACTTTATTCCAAAAATTATCAAAATCAGATCAGTAGGAAAAGGTTATAGCTAAAATATACGAGAATTTATTACACATTAAGTGTTCTTGTGTTGTATTTAAGAAAATCGTGAATATATCGTATACGTTTAGGGTGTGTATAATGCATTTGTGGTGAAGGGTATTAAAGATTCGGCACAGCCGAATATTACATTCTTACTTGGTTTTTCATTAATATTAGTAAACAATTAATTAATTTTAAAAATTTACAAAAATTCACAAACAACATTTTTATTTAAATTTTCACTTTAATTAAGACAATATTTTCTTTTATGGTTTATAAAAGAAGTTAAAGAAAAATTTATTCATTAATTTAAATTAAAATTTATTAGAAAATTTATTAAAAGATTAAAATTCATCCAAACATATGTTTTGCCAAAATACAAACAAACATACAAACAATAACAACAAAAATTTAGTGAAAAGGAAACAAGTGAATTATAGATATTTTAACATTATGTGGCATTTTGAAACGAAGCCAGAGACCTCAACATATATTTCGCGCTTATCTTGAATTAGAAATAAAACGAAAAATATATGAAAAATCAAGTAAATGTAGACACAAACACGTATAAGCAATTTTATTTATATATAGATATAGGAGGGTGGATAATAAATGCAATATTGGAAAAAGAAATCAAAAAGTTTATTTTTAATGTTAGAAGCTTTTAGTAGTATATTTAAAATAAAAGAACATTACATTAAAGACTCTTCTATAGGCTGTAGTCTTCTATATAGACTAGGCTGCAGTCTATGCTATAGAATAGGCTTTAGTATATCATATAGACTAAGTATTAGTCTATCCTATAATAGGCTTTAAATAGTATTCTATTGTATGATATTCTATAGATTATAACGTATTGTATAAGCTACATTGTAGTCTATAATAAAGGCTAGATTATAGTCTATTTTGTTTAAATGAAGATCATATTATATTCTATATCATAGTCCAGATTACAGGCTATATTATTATCATTAGACTTAATTTTAAAATATATTATTGACCCGATTATAGTCTATATCATAAACTAGGTTATAGCCCTTATCATGGACTAGATTAGAGTCTATATCATAGACTAGATTATAGTCTATATCGTAGACTAGACTATATTCTATATCGTAGACTAGACTTTAGTCTATATCGTAGACTAGACTAGACTATAGTCTATATCGTAGACTAGATTAGAGTCTATATCATAGACTAGATTATACTCTATATCGTATACTAAACTATAGTCTTTATCATAGACTACTTTATTGTCTATATCTATAGACTAGACTATAGTCTATATCTATAGACTAGACTATAGTCTATATCGTAGACTAGACTATAGTCTATATCATAGACTAGTTTATTGTCTATACCATAGACTAGATTAGAGTCCATATCGTATACTAAACTATAGTCTATATCTATAGACTAGATTATAGTCTATATCGTAGACTAGACTATAGTCTATATCGTAGACTAGACTAGTGTCTATATCATAGACTAGACTAGTGTCTATATCATAGACTAGATTATAGTTTTCATCATACACTAGATTATAGTTAATACTATAAACAAAATTATGGATCTGAGTCTAAATTATAAAAAATTTTAGTCTACATTATGGACCAACTTGTAGTACCTTTTTTATAGAAGAGATGGAAAACTCCATCGTCAATACTGCCCTGCCGCTAAGTATTACTTGGAAGCTAATATTATATTAATTATATTATCGAACTCGATGACCATTCCAATTTTGTACTTTAGTACACGTCTTAGATTTTAAAATCAGTGCCTTTCATCTGATGTCAGATCTATGGATATCAATCCATAGATTACAGATGTTCGCTCAGATAATGCCGATTGCACATTTTTGCATGAAACACTTTTAATAGGAAGAGACCAGGACGGATACCTGAAATACCCCAGCAGGAATGTGTTAATATTATCTCCTCTTATTTGTTTCGAACCACAGAGTGCTATGAAGTAAATATTCAGAATTTTCCGTAAGTAACCTCGGACATCAAACTTCTTGAGGGCTACAATAATACTATTTCATTCCACTCTATAAAATACATTCCATATAACTAGAGTTATTATAGCGCATTAATTTATTTTTATTCCTATGGCTTCTCTTGTCATATTAATTATCATGTTACCTGAAGTTTCGGAGAAAGAACTCCCACACTTCTCAGAAGACATCGAAATTTAACCTAAGATATTTGACGAAACCTTGTTTGTGCTTTTTTTCTGACTAATTGATTATTATAATATCGATATTTATAGCCGCTTCTTCCATTGTTGTACAGTTGTGTATAAATCCCATGGGTTTTCTTTGCTAGCAGGTAGTTCAAGCGAGACTTATCATAAGATCCTTATAAGATCTTCTACCACAGCCACTTCACGTTAATCGAGAAAAAGCTTCAGAATATGTACTACCAAGTTACTGATGATGACTTTAGAATTTTGAAATCTGTCAAGTCAATGGGACAGAGACAGTTGAGGTATTTGCCTGAAATCCATTGCACACGGACAAACTAGAAAATTTGAGTTTTTTCTCTCATTTTTCGCCATTCTTGAGGACACGCATGTGTTAGGATACCTAAATTAGGGCATCCGCTCGCTTGTTTCAGGACGAAACATATGCGACCATTTAAGCACAATTTCCACACTTGCCATAAATAAAGCCGCGATTTCATTACTCTCCACTATTCTCTGCTGAAAATACTCTTGCCGAGCGACTAAATTAAATTGTAGTCTAATAGGTTGACTAGTTTGTAGTCTACTATATAGACTATATTGTAGTCTATTATATTAACTAGATTATAACATATTTTATAGTCTATGCTTTAGAATAAAATATAGTCTTAACTATAACCTCGATTGAGTTCTATAACATAGACCAATCTATAGTCTATACTTTAGCCTTGATTAAGGTCTAATATAGACCTCATTGTAGAATAGATCATGGTAGATCGGAAAGATAAATAAAAGGACAATTAATATTCGCATCATTTCTCGAAGATTATATTTAATTCCAGGAATCAATAATTTAGTCACTTTCCTAAATACCCTCGCATAAACACAAACACTTATACATATGCGTTATTATAACAAAGTTTAACCAGCGTAACGGTTAAATGTTAAACTGCAACAACAACAACAACAACAACAACAACAAAAACAATAGTAAATTTGCTAAATAAACCACAAATACAAATAAAGCTTTAACCACTACTAACCAATGAACAAAATAACAGCTAATGTTAGGAAAATAACGCTAAAAAAAGACTGAGTGAAAATCAACATAAACACAAACGAGAAAAAAATTTAAATAAAATAAATAAATAACAACAACGATAAGTCACTAAAAGACTAACATTATAAATACAAAACCAAACACACGAAACCTAAAAATTCTCCTTTGGAACCACCAATATACATATAAACACTACCACACTATCCTTTACATACATACACATACACATTTACATAGATTCATGCGAATAAACGTGAGAGTTGTTAAAAAAAATATCAAACTTTATATGTACAACAAACTTAATGGCAAACAAACATACACATAAACAAACAAACAGACCACACTACATCATACCACATACATACACACAAACATTTATTTGCATGTGTATAGATAAACTAGTAAATTTAACCGCCACCACTACCACTTCACATTTAAATTACACTTTTCTACATACGCAAATCACATCTTGTGCATATTAAACAGTCAACTAACTCATACATTCATTTACAATCTCTCACACACACACACATAAGCATACTCTAACATTTTTACACAAATAAATAAACATTCAGTTATGTTCTCTTTCACACACACACACACACCGTAACACCCATTTATGTTTGTTTGATAAAATTGGCAGCAAGACTAGACTTAATACATTTATGGTTTAACGAGTGGTTTGTTTGAACGCCGATAACTTTTGTGGCAAACAATTGTCAATGAACGTGAGTTTACCAATACAACAAAAAAATGAATAATAATAAAAGAGGAAAAATCAGAGCAAAAAAGAGAATCTCATAAAACTAAAATGAAACTCTACTAAAACATTCATTTTTCAGTTCTCTAAAGTGAATAAAAAATAACTAAAAAAACAAACGATTTTGCCGAATCTTCAATACCCTCCACCACAAATGCAAGTGATGTAAATACGTTATGTTTCGTACATACACACTCATATAGATATAAAATATATAAAAGTTTTTCTTAAAACGCAGTTACACTTTATGAGTTATTAACTTAATTTTATTTTTAGCTATAACTCTTTTTCTACTGAACCGATTTTAATTATAATTGAAATGGTAATAAAGTATATACTGTTTTATATTATGACAAAATTTGATTTACGAAGGTTTCTCCCTTGATCTAAGGGGTTGTTGTATATCAGATGTTGGTATATATCTTTTAATATATAAAAGAATAATATGATAAGAATCTTCTCAGGACTATAAAAAATATTCAAATCGAATTTCGTTGAAATCTGCCAATTATTGTGGATTTGAACGAGCCAATAACAGACAGACAGACAGACGGACGGACATAGCTAAAACGACTCACATTTTGATTTGAAGCGTTACACTCGAAATAACATAGTTAATATAACCTCCACCACCACAACTGGTAGTGGAGGGTATAAAAACGAAAAATTTAATTTGCAAAAACCATAAAGATACGAAAGAAGAGATAAAGTTTTTATTTTTTCATACTAAATCAAATTTATGTATGTCACTTGAGCGCGTGTATTTGTGTGTGAAAATTTGTGTGACTATGAAAATATTTGAAAGTGTGCGTGAGTAATTTAATGCTTGATGAGTTGAGGTTTGTTATGGGACAGTGTTGCTCTGCTAAATAATAAAATAAAATATTGAGTTTTAAAACAACAACAAAAAAAAGAACTATGAAATTATTCAAGGGTTTTTTGAAACAAGGACCAACAACAGTTAATAGTTTTAGAGGATTTGGATGGAAGTTTATCAAATATAAGTGAGAATATCGTAGTCTGTTATGAGGAATTGTAAATACTTTTCATCAAATCGAAAATAGTTATTGTAAATCATTTACAATTTATATGATCCAGATATCTGTTTTATAAGTTTTTCATGAAAGCAACAAAAGTTTCAGAAATATAGAGATATATTTCTAGAACTTTTGCTATATATATATATATATATATATATATATATATATATATATATATATATATATATATATATATATATATATATATATATATATATATATATATATATATATATATATATATATATATATATATATATATATATATATATATATATATATATATAGAGAGAGAGAGAGAGAGAGAGAGAGAGAAAGAGAAAGAGATTCGATCCGATACGACCAAAGCCACCCACTAACCGCTTGACCAGCTGGCTGTCTGCAATGAAGGATCTACAACCTTCATGTTCAATTTTATTATCAAAAGCTACATATTTATTTTTAATTTTAAAGGGGATACTGTTACCCCATGTCCCGTCCAAAAATTTCTTATCCATAAAATCTTCTATTATTTGAAGTATCTAAATGAAAATTAAAAAAAAATGATCTAAAATAATTTTAGAAGTATATTTTATTAAAAACTTGCTTTTAACCGGTGTGCTTTGCGTCACAAAAATTCTCCTCTGTCCTCGATTCAAAAATGAATCACAAATTGTGACGCGTAATAAAAAATACATGCATTTGAGATCGACATTAATACAAAGATTTTCTTCAGATATTCGATTATTAATATTTGCTTCGAATAGGGGATACATCTCCCTCCTGACCATTTCTACTGTTTCTAAAAAAGAGTGATTGATATAAAGTTCTTAATTCCTGCTGTAATAATTCTACATAAATTCGATAATTGTTATTAACATTGTATGGACGGCACATCTCCCTCCAATTCTATTCGTCCTTCATTTTGACCAATGAAAGTGTTCCTTGAGAATGTAAACTGAAATATAAGGACGATGATACGAACGATATATACGAACGATATATATTTTCAACAACAGCAACAGGCATACAATAATCCATATCATACCTTCTGTAAGGAGTGTGGTGAAAATTTTGAAAATGAATTTAAATTAAGTCTACACATGTTGCAAGAACACAATGATAACTCAGAATCTAACATTTGATTTTTGAAGTTTAATTTTAGCACGTAATAACATTGAATAAAATGAAGATCGTACAGAAGTACTAAAACGATTTGCTTGAAATAATTCTTTAATTTATGAACCCTTAAAGATTTCCTAATGAAGTTTACCACATTAATAGCAAAATACTTTTTTAAGATCATTTGGAGGACTACAGCCATCTTACTATGCAAATGTTTAATAGAAACCCTTTCAAACTTGTCCTTCTAGGCAAGTTGATTTCTTGAAAATTCAAATAAAACTCATTTAGTTCCTTGTATCATATTAAAACTAAAATGGGAATAAGTATATTGTTCCCGAACGGATAAATCGATTTCAATGAAATTTCTATAACTAAAAAATTTTAGTTTTTTTTTTAAATGTTCCCATTGTAATTGGAGAAATTGAGGTGATAATTTAAGTGTTATAAAAATAAAGGATCGAATTTTGGAAAAACTGGTTCTCCCACAATTTAAGTTAATGCCACTTTTTTCATTACATAAAATTCTATAAGGTAGTTTTTTAGAGGAGTTATACTACTTCAGAAAAATTATTCATAACTCAAAAAGAGTGCAACTACTTTTTTGAGAAAAAATCGGCGATATTTTTTTAAAGTCTTTCATTATAAAAATTTGACATTAATCCTTAATAAAATAAAGGATTTTTTTTAAACAAAATTGAATTAATTTTAGACCTGCTTTAGCATAAAAACTTCTACAAGATTGATCAGAAAGAAAATTTTATTTTTTTGTTGTAAATATCTCTTAAACTATAAGACAACTTATTCTTAGGTTTTTAAATGAAAAAAGTTTACTCATATGATGATCTTGAAATTGAATCTAAAACATTTTTAATATATATTTTTTTCTTGATCTGAGGAGTCCAGTTTTGAGACCTTAGGTACACCTACCCTACTGCTATTGTCATATTAAATTTCGTATATCCGTTCGAAAGAAACAGATTTATTTACATTTCATATTACATATAAAACACTATGGGACAGAATCGCTTTTTTGGAAATAATCAATATTTTTTCATCGAATGGATGTTTTTGCACGAAAAGCTTGGCCTTCATAAGAGTTTCATGGGAGTATTTGTAGGGATGCAAAGTGAAGTAACTAGAACATTAAATTTTTAACTGCATTCCAAATTATTGCTTTTGATAGCTCAGATAGAAGGAATGTTTATTATGGCAAAAAAATAGAAAGAATTTTCAAAAGATCTCGCCATACGCCCAATGGGAAAGCAGCTCGTTTAGCACAGTGATCGGACTAGGCACGAGAAGTTCCTTACAGGAACGCTGCTAAAAAC
Organism: Cochliomyia hominivorax; assembly: GCA_004302925.2. Taxonomy (NCBI): domain Eukaryota; kingdom Metazoa; phylum Arthropoda; class Insecta; order Diptera; family Calliphoridae; genus Cochliomyia; species Cochliomyia hominivorax. Next base: position 30,943,871 of record PYHX02000467.1, on the reverse strand, counting down.
TATGATGCCAAAAAATATATAGCGAAACATAACGCAACCTCCTGTTCAAAAATTTTGTGTTGCTAATACTCGAGGAAATGTTAACGACCCAGTCAAAAATTTTTTTATAAAATTCTTGGTATGACAAGCAATATGCAGTTGCGTCGAAGACTTCATAATGTTTAGTTATTTTTGGTCTAACTTGGCATCCTGATTCCATGGTAAGCAAGCCCCTGAATGGTACAAGAACAATACTCACAACTGTCTAGAGCCAAGGCCAGTAGAGAAATATTGGGCTCTTGTTAAAGAGGACTTGAAGAGCACCAAAAAGATATCCACAATAAAAATGTTATTTAAAGGGTTTCTAAAAAAGGTTCAAAATTTCATCGCAAGCGATTAAAGCTTAAACATATTTTGTACAAATTGTAAAATTTGTAAGTTACAATTTCTCTGATCTCACTCCTTAGAAGTCATATTTCTAGAAAACGTAATTTTAAAAAAATAACGTTAATGACCATAAGAAGTTAAAAATGAGGTATTACATCCCTATTACTTCATCATAGACGGCACAAACTTCCAAAGTTATAATGTTACACTCTTCAAATATGATCATGAAAAAATGTCATAGAAACCGATCAAAAGTTACAGATTTATTTTTGATAAATAGTTTCTTCTCCGATTTTAATCAAATTTTTCGGAAAGAAATCTTATTATATTTTAAAACGATGAGCGAAGAAATAATAATATTTCTTCTTAGTTCCAAACAACCCCTCTTCCAAGTATCACTTTGAAGGGCTTTAATCTCACACATACGTTGATATTGTAATAAGAAATAGTTAAATCAAGAAAAATTTAAGCAAAAATCTATGTGCGAAATTTTACGATGGTCGGTCCATATTTACTTCTAGCCCATATAACGTTGACTGAAAAAAAGTCAGGTTAAAACGCAATAATCCCACATGAATGTCAGTACCATTAAAAAATACCTTTATACGAGAGTGGTTCATTAATTTTTGTTACCATTTATAAGCAATAATGTGTTGTAGGGTATTAAATATTTGATCTTGAACGGCTATAAAATAAATTTAAATGTTCTTTAACAAATTTCTATTGGGCGATAATTTTCGAGATTTTCAAAAATTTCCTTGTTCTCTTAAAACAAATCTAAAGTTGATAAGACCACTACAACTACAATAACATTTAAGCAAGACAATACATACTCAATTCCTCGCTCCTCGCTTATATTCATTCACATACACTCTCATATGTTTTCACATCCATCCATACGTACTTAAGTGTAATAATGTGATGATGTGTATTTGATGTGATTTAATGAAATATTGTTTTTTATTTGACACATGTCTTTTCATATTCTCTGCTCGTTAAAGATTAGATGTTTCGTTTGTGTTTGTGTTTGTAACTGTTTTTTTTACTCTCCAATCAATGTTATTCTTGTGTTTAAATTAAAATGCTGGCTCTATACGATTTTCCAATACTTTTTTTTTGATTAATTGGAAACCCCATTGATTTACAGGACTCTCATACTTGTTCCATACTTTTGTTTTCTTTTCATTTGATTTTTCTTTTTTTTCAATTTTTTTTTGTTATTTTATCTAAGAGTCTATGGAAAATGCTATCAATGGGGAGTCCATCAGCAAACGAAAAACAACAACAACAACAAAAATTATTTCAGTTTAAATTTCTTAAAGCAGAAAAGAAAAATATGTTGATTGTATTTTTGTATTAAATCGTTTATTCATTTCGATGATTTTGTTTGAGCGAATGACTTTAAATGAGTCATTAATAGGAAAATTAAAATTATAATTAAGAGTTAGAGAAAAGTTCACGAATATTGGATTATTACTTTTGCATTATTTACTTCTTTTCATGTCGGGTCAAATCGACTTTAAATCGATGAAATGTAAACTAAAGTGCCGAATCTTTCGTAACCTTCACCGCAAGGGATTCTGAGAAAAGGATTGCCATCGAGGTTGAATGTGGTTTATACTCCTGAAATTCCTCAGACATATTGATAATGAGGCAGTTATTACTCCATTAATTTAACTCACATAGTTTTCATATAAGAACCACTGATTTAAATTTAATATGTTAGAAGATACCATTAAGGGTTCCATAGTTGGTATTGTTATATACCTCGAACATTAATTTTTTTAACGCGTAATAAATTCTTGTTTCTAATTTAATTACACTATCTTTTATCCCTCGACCAGACCTTTAAAATATATACTAACATCTGACATTCATCTCTTATAGTTTTCAAGTGTGACGGATTTTTTTTTTTTTTTTTTTGTTTTTCGTCTAAAATTCTAGATTTTTTTTTAAGATCTGGAAAAATTCATTACAAATTGTTAAAAACAGTTTGAGGTTTCCAAAACTAGAATTCATTTTAAAATTCAGTCTTTGGAGGTTTAGAATAAAGAGGTTAAATTTAAAATTTTCGATACACAATTTCAACTTAAGTATTTACACATGCGTGGCGGAAACCTTTCTGAAAATTATAAATTTGTTTAACGATTATGTCCATTAAGATCCAATAGGTACCAAATTCCACTTCCCTCTCCAATCATTATGTTGAATTTCATGTTAATCCTCTTAGTCGATCAAATGTTATAGATTTATTTCTAAGAAATCGATTTGCCCACTGTGTAATGTACTGGACTCTTAAGAATAAATCATAAAACCAAATTATACGATGATAATTCATTAATTTTTTGTAGCTTTGAGAGCTACAATTACACAGGGATCGATATGAATTAGAGATCGATTAAAATTACTCCGCCTTAATTCAATAAACTTAAAACTTATTACGAAAAAAGAAATTCTTTGGAATCTTGAGGAAACAATGGTCCCAGGATAATTTTATTTTGTAGTTTATTCTTAATTCAAAATACCTCTATATAATAAATTTGGGAAAATAATCCTTAAAATTGTGACTTATTTGACAAACATACTGCTTTTGGGTGCATAAAAATTGTGCATATTAAAGTCTATACGTTTTTTCAAATACGAAGAGAAGGAGGAGGAGGATCGAAGAATATAATTATTTGTTTAATGCAATTTTAGAAAATTTTTTATCTGAATTTTGAGTCGTCTCAAATATTCATTTATTTTTCCATTTAAACCGACTATAACAGTATGAAGTAACAAACATTCAGTAAAAATTTCATTAGAATCGGATCATTGAGTTTGTTTGTGGTCTTAAATGACCCTTTTTTAGTTTTTCACAATATATGTATTCATCTTGGAATGTTTTCCTTCTTATTGCCAGAGCTGGACGTTCACAGAGGCAATACAAGTCTACTTGCATACTTCCATAACAGACAGTATTCTGTATTCCATAGGGAATATTAATGAACCTCATACTGACTTAACACTGAACGTGTTAAATGAAAAACCAACAGTTGCTAGTTTATCTGCCAGCTTGTTATCAAAGTAGTCCTTATGTTTAGGTATCCAGTTTGAGGTAATGTCAAATATCTGTGATACCCTTGTTGATTCTTACCTACATTGGCTGACAACTTGTGACTTTATTGTATGGACTCTAAATATTTCAATAACTTTATTAATATTTATGTCAATCAATAGTCCACAAGCTTAATCGACAAAAATTTTTCAGCCCAAAAAAAACTCCATTCATCGGAAAGATGACAAGTTCGTCTTTCTTGATCTTACAGTTTCTGAAATCCAAAGGTCGGTTGAATTTTCAATGACTTTAGAATTCTCACATGTCCATATGTTTTTAAGTCTTGTGTTCCTATTGACCATTTTATATAGGTCAATAGGAACACAATGCAAAGTAATATCTAGGATCCCCGATGGACTTATTCCAATAAAGAGTTATCTTTGAACTCTGTACTATTGATTTATTACATATTTGCTCTTTGTTAAAGTCTACAATACCAAGCAGATGTAATAGGCTGCCATAGCCTTGTTAATTTTATTCAAGATTTTCCGTTTCCAAGGCAGTTTCCAGACAAGAATTAAACTCAAGTATTTTATGTGATCAGAAAAAAATTTCACTGATCCGTAACTAAAGGTCTTGTTTTTGTTGTAAATAGCACTAGTTCAATTCTATTTGGATAAAAAACTAGATCACAGTCTGTAGTCCAGTGTCGAACTGGTTTTGACATCATCAATCAAGCCCAAAAACTGATCAGATACTAGTATCTTAGCGTTGTCCGCATAAGTTATGACCTTCATGCCCTTGTTGTTCACACTCAAAAGTATCGAGTTAACTACAATAAGCCAATGTAGAGCAGGCATAACCCGATATCGATAATTACTAACTTGTTGCTGATATAAACTTAAACACTTAGATTATTGAGAGCCAGTAGAATTGCAATCATCATTACATTATTCTATATCAAAAAAGGATCCTCACACCTCACAATGTGACAGAATCATTTTTTTTTTTGCAATAAATCTGTAATTTTAGATCGACTAGTAGGTAGGGAGGAGTGAAGTCGGTGATTTTGTAACCTCCAGACTTGATCACATCGGATCTTACCGCGTCCTTAGTACCTATTAAGAACCTTATATTTTTTGAACTCAAAAAACACCTTCAGAAAATTCATGCAAAATGCCATTAAATATATTCCAAGGTCACAGAATTACTTAATAAGCGTTTTGAAGTAATGTGAGCCATGAAGTTACAAACAACATATCCACTCCCCTCCAACAACTTCCAAAAAGATAATCAAAATCTAATCTAATTTTTTCTATTTCAAATAATTTGAATAATAAATTAGAATAGAATTATGTAATAATTTCCTACAACAAATGAAAATAACTATAATACGGGATACAAATACAACCAACTGTGTAACAATTTGTTTATAAAAATAGAAAATACATTTCTATTTGTTTATTATATTTCATCTCTCACTCTCTCCTCCTTTCATTCCATCTCCTGTTCCTGTGTATTAAACAATTTTCATAAGGAAAATATATGACACTGATTAGTTTTCTCAGCAGGCACAGCCCTTCGAGAAGAAACAGAGGACCTTTATAATTTTAACATGCCAATGACATTCCATTATAAAATATTCACATACACATTATCACGTTCCATTTCAAATAACCAACTGTCATGGGCAATTTTGTAAACAAAATAAATATTTAATTTTTTCTCTCTTCTGTTTTTTTATTATTCAAAAACAAAGTGACCCCGACGTCGACACTTTCAATTTGTAAATTTGTAAATGAAAAAATATAAATAAAATAGTTAAGAATTTGAAAGTAAAAAAATACATGTATAGTAACGGAAGTTAGTATGTAAATTAAATAGGAAATGAATATTTAAGTGTAATTTCCGTTGAAAATGACTAGACATACAAATGCATACGTATGTATGTATATACATACATACGTATGCATTAAGGTGTTTAAGTTTAACACACTTGATTGCACACATTCTTTCGCCCTTTTTTTGGTGTGTGTGTGTGCATGTATTCTTAAATTTAAAGGTGTGTGTGTATGTGTGTGTTTTTTATTTGTCTGCAATATGGCTTAAGACAAATAAAACTTTTTAAATTAAATTTTATTTGATTTTTCTTCTTTTAGTAAAGTCTTTTTTGTTGCAATTAAACACACATAAAACATAAATTATTTAATATTCCCCATCTAGAAACGTAGTAAATTAAGGCATAATAAGTTTTTTTTTACACTGGGACATCAAGAGAACAGGATTATGTATTATTTCTTTTAATCTTAGTGAGGAGTGAGATCGATTGGTATTAATCAGATAAAAATTAGTGGCCAGAAATAAGTATGTTCTAAAACTACTAAATATTTTCAATAAAACCCAACTTGGTCCTACAAATAGTTGGCAAAGCAAGTGGCTAAATGAGAAATAATGGTCCACGTGATAATTCTTAAGACTCCCAACACAGCCGGCAGAAAAGTATCCCGATTGGCTCAATGCCAGAACTATTTGGTATGAATAAATAAAGCTAAGACATTCAAGACTCAAAGAGTTCCTGAAAGGAACGCTGCTAAAAATGTAGAGGACAAGAACAGACCACGGAAATTGAAGAATAATTTACAACAAAGGATCATCCACGATCATAAACGAAGTTAAAAAAGTGCAATTCAAATAAAGTTTTTTAAAGAAGTTTGATTTAATAGAAATGTATTTGGTCAATAAAAATTTTCTTGCTCAGTTAAATGCGTTTAAAGAAATATACACTAGTGTTTTGAAATTCGTTTGATTTCATTTTAATGTTTGAATAAAATTTATTTTAAAGACTGAAATTTTATGTTTTTCATAAATTCCTCATATCAAGTGACATTCCACTTAATTTTTTTTTAATTGTGAAATTCAGTTCTAACGATTTTACAGATATCAAATACTTGTGTACGATGTTAATATCTTGGTTGAAAATTCGACCAACGCTGGACTTTTTCTAGTCAAATTTAGTTATTTTCCATAAATTTTCATCATCTGGATTATTGACATTTTTCTCGAAAATTATTTATATATAATCCAACACCAACCATAACTGGTAAAGGAAGATATATTAATACATCAAGATAAGAAAGATAGGGCAACAAAAAATATAAGTATAGAGTGAGATCGAAAAAAGTGTAACATACAATTGTATTAAAAAAACGAAACCAAAGAACTTAAAATTAAAATTTCTTTGATTCAAATTATTATTATTATTATTATTATTATTATATATTATTATTATTATTATTATTATTATTATTATTATTATTATTATTATTATTATTATTATTATTATTATTATTATTATTATTATTATTATTATTATTATTATTATTTATAAAAAAATCTGTCACTTTGATCGAATAGGAAATTCACCTCCATTTAAAATCTACCACACTTTTAGACAACTTTTTTTGTGATCAAACATTTGGCCTTGGCTCCTAGCAGTTTGTCAGATTTCTCTATCTTTACTGAACCAAACTTTAACGAAAAAAATATGTGTTTAGTAAACAGATTTTTATTATAATTAATAGAATTTTTCTTCAAATTGAAGAATTTTCTTCAAATATAAAATTAATCAAAAAGATTTTTGTTAAATTGAATAAAATTCTTTTGAAACAATTAACGAAAAATTTATTATGTCAACAGATATATTGTAAAAACGGCAGTAACGCATCGCAAGTAAATTAACACATCAATTTATTAAATTTTACGTACTTAAATGAAGTTAAATTTAATAAATTTTTTATTTATTTAACTATTTTTAATTAAAAATTTTTTTTAATTGAATAAAATTCTGTTAAAACAATTAACGAAAAATATATTATATCAACAGATATATTGTAAAAATGGCAGTAACACATCGCAATTAAATTAACACATAAGATTATTCAATTTTACTTTAAATTGAATAAATTTTTTGTTTATGTAACTATTTTTTTCGTCAAATAATTTTATATATTTTCTTTGAAATATTTCAAAGAAAATGTGAACTGAATACAGATAATCACACAAGAGGAAAATATTTTATAGATCATTAGAATTAATATAACTGAAATTAAAGAAATATTTTTCATAAATTCAAATGAAAAATCAGCTGATCAACAAACATGTAAGAAACTTTTCATCAGAAATACAAGACGATCGTTTCACCACCGTCCTATTGACATTGCACTATTTTCCTCAGTTCCAATCTCATTTGGAGTATATTAAAAAATGTAATTGGGACCAAATTCTCACTATAGTAGATCTGTAGATATTCTATAATCAATACTTCTCCCCTGATCCTATCTGTCTTACATTTTATTCAGTAAAACAATTCCTTAAAGAAGTCATTGAGATCAAGTTTGAAAATTCTCGCTGTTTTATATCGGGAGTAATATTTCCCTTGGTCCTTAATAGTTTATTAATTTATTACAAACAATTTAACGTAATTCTTTCCTTAATTCAATTGAAATTTCGTAAATTTAACTTAAATATGGTAATAAAATTTAATAACATTCGTTAATATAAATAATTTACATTTGTTAATTTGAATAATATGTTGTTCAAATTGAATAATATTTATTCAACTTAACCCCATTTTATTAATGAATTCATATAGCCATATTGATAATTTTTCGTAAATTTAAAAAATTTGCGATAAATTAACGAACATTTTCGTTATAACGAATAAAGATTTCGCCGGCAATATAAAATTTTTGACAAAGAAGTTACAGCAAAACAAACGTATCGTCATCCATTATTCAGCATGATTATTTTTTAAAAGACTTTACTTTAAGTTCCTGTTGGGGACTTTTTGAGCTTTATATGATTATAAACCTGCACCTTAAACCTTTCGTACCAAATAGTCCGAGCAGTTAGCTAATCGGGCGGGTTACCTTCCGAATGCTTTGGGAGTTTATTTGAAAATGCTTTCTAACTTTTGGCTTTAGATATATCATATGGATCATTTCTTCTACCTGAACCAGGTTCTGCTATAAGCAGACAAATTCTCTCTGTGCTGTTTAATAATATTGGAAACAGTTGTTGTACTTTGTGCTATAAGATCCCACCCATGAATTGAATTTTAAGATTATAGAACACGTAAATATGGCACAATTTTTACTGCCTTCTACACCTAATGAATATCATACCGCAATACCGGGATTTGGTTTCAAAATAGCTTAAATAACTTCAAGGAAATTGAACACACAAAATTATTTGCTTAGAACAAGATTGCGTTACTAACTTCCAGATCGCAGTACCTTTTTTAACTGTAGCTCCAACATCAGTGTAAGTTTTTTAGAGGTCATATAAAATTCAGCACAGCCGAATATATCATTCTTAATTGTTCTTACAGTCTATATGATGAATATCGGTTTTTACTTGGTTATATCTTCCCTATAAAGCTTTTTAGCCAAATGACTTTTAAGTCTAAAAAATTCGTTTCTAAATTGTCTTGAATAGATTCTTCTAAAATGTAAGTGGTGGGGGGCACAAAGATTCAGCACAACCGATTATATCGTTCTCATTTGTTCTAGAAGGTTTCTTAAAACTCAAAAAGTTTTGAAACAATTCATAGGATTATGTCAATTTTTTGTAGAACCAATTTACATAATTCTAAAAATTTAAACTGACATAATTTACTTCCAAAAGAAGTTACTTCCAAAAGAAGTTATGAAACAAACATTATCCTCCCTTCTATAAAGTAGGGGATATTTAAGTCTTGTCATAACCAAGTACAAATTTCTTTCTCCATTTTATTTTCTCTTTCATTCCATTTTCTTTTCATTTAATTTAATATATCATTTTTCTCCAATTTAACATATCATTTAAACAATTTGTTTGTGTATGTAATAAAATACGCATCCAAATATGTATGTGTGTAAAAGTATCTGTATATTTATAGTTGTATTTTTGGTTACTCTCTTTTACAGTTTTTCTTCTTCTCTTTAGTGTATTCAGAAATATATCATTACATAAATACGAAATTTATTTATCCAACAATTGAAAGTGTGTAAAGGATAAAGGAAACTTAAACGGAGGAATAATCTGTTAAAATCTGCAATTCATTTAATTAATGACACTCATACGCCAACTTCAGAGACAACAAAATGTCCAAAACTGGTAAAACAAAAATTGGCCAAGAATAAGAATTTCAATATTGTTTTATTTTTTTTTCCTGCAAGAAATTTATTATTTCTATAAATCTTGATTAAATATTAAATATGGAATGGAATAAAGTGTATTTAATATATTTTGTGCTGCTTTAAAATTTAATAAAATAAATATTTTGAAACTTAAAATAATATTCCGAAATGGGACATAACTTGGGTTCAACCATCAGTGTCACAGAAACTGTGAAGAGCTAAGAAATGGTCACGTCATAGAACCTGCAACTGCGAATGCAACCACAGATATCACCAAACCAGCAATCGACAAATCAGTCTGTGAGATTGCTACAAACTGCAGCCAAATAAGAGCGATATTATTCCTTCGAAGGCAGGATTAATCGGTATCGTTTCATCATTTTCCACATTGAAAAGTGCAACTGTGTCGCTTAAGAGAGTTTTTGAAATGTTAAGTAGTAAGGATGCCTTAAACCCAGTCAGCATTGGCCATATCATCTTGGAAAACAGCCTTTTGCTATAGCATTAAACCCATCCTCTTCACGTTTCCTACAGGACCTTGTTGTTGTTAATAATAACGATATCTCTTTAAATATCTGCAATATCAGCCGGAAAAATATTGCATGCATACTGTGGTCTGAAGATCATCCGAATGTTGAATTTTTCAGTAAAGACACCTCCACCAACTTTGTATCCATTTTTAGAGTCATCAGTGTAAATGCTCAGAACACTCACATGAAAGACTGCCAATAACCGCGTTTCTCCCATGTGATGAGAAAATGCCTTTGCTAGGAGCCGGAAAGGGATGCAATAATAAATGAGTTTTGAAATTGAAAAAGTTACTCCCAAGATACTTGCTTGACCATACATCTCTCATCGTTATCCCCATTTAAATAACGAATTACGGGTCATAAAACCAACTGATAACATGTAGGTTAAAACGAAAATTTTGGAGAAACAAATGTGTCAAATCGAGAAGATCCAGGACTAATTAGAAATTTTCTATGTAAAAAAGTTTTTCTTATTAAAAAAAGTTTTTAAACTTAAAAAATATAAGAGATAAATAACACATGAGAGCTTTTTTTAAACTAAACAAACGCATAAGACCTCCAAACACCATTTTTAGCTGAAATTCTTCTATTCAGTTAAAAAAATTCACTATTTTTTTCAAACGATCTTTTCAACAATAAACACCTGGTTAAATTTAAATGACCTTAAATCTTCAAGGTAGATTAATAGTTACTGAGTTGCTCAGGGTTTTTTTCCAACATTTCACATATACATTTCCTTGCTAATAAAAAAGAAACCTATACATATAGAGTTTTTTATATGGGAATATTGTTTTTGTTCTACCAACATTGTTAAAGCCCGAGTTAAAAAATGCAGGAAAAAATATATAAAGTTTTATACTTTTTATAGCACATTTCCGTTTCCGTTTGGCGCATAACGACATAATATACTTTAGCAGGACATTTACACGTATATAAACACACACATACATATGCACACAGAGGAAGTTTTACAATTACAATAGCTTCAACTTGTTGTTACAAATAAAAAAAAACAGTTTAAAAAAATTTAATCGTTTAACTTTAACATAAGTGAGTGTTAATTACTTAAATTATGCACTTCACAAAATACATAAACACAAAAACCTAGGAAATTGTTTATATGTATATATGATGAACATAATAAATATATATTTTTATGTAACAGTATTAAGGAGTAAAATTGAAGAAGTCTTAACACACGGCTTTTATTAAAACTTTTAACAGAAGTTTTTTATGATTTTATACCCTACACCAACACAAGTGGTAAAGAGAGTATATTTACTTTGTCATTCTGTGTATAATGCTAAGAAGGAATAATGTAAGATCCTATACTGTATACATTCTTGCATTAAATCAAAATCTGTCGATTTAACTATGTCCTGTCTGTCTGTCTCATCCATATATTCGTCTGTATGTTTTTGGCACGATCACATCATTATGAATATGACAGAGCTCAATGAAATTTGGCCAGAGTATTTGAGTTTATTCATCCTGAGAAGTTTCGAATTTTAAAAGATATAGACCGCTATCTAACGAAGACCCTAAATTCAAGAGAAGATCATCCGTAAAATTTCTAATTATAAATCTACTAGTTGGGATGAAAATTGAGTTATATGTTCTCCATTACCATTCTAAAAATGACCATAATTAGTTCATTAAATAAAAGTTATATTCGATCAAGTCCCACTACTTAATACCCTTCACCACATTATTAGTTAAAGCAATAAGCTTCCAAACAATTGAACCATTCTCATATAAAAGTATTTATACCCTACACCACCATAGTTGATTGAAGTATTATGGTTTTGTACTGATGTTTGTAACATACAGAAAAAAATTGTGTTATACCCACCTTTAAGTATACGGTTGGACTCAGAATCATTTTCTGAGTCGATTTAACAATGTCCGTCCGTCTGTCTGACCGGCTGGTTGTCCATATAAAAGTTGTGAACACTCAATTGTTGAGATATCTTGATGAAATTTGGTACATGTTATTATTTTATTGAAATTTGCTATGTTCGGTCCAATATTTTGGGTACCTCCCATACAAATGTCCTCCCGGATTGAGGTCTTCAGCTCATAAGAGTCTTAAATGTAAAATGAAATTTGGCAAAACTTTATGTTATGATATTCTTAATGTTAAATTATACGAGGGTCCCATATAAAATCCCTTCCAAATATCACTTTAGAGGGAACTAACTAACTAATCTCACATATACTTTGGAATATGTGAGTCAACAATATGTAATTATAAATAAAAGCAAAAATTGATGTGAAAAATTATACGAGGGTCGGTCTATAATTTCTTATAGATACCATAAAATCCCCCAGAAAAAATCATTTTAAAATTTCTAAATTTCTCATAAATGTCAGTTTCACCATAATATACTTATACGAGGATCGTTTATTAGGGTAGAATATATAGACTATAAGAATTTTTAATTGTTTTTTATTTATACTTAAGAGTGGGATTAGTGCCTTCTGAAAGAATTTTTTCTGTGGGCGTTATATAATAGCAAGAAGTAATTATGAACCGACCCTGGTGAAATTTCTCACATCAATTTCTACTTATATTTGTCTTGATTTGTCCAATTCTTATTGCAACACCAAAGTATGTGTGAGATTAAAGCCCTTCAAAATGATATTTGTAAGTACAATCCCACTTCCACAGAGATCTATAAAAATGAAACAATCCTCGTATAATTAAACACATCGTTTTCGAATATCATGAGACTTATTTGTACCATATTTCATTCAAATCGCTTTATATTTAAGATTTTTTTGTAACCCAAAATACCCATTCCAGGAGGAAGATTTGTATGGGAGCTAGGTGAAATAATGGACCCATCATTAAAAATTTCTATAGGCTTCGTCCTTGGTCCAAAGTAAAGTCACATGTCAAATTTCAAAAACAAAAATATATTTAAAACTACAACCAGCATTTTGTTCACAAGATTTACATGAACAGCCAATCAGACGGACGGACATTGTTAAATCGACTCAAAAAGTGATCTTGAGTCGAATGATATACTCAAAAGTTGTGGTGTGTGGTGTATAATATAAGTATTCTGTGACTCATTAAGATTTTTTTTGTTGTATAAAAAAATTTTGTCATATTTTGTATGCGATTGCGAGAGTATATGTGATTGTGTATGTACGAAACATAACGTATTTGAATATTCTTATTTTGTTTTTTTGATCAAGTAACCTTTGTAAAACATGTCAGTTATCATGTTAAATATCCAACACATTTGTAATCTGATTCAAATCAGTGATCAGATAAAAATGCGTACAAAAGTTATTAAAAATGTTAAATAAAATTCAGCTTGATCCTCCAAGAAGTTGGCGAAAAAGATCTGCCATCGAACTGTTCACAATATTATTAATCAATATTTGCAGAAGAATTATGTTTATAAAGCCAAAAAAACGGAAATCGTTTTCAAAAGAACTGCATAATTGATGACAAACGTTTTTCCTCGTAAATTTTTCTCAACTTCTTGTCAAAAATTTTATGTAACTGATGGTCGAGGGAAAAGTTAAGGATCCAAAGGATTAAGGATTTCCAAAAAAGTTCTTGGTATAAAGTTGTGGCAAAGAAGCTAAATAATTGATTACCACGGGTTCTACAAATACCGAAATTTACATCAAGGAAAGTTCACAAAAAGGCTGCTTCCATTCAAAAGGCTTCATGAGTGAATCCTCCAAATTGGCAGGAGTTAAATTCAATGGAAGAATATTGGGTTTTTGTTAAAAGAGAATTGAAGAGCAAAAAAAAGGTGTACATCAATGTAGTAGGTTTTAAACGTAGATGACCTTTCTGTTCGTACAAAGTGATAGAAAGCACTATAATAACATTAATGGAAGAATTTCCAAAAAAGGTTCACAATTTCTTCACTTGTGAATAAAATTATAAAAATATTATAACATTTGAATTTTTATAGTAATTTCAATAAAAAAATAATAAATTGTCAGCTTAGTGGTTTCGTTTAACATATATGTATGTTAAGAATTATTCGATCACACTTCTTATGTTAAATTTAACATTTCACAGTAACTGAAAATAATATATAAAATAAAAATATTAATAAGACAATAAAGAATTTAATTCCATCAATTTTTATTTCAACCCTCGTATTTTATTTATGATCGTCATCTGTGAGTTGCTGAGAATTGCACAATTTTTAATAAATTTTTTTAAAAAATTTTACAATTGTAAGAATTTTTAAATGAAAAAATTAATTTTCCTTTATGTTTATAGTTTCTCTACTTATCCTTCTCGCTCTCTCTCTCTCTCTCTTGCACAAAAACACTCACTCATGTTAAATGAAAATGTGAGCAATGTATGTACGTATGCATGTATTTGTAAGTAATTAAACACTCAAACATTTTGACCATAAATGAATGACAAATTACAACTATAAACGCAACAATTAAATACGTTAAAGTCAAGAAGAGGAAAATTAAAATAATGAAAGATTACGAGTTTTAATTGTGTGTGACCCATAAGAAGGATTTTTGGTAAAGTTAATTACAAAAGAATATAAAATGAAAAAGCATAAAAGAAAATTCAAGGTAGTCGTATGTAAAATACCCTACAATATAATGTTGGTTATAATAAAAAGTTATTAAATGACTCTCGTATAATTTGGTTTCCAGATTTTTATTAAGTGTTCAAAATAAGACACCGTAGGGCGAAATCGATTTTTTTGGAAATAAATATATAACTTTGATAGATTTATAATATTAAATGAAGCAATAACAGGGGATTATCTACAGTTTAAATTCCATTAGAGTTCCATTGAGACCCAACATATATGGGGTATATGAGGTACAAGATACACTGATGCATATTCCTATAAACACTCTATTTTATGAAGAAAAAAATTGATGATGATTGCATATTTCAGAAAGTTAATGATGCTTTTTAAGTTTAGAGAAATAACAACAAAAATGAAACTATTTTAATAGACCTGACTGAAACGATAAATTAAGCAAGTTTGGGAGAAAATTGATTTCGACCATTTTAAAGATTTAGTGGAATTAATACGGTAATCCACAACAAAGGACCCCTTATTGGTAATGATAGATATAAATGCCTTTATAGAAAAATACCATTAAATACCATTATACTTCTTTAAAAAATAGTTATGTGCGTTTATAGGAATATGTACCAGTGTATATGAAGTACCACGGATGTTCAATTTTTTCTTAAAACTCATTGCAAATTTTTGTTTCACATTTAATTTCATATAGTTTTTGAGTTATTTGATTCTAAATTTTTAACTTTCAAAATTTTTGCAAGATCTTGAGTCAGGTTTTTAATATATATTTAACAGTACAACCAGATCAAAAATAAATAACTTTCAAGTTGAAAATTCAAATAATTATGATTTTTTTGTCTGAAAAGTTGTCTTTACCTATTTTTTTATTTAATTATTATTATTTTTTGATAGACTTCATACACTGAATGCCAAATTCAAATTTTGTATCAGAAAACCATATAGGACTAAGTCCAGATCATCAAATCATTTCCAATATTTGAATTTTTTAGCGGAATATAGTTTCGGCAATAGCAAAGTGTTTATTATTGCTTGAAAATTAAATAACCAGATACCCCACTTTGCAGTCCTATAACTCCGCCCATGGGCCTCCCAAAGATATAATGTCACACACTTCTGCCATTACTATGTTAAATTTCATGTAAATTGGTCGATCAAAAGTTACCGATTTATTTCCAAAAAATCTCAATTCTACCCCATTGTGTTTTTTCAGATAAATATGTATAATTTGTGATAAAAAAACTTGGGTTTGTAATTATTGCGTTCTCACTCCTTATTTAGAATTTACTACAAAAACACCTACATTTATTAATATCGTAATCCATTACGTATAAATAATATGCAACAAATGTTTATAATAAGTATACGTCCAGTTAACTTTATTTGATTAATTGAAATAATAATGTTGCATATTTTTAGGGTAACATTTCATAATGTGTAAATATTCAGTATATTACAAATTTAACAGGTAAGAATGAAAGCGATCAAAAAATTATGAACGAGCCTCGTATAAATTTATTTTCTGCTATATATTATTATGGTGATAGCATTTATGGGTGTCTTATGCGGTTTTAAAGTACATTTTTCTAGGTCCGTTATATGAAAGCTGAAAGAAATAATGGACCAACTCTCGTAAAATTTCGCACATCGATTTTTGCTCATATATTTATATTTTAAGCAACATATATTTCCGTTTTTAACCCTTCAAAGTGATATTATTAAGGATGTTATATGGAGCTTATGGAAAATGATAGATACGAGGATCGTTCTATTATTTCTAATAATTCAGAGCATCGTTTTTTATACAATAAATATTTAAATGTTTCAAATTTCTCATTTATAATTTTTGCTTTTCAATTAATTAGAATTAAATTCCTTTTATTGATCTAAATTACATATAACATGCTTTTTCAAGTATTCATTTCCATTTTAACCATTTTAAAACTTTGGCAGATTATAGGATAATAATCCCAACACAGAGTTAACTAATTTTAGTAGATTTTGAGGCAAATTGTTTTTTGGTTTCACTAGATTCCGAAATACGATTATGAACTTAATTTTAAATGTTACTTTTAGTTTATCTTAAAACAACGTTTATCGTGTGCCCTACTTAATTGAAATATAAATTAAAAATATTCTATTTGGAATTAAATTAAATTAGTTTTAAATTTTCTTAAGAAAATTCTAAATGAATCATGTTATAAAATGTCATCCTTAAAATAGGCAACATATTTTTAGGTTTTACATTATATAAGGCTAACTAGGCGTATACTTATTATGAAGATTTAATTAGATTTAGCATACGCATAGTAGTACTGCGCTCAGTGATTCCAAAATGATTTCTATATTACGTTTCCCTTTCCGTGTGTAAAGCCTAAAAAGAATCATCTAAGACCTAAATCAACTCATGACTAAATCATGAGTTCATTTAGTCATGTCCGTCTGTCAGTTTGAAAGCTTCTCACGGTCTTATTAATAAAATTAGAACAGGTCGTTTATTATTAGCAGCAAATTGGTCTTCTTACAAAGAAGTAATATTTGAAACAACCTCGAAACTCAGATGGAAACTTATGGAATCTTTATACATTAGGAGTGAAGTCAAAAAATTATTCACATACATATATAATCAAATTAAAACGTAACCACTTAACTTATATTTTAATTTTTTTTCTCTATTTAAAATCTGTCACCTTTTCTGCGCTCTTCAGTTTTTTAACAACAGAGCAATATCTCTCCGTGTGGCAGTTTAGACATTTTCCCCTCATGGTACAAATACTATTTTATTGTTCTTGTACTACTCAAGGGCTTGCTTACCAAAATTTCAGGATGCGAAGCCAAAAATAAGCCAAGGTAGCCAACTTAAGAGGGTCATCGACTGTGTCACTCATCAAGGCTTGTGTTCCTTCAAGGCTTATGTTCCTTCAAGGCTTGTGTTCCTTCAAGGCTTATGTTCCTTCAAGGCTTGTGTTCCTTCAAATCAATTCAGAAACATCTCATATGAAATTTCATTGCAATTTCTCTAACAGTTTTAAAGTTACATAATTAAATAAAAAAAATTTCGACACACAGTGCGCACAGTAAATAAAAATTTTCTACACAAATTTTGTTGTTGTTAAATTTAATTTTCTACACAAATTTTAGAAAATGACAAATATTTGACATGGAAAAAAGGCAAAACGTGTATTTTTTATGTTTTAAATTTTACAATTTAATTTTAAATACATTCTAAATTAATAATCAAAATAGAACAGCTGCCAGTTTTTAGTTTGTTTTCAGAAAAACGATTATCATTTAATGTTCTTAAAATAATAAAATCTTATACACAAAATTTTTATTATATTGTTGTTATGAGTAGTTTTTTATTAAACCATAAACAAGAAATACCAAGACGTATGAGTTATAAATATGCATACATAGATTTTATTAAGTATACTCCTTACACTACTTATATAATACAATTAGTAAGTAAAAAGTTATATTTAAATAACTTTAATGAATTTTTTACGGGGTAAAGAAACTAATAAAAAGAAATTTAAAAATTTGCATTTTTTAATAAAAATATATTTTTAAAGATTTAATGCACTTAAATCATATATGACTGTTACCATTATACTTCTGTCGATATTAGGGAAATACAAAGCATTTTATTGTTACCATATAAAAGTCATAATTACAAAATTTCATATTTTTTCAATTATAATTGTGGAAAATATTTTAGATTTTATTTTTTTTTAATAATCCAATATATACACTGAACCAAATATCGTTATGGTTAACAAAAAAATTTCGTAAAACTTTAACAAAAAAAGGGTGTTAAAAGAACAGATTTTTATTTTAATTAACAGAATTTTTCTTTAAATTAAATAATTTTCTTCAATTATAGTAAAAAAATAATAAAAAATCTTTTAGTAAATGATGTTAAACGAAATAAAATTTCGTTAAAAAATTAGTAAAAATATATCTATAAAGATCTACAGATATTTGATAATCAATGTATGAGGACTACTACTCCCCTGTTACTATCCGTCTTACATTTTGTCCAATGAAACAGTTCCTTGAGGAAGTCATTAGGACCAAATTTCCATATAATCCATATTTGCTATGTATGGGGAGTTCTCCTTCCCTTGGTCCTTAATATTACGTATTAATTTATTACAACAATTTAACGTAATTCCTTTCTCAATTCAATGAAAATTTCGCAAATTTAACTTAAATATTATATTTAAATTGAATAATATTCATCAATATAAAGAATTTATTTTTATCAATTTAAATAATGTTTTATTTATATTTTAATTGAATTATATTTATTCAATTTAACTGCATTTTCATTAACGAATTCAAATAATCATATTGACAATTTTTCGTAAATTTGAAGAATTTACAAAAAATTAACGAAAATTTCGTTATGACGAATAAAGGTTTCATTGGCTGATATATAATCTATTTTCATCCAATTCTATATACTTATTCGTTGTTGGCTTCCTATTTTTGGCCATTTTTGTATGAAAATGAAACACTGTGCGGCATATTTTGAAAAACTACCTAAATGATTGGCAGGAGGATTGAAATTCTTCAGATCAACTTGGAAAGATATCTTCAACGGTTCTAAATTTTCCGAATTATTTCCATAGATTCGTTTTGAAAAGAGTTCAAAGAGGTGACACCTTTTAAAGCCTTTATTATTTCATGTTTAATATTAACATTTTTATTAATGTTTATTTTTTTAACTCTCTTTATGGTAAACGAATGAGACTTTAAAACAATTTAAACAAATAATTCATATGAAAATTTCATTCAAAAAGGATTTAATCTACCAAATAATTGTACTTTTGTTTTAAATACAAAAAAAAACATTTCTATTTTTTATCGTACAATTTAACTTAAATAAATATTAAAAAAATAAATGAAACTTAAAAAAAATCCACATTCATATGTATTTTGTAACATTTTCCTGTTAAATAATGTTTAAAAATAAAAATTACAACTATAAAATTTGTCAAAGATTTAAATAAAAAATTCAAATGAACACACATACTTACATATATAAATATAAATCATGGAACGAGTTTTCACTCTTTTTTATTCTTCGTAAGATTGAATCTTTTAAAGAGTTAAATTTTTATATTTTTAAAGAAGAGTTTAATTTTAAAAAACAATACAATTCAAAAAATTTAAAAATAAAACGGACATTATGTGAGAGCTAACAAAATATGGGTTGATATTAGTCAGATTAATAATATTTATTCATGAAATAATTGAACCGAATTTTAAAAGAATTGATCATTATTAACTTGTCTTATAATATCAAAAAAGAGGTCTTATATAGGAGCTATAGCAGTACATGGAACAAGATTATCCAAATTAACAATTAATATTAAATACAGCTCAACAAATAATTGTGTCGAATTTTAATAGAATTGACCAATATTTACCAGTTTTATAAGCTCACAACTGTTTTCCGGGAAGGAGTCTTATATGGGAGATACATCATAATATGGACTTATATTAATAAAATTAATAACGTGTATTTAAGACAATTAAAAAATTAATTATACCAAATTTCAATAGAATTCGTTCATATTTAAGAGTTTTATAAGTTGTAAACTATATTCCGGGAAGGGCTGTTGTATGGAAGCTAGATCAAACAATGACCCCAGCACAAGCCTGTTTCTTTTAAATTAATAATTGTATCAAAATAATTGTATATGACGAATTTTAGTAAATTATCTTTAAAATTGCGACCCACATCAGATACAAATTTTGGGGTGTATCAAAATTTTGCATATATTCGCTCTATAACACTTTTTCTATTGATTAGATTTTGATGATTTTTTGCACGATAATAGAAAACATATAAGTGTATATTTTAAATTTATGTTTAAATTTTGGAATTGTCTCAGACTTTTTTGCTGGTTTTAAATAAAAAATTGATTTGGATAATAACAATTAGATTTAAGAATGTTTTCAATAGACCGACAGACAAGATAGCTAAATCGAGTTAAATTTTGATTTGATACAAGAATATATTTACTTTATGGGGACTGAGATGATTCCTTCTTGGAAAATGATAATATACCCTCATTACTAATTGTGGTGGTAGAGGGTATAAAAAAAGAGCGAAATCGAAAAAAGAGTTTAAAAATGAATAATTTGAAGTCGTGTATAAAAGTCAGAAATGATTTTTATTAAGTTGAAAAAGAGATGTTGTATGTTTACAAGCTTTGTATGAATATACAAATGTACTCACATATTAAGATGTGTTTAGTTTTGATGTATGATGTATGCTTTGTTATAACATTTTTTGTTTATTTTCTTTCAACAATTTCACATTTTTGATTGAGTTATAAAAATAATCGCTCTTTTCGTTCTTAACTGAAAGAAGAGTAAAATAAGTTTTTTTTTTTTTTTTTGTTTTTTTGCATAACGAAAAACATTTGAATCGAAAAAAAAGTTTAATTCTTTTAAATCTTCGCAATGAAGAGTAAAATTAAAGATCATTTGAAAATAAAGATTTTGTTTCGAGTTTTTCCATACTCTGATACACATACATATTGTAAGCAAAACAGAAAAAGAAGAAAAAATGCGGACTTGAAAAATATGTACATATACATATAAATAATAGTGCAAAAACATTAAACATTAGGGTAGTTCAAAAAAAATTATAAAAATTTAAAAATGCCAATATTTTCTTAAAAGTCCAAATATATGGCACAATCTTAACTGTGAAACACACTTCAACATCATATCATTTATTTTTTATGAAATGTCTGTATACTAAGGAATGAGATCAAAAAACTCTTAACACATAAAAACAAGTTTTTATATATTTTTCTTTTTTTCTGATCAACAGATAATAAAATTGTGCATAGAATGAAACATAACTTCAATTCAAATTATAAATTCATCCAGATCAGATAATAAAAAAAAACGCATTCAATATTTTTGAACTCCTTTATTCTCAGTTTCACTCTAACCTTTAAATCTATATTTATACAGTTATTTTTTATTTATTTCTTCTACTTTTTTTCCTTCATTCGTCCACATAAAAATAAATATACAACAAATATGAAGAAAATGGAATACAAAAACAAAATCATGCAAAAAAAAAGAGAAAGAAAAATGTAAAAGAAAAGAAAAACAAATCACCAACATTCATAGAGATTTGTTGGTGCAAATAAGAAAGTATAAAAAAGCTTTGTTTGTTGCATGCAACATCATTGTTGACGTCACGATCATCATGTATGACGTTTTTTCTTATTTTTTTTCTTCAATGTTACTTAGTTGCGCTTTTTTTTTTGCTTCTGTGAGTATGTATGTGTATGTATGTGTATGTAAATGCAAGAATTTTTGGAGTTGAAAAAAATCTTTTTTTGTTTGTTTGTTTTTTTAAGAAATATTGCTGCCTTAGAAATTATCTGTGGTACCTTCTTTAAGGTCGCATTAAATAAAAAGAGCTTTATTTCTTATTTCCTCCTTGCTCAGTGACATTCATCGCTTATTTATCTAAAATTGAAAGAACGAACTAAATTTTAATCAATAAGAGATGTTTTCGTTGTAGGTGGTAGTCTAAGAGTTTTTTTATTTACAGTCTTTTCTCCCGATTAAAAACATTTAATTATGTCTAAATTTATTACTTGAAAACATAACGTACAGGTGACGATAAGTGTTATCAGTGATGCTAAAATAGGTTATCCATAATGCTGCAATAAAAAATGTAACCGTTTCTTGAGACACAAATTTAAATCAAAAAGACTCTTTTCGAAGAAGAAGCAAATCGGAATCAAAACAATGGAGTTCGAACTGATGCAACCAGAAATTGCAAACACGCAAATCGATTTTTTGATTCTTATAAAGTGACGCAAATTGAAATGTCGTAAATAGAAACGACACAAGTCGGGACTCTAGTGTATAAATATATGAACATACATAAAGAAATATGTAAGGAGTTAGATCGAAAAATTCTTTTTATACATACAATAAAAAAGCAATTTAAAATTAACTGAAGATGCTTTAATTCAAAACTTTTTCACTACCGCAAGTGGTGGAGGGTATACGGATTGACAGAGTATGTTAACCTTATCCATCCGTATGTAACACCAAGAAGGAATCATCTCAGAACCCATAAATTTTATATTTATTCTTACATTAAATCAAAATCTGAGTCAGTTTCGCTATTTCAGTCTGTCTGTCTGTCTGTTGGAAACATTCTAACGCCCAGAATAATTGTCTGAATTGAATAAAATTCGGCCACATTATTTGTTATACACCGATATCTGAGACAACCTCAAAATTCCGAAAAAAAACTTTTCTAAATTTTTCAACAAAACATAAATGAATTTAAACAAAAATTTAACTACAGTTATATGTTTTTCATTATCGTGCAAAAAATCATTAAAATTCGGTCCAACAGAAATAGATTTATAGGCGAATATATGCGAAATTTTGATACACTCTAAAATCTTTTTCTGATATGGGTCGCAATTTTAAAGTTAATTTACTAAAATTTGCCATATACATTTATATATAATTAGATACTTAGCTCCCATATATAGCGCCCCTTCCCGTAATATGGTTAATAACTTATAAAACACTTAATCCTGAACAAATTCTATTCAAATTTGGCAAATTAATTTTTTTCATATTTTCATGAAGCTTCCAAATCAGGCCCATTCCGGAAAACAGTTCTTAGCTTAAAAAACTGGTAAATAAAGATCAATTCTATTGAAATTCAATAAAATTATTTTTCTAAATGTATTTAATATAAATAGTTAATTTGTGCTTGGTCCTTATGTTGCTATAGGTTCCATATAAGGTCCTTATTTTGATCTTATAAAACTAGTTATTAATGATCAATTCTGTTGAAATTAGGCCTTGCCTGGAAAATGGGCTTGAACTTATAAAACTATTAGATCAATCAACATATGAATATTATTCCTTTAAAGGCCCACTTTATGGAATAAAATATGAATCAAATCCATCGAAATTCAGATAAATAGATAATTTTTACTTGTGACATAGTACCTCTACCCTGATCCAATTCATATTACATTTTTTATAATGCGTTTGTGCAGATGTTTATAACATACAGAAGAAAATATATTACACCCACCTTTAAGTATATCATTGGACTCAGAATCATTTTCCGAGTTGATTTAATAATGTCCGTCTGTCTGTCCGGCTGGCTGTCTATGTAAACGTTGTGAACACTCTATAGGTCGCAATTTTTGAGATATCTCGATGAAATTTGGTACATATTATTGCTTTGGGCATAGAACGAAGTCTATTGAAACTAGCCATGTTCGATTAAAAATTTTTGGTACCTCCCATACAAATGTCCTCTCGAAATGAAGTCTTTAGCTCATAAACTTCATATAATAAGAACTGGTGAAATTGATATAAATAAAAGCAAAAATTATGTACAAAATTATACGAGGGTCAGTCCATCATTTCTTCTAGGTATCATATTTATTTCATTCATTCATTTAAATTTAAATTTTACATAAATATTAATTTCACCATAATAAACTGCAAACTTAAGAAATAAATCAAAGAATAATTTTATACGAGGGTCGTTAATTAATTTTTCATAACTACTTTTTATAACCTACATTGTGCTGTATGGTATAACATAGTCGGCCTTGACCAACTATAACATTTTTATTATTTTTTGATCACTCATTTGAGTCAAATTAACAATATATTAATTTGTTTGACATCAAACATTATAATTAATTTATTTTACAAGGATAAGTTGACCAAAAAAAATCAAATAATACTGGGATTAAAATTTTTAATAATGTGTGTTAAGAATGTTTCGTTCTCAGGCCTTATATTGCAAAAATTTTAATATTAAAAATTCAAATGCAAATAACTCAAAAACTATCAGATGGTGGAACTTTTTTTTAAATGAAATTAATAAAAAAAAATAATTTCCAAGATACCCAATTTGTACCTCATTTTATAAAACGGAGCCTATAAAGAATCCAAATTGCCGGTATTTTAATCCTACGCTTCTCTGGTATTATTGTATTAAATTTAATGCAAATCTATAAAGACGATCATAATTTATAGATTTATTTCCAAAAAATCTATTCTGCCCCACAGTGCACTATACACTTTTTAAATTGAAATTAATTTCCTTTCCAAGTTGTTCAATTATTTCTATGACATTTATTTAAATGTTGTTTGTAAGTTTGAAAATGTTTTTCTCAGTGTTTTTTTAAGTTTTCAAAGTTCCTTTAATTTATTTCGAATAATTCCCGCCCATAAAAAGGATAATTCTCTTCCTTTTCAATGAAATTTATTTATATTAACACAAATGCAGAGACGTATAAATGTTATAAATTTTATATTTATATGAAATTATAACGACTTATAAATGCACTACACTTAAAGAAATTCAATTAATTTTAATATTCATAACACGATGACTTTCTCAACGGCTGAAAATAAATTAAAAATCAAACTCTTCAAATTAATTTACTGAATAAACAATAAAACTACATTTTATTTGTGGTTATTACATCCCCCTGCCCCTCAAATATGGTGATGAGGGTATATTAAGTTTGTCATTGAGTGTAAAACGCTAAGAGAAATCATCTTAGATTCCATAATGTAATTTTTGCATCAAATCACAATTTGGGCCAATTTAACTGTCTGTTCTTGACACGCCCACATTCAGAATAATTAACAGAGCTCAATGAAATTCAAAATCGCTTTAGTATATCTGAGACAAATTCTAAAAGCTGTATGTAGTTCATTTCCATTCCAAAAACTATCAAAATTGGTTCAGAAGAAAGAAAACATAACTGATTGTATGACTCATTAAGGGTTCCTGTGTTATTGCATAAGTTTGTGAGTGTATGTGTGCGTGTCTATATACGAAATCTAAACTATTAACTTAACACATATTTGTGATGTAGGGTATTGAATATTCATTATAGCCGAATATAGTATTCTAACTTTTAAGAAGAAATTATTTAAGATCCAAAAAATGTGTATATTTTTGCATCAAATCAAAATCTGGCTGTTTTAGCATACTTTCATCCACAGTAAGAAATTTAGGCCATTTTGTTTTAACAAGCAAAACCGACGAAATCGATTCAGTAGAAAAAAAGTTATATACCGATATTTTACAAATTAAAAAATTGACTCAAAATCTTGCAATTTTTTTTTTAATTGAAAATTCAAATGCAAATAACTCATAAACTGTTAGCCTACACAAGCAAATGGTTGGATTATTATGCGTTTGTGCAGATGTTCGCAACGATACCCTGCCACTTTTAAGTACATCGTTCGGCTTAGAATCATTTCCTGAGTCGATATATTGATATCCGTCCGGCTGGCTGAATATCATTTTAAAGTGCAAAAATCTTAAATATGAATTAAAATCGTAATAATATTCGGTTAAATTAATATAAGTGTATTCTAAAATCGATATTCAAAATTTTACGAGGGTCGCTACATAATATTCAATATTACCCACCAGATAAAAATGTTTTGATGTTTCAAAAACATCATAAACACACATAACATAAAGACACTCTAAAGCATAAATCCGAAAATCAATTTATACGAAGGTCGTTCATTAATTTTTGGTAACTACCATTTCAAACCAGTAATTTGGTGTAGAGCATTATGTAGTCAGACATGACTAACTGTAAATTCTTTCTGTAGGTGGTTGGGGTATTATGCTTTTGTGCAGATATTTCTAACGGGCAGAAAAATTATTCCGACCACCACCGTTCGACTCAGAAACACTTCCTGTCTGTGCCATATACAAATATTCCTTCCGTAATGGAATTTTATATCATAAAAGTCGATTTTAATTAAATTCGTCATTAATAAATCTTATTATATTCAAAAACCTAATGCGGAATTTTACAATGATCAATTCATTATTTCCCATAGTTCCCATACAACATCCTTCCAAACATCAATTTGAAGGGCCTGAATTTCACATAAACATTGGTATTATAATAAAAATTGACCAAATTAAGACAAACATTAGCAAAAAATTGACCCATTATTATCTTCTTTTAGCTTCTATATAACATCCCCAGATAAAATATTTTTAAAGCGCACAAATCCCACATAGACGTTAGTACCATTATAATATACTGCACTTTAAAGCACAAATCTGAGAATCAATTTATACGAGGGTCTCTAATTTATTTTTGATAGCTACAGTGTAGTGTAGGGTATTACATAGTTGGACTTGACTATAATTTCTACTTGTTTTTATATGAAAATCTTTGTATAGAATGCAAATATACATTTCAAACATGGATACGTATGATTTATATATAATTGCATAATATTAAGTATACGCCCCTAAGTGTACAAAAGAAACAGTCATTCATGAACTCCTTTTGCTCTGCTAATCAAACAATATTTTAATTAGTACTTTCGTTTTTTTTAGAACTTTTAGTTATTTAATTCTCTTAATAAGTTCTAACTGAATTTTTAGAAGGTAACTCCACATTTTTATCTAAATTTTTTCTCACAGAATTTTGATAGTAACCCAGTAGTTGCCTTGTTAAAAGCCTATTATTGGGTTTAATGCAATACAATTTTCCCTATTAACCCCCATCAACTAAATCGCTGTAAAGTATAATCTGCAAGGAATATTGCCATACATTTCTTTAAACAGCAAGCAAAAACTAGAGCAGGGATGGATAAACGTTTTTTTCATTGGCGGAAACACAATGTTCTTGAAATTTTAAAGTTAAGTTTATTTGGTCTAAATCTTATACTCCCATCAGAACTTAAACGAAAAATTTAAGTAAAAACATTATGTTTCTTATGTTTCGTACACACTCACACATACATCCATAAACATATATAATATATAAAAGAGATATATAAAGTCATAAATTTAGCTACATTTTTGGCTATAACTTTTTACTAGTGAACCGATTTTGATAATTTTTGAAATGATAATGAAGTACATATAACTTTATATTATGTCCAAATCTTATTCTAATGTCAATTTCTAATTGACAGTTTCACGAAAATATTTCGCTGGAATTTAGAGTTCGAATCAGATATCGGTCTATATCTTCCTATATATAGAACCCATTTTGCTAATTTTAATTAAGAAACTTCTCAGGACTATAACAAATACTCTGGACAAATTTCATTAAGCTCTGTCAATTATTGTCGATGGGAGCGTGCTAACAATAGACAAAATGACAGACCAATAGACATGTGTTAGAGGGTATAACAAAACAAGTAAAAGTGTTATGGTCGCTTAGAACCGACTATGTAATACCCTACACCACAATGTTGTTTATAAATGGCAGTTTCGAAAAATTAATGAACGACCCTCGTATAATTTTATTTTCTGATTTATTCTTAAGTGTACATTACTGTAAAACTAATATTTATGTGAAATTTCTATTTACAAAGAATTATGGACTGACCCTCGCATAATTTTGTACATCAATTTTTGTTTAAATTTAACTTAATTTGGCCAGTTGTTATTAAAGTGATTGCTGAAAGGGGTTTATATGGCACCTATGAGAAGTAATAAACCGACCCTCGCATGATTTGGCACATCGTTTTAGAAAATCGTAAGATTTACTTTTGTAAAATCTCGTTAAAATTGCTTTGTATTTTGAAATTTTATGAACATAAATCCCCATTTCGGGAGGACATTTTTTTGGGAGATATTCGAAACATTGGACTGAACATATCCAATTTCAATAGGCTTCGTCATTTAGACTAAAATATTAATATGTACTAAATTTCATCACGATACTTTAAAAATAACGACCTGTAGAGTATTCACAGACGGACAGACAGACAGACAGATAGACGAACATCATTAAATCGATTCAGAAAGCGATTCTGAGTCAAACGGTATACTTAAAGGTGGGTTTAACATAAATTTTATATATGTTACAGATAGTAAAGGGTATCAAAATTCACTGTTTCATTAAATTTTAGAGTTTCAAATCCGTTTACGGAAAAAATTATTTGTAGCGCCACACACTTCCCATCTCTGAACTAGTAGAGGGTTTTGTTTCAAAAACTACATACACACAAACAAATCTGCTTAAAAGCAATAAAATGCACTTGAAAGTTGTTTGTCCTTTTTTACTTATTCTTTTCCTCCTTCTTAGTTTTTTTTTACCAAGTTTCGTTTATTCTATTAAATTTGCTTTTGCTTTCCTTACAAACATAAACTTTCTTCATCTTTCTTTATCCTGTTCATAGAAATGTTGTTGTTGGTTGTTTCATTTCTTTTTTTTTTTTCTTTTGTTTCTTTGGCTTAAGAACAGCAGTTGAAGATGAAAATGAAAAAGCCAAGTTAAAAAGTTATAAAGAAGCCAAAGTAATAACAAAAATCATAATAAAACAACAAAAACAAAAGAATATAATAATGTACAAAGGGAAACATATAAACCAAAAAAAGGTGGGACTCATAACAATCTTTTTTTTGCTTCTTCTTCTTCATTTTCTTCTTTTGCTTAGAACAAATAAAACATCATAATAATTTTGAAGAGTTATAATTTTTATAAAAAAGAGTAAAATTAAAGTAAGAAAATTTGTTTCTTCGAGGCAGAACGACACGGCTCAACTGCAAGGGGAGTATCTCATATTACTAATTATCTACAGTTTAGGCACTTTTATCCTCTTGATCCGTCATGTGGACAGAAATTTTTTTAATACAGCTTATACAGTTTGTTTATACATGTTTACATGGGAAATGTACAAATTTCTGGGAAGGAGACCAAGTTTCAGTTAATTTTTGAAAGTTGTTGAGCAATTTATATATAAGTATTTAGTATCGTTGGAAAGGTAATAACTACAAAAATAATAATATGTACATAGTGAAATACTTAAACAAAATTTCTTTAATTAATTTTTCAAAAGAACCCAAAATTTTTATTTTCGATGAACTTTTGTAAAGAAATAATATTTGACATATTTGACATATTTGATATATTTGACATTAAATAAATTCTACAAAAAATTAAGATATTTTTATGAAATCTGATGATAATATGAATAACATTGTGTTAAATATAGAACTATAAAAGTATCCCCACTTTTTTATACAATAATACCCAAAATTCCAATCCAGGGATAACTTGTTTAAAAAATCCACCTTTTTCAGTAAATTGCTCACCCTACCGTTACGAGAGACTTTACCCATAACAGATTTCTTCAGTTAGTACTCAGTATATGTAGTTATATAACCGTTGTACTATGACATTTTTTTGCTCTTAAGAAAACTAAAGAAAAATATTTGAAAATAGCAATAGCGTTGTCCGAATTTTGATGGAATTGATTCACATTTAATTCCAGGAATTGGGATTATAAAGGAGTAATATCTAAATATGACCAATGGTTGTTAAACTAGTTTCATATATTAAAGACAGTTTAAAAATATATTTATTGAAATAATAATTTTATAAGCTCAAAGCCGTTTTCTGGGAAGGGATAAATTTATATTTACTAGTTTTATAAGATCAAAAAAGAGATTTATATGGGAAATAAAGCAATATATGGTCCGAAATTGTTCAAATTAATAATTTGTCATGAATACAGTTGGAAAAATAATTGTGTCGAATTTTAATAGAACTGATCTTTATTCACCAGTTTTCTAAGCTCAAAACTGTTTTTCGGGAAGGCGCCTTACATAAGAGCTGCAGAAAGCTTAAAACCTCTTTTCCGGAAAGAAGCCTAATATATGAGCTATAAGAAAATATTGATATTAATAAAATTAATAAAAATTATTTAAGACAGTTTATAAATCATATTCCGGGAAGGGGCGTTATATAGGAGCTAAGTCAAATTTTGTTTTTTAGGTTTATCATTGTAATAATAAATGTATATGGCGAATTTTATAAAATTATCTTTTAAATTGCGTCCCATATTAGATACAGATTTTGAGGTTGTACATATTTCCACCTATAACTCTTTTGCTATTGATTCGATTTTGATGGTTGAACGATGATGATCAGTAACTGTATGTTATAGTTAAATTTTTGTTTAAATTTATTTATGTTTTGTTGACCCGATATAACTATAAAAATTAAAAATTCCTAAACATTTTGGGAGAAAATCCAATTGAACAAATAAAATTAAAACAGTATAGTCTGTCAAGCCCGATTCTCTGATACCCTACACCACATTATTGGTTGAAAATGGTAGTTACGGAAAATTATAAAATTAATTTAATTAAAATTAAATTTAATAATTATATATGATTATTTGATTTATTCTTAAGTACATTATTTTGACATTAACATCTGTTTATGAGTTTAAAAATTAATTTTTTCTGAAGACTACAAGAAATTATGAACCGATTCTCGTATAATTTTGCACATAAATTTTTGCTTATATTTATCTAAACTTGGCCTGTTATTACTACAATACCAACGTATATGTGAGATTTATGCACTGAAAATGATATCTGGAATAGAGTTTATATGGGAGCTGTTCCGGGAGGAACATTTGTATGGCCAAACTAATAACACATACCAAATTTCATCGCGATATATCAAAAACTGTAGACTTATCACATCGTTTACATACACACCCAGCCGGACAGACAAACAGACAGACAGAGAGACAGAGAGACAGACAGACTCAGAAAGTGATTCTAAGTCGAATTGTATACTTAAAGGTGGGTGTAACACCATTTTTTCTGCATGTTACAAACATATGTACAAACGCATAATACCCCAACCACCTACAGTGGTGCATGGATTTTTTAATCCATCTTTTTCAAAAAATTTTGTTAAATAAAAATATATATATTTCGTGGTGAATTTTAAGACGTGGTTAGTTTTTATTCGCCACACCACAAGAATGGTAAATTTAATGCATGTAGTGACTATAGTTTTTTCACCATAAAAAACCGTTATATCGAGACACATAATTACCTTTCTATACACACTGCCTTGCCATTAAGGTTGTAGTTTTCGCTAACGGTGGCATCTCACTATAAATCCAATTTTTACACTATTTTATTTAATACTTGGCAACACAATTGAATTATTTTTGCACTGCTACCGATGTTTAACAATTACTGAAAAATTCATAAATTGGGTGTTTTTGACTTCCCGTTTTAATAATTTCGACGTTATCTTGGCCTAAGTTTACTTGATACGTAAAAAAGTAACCAGCTGTTCCAGTGTGCACATCATTTTATTTCACCATAGATAAAACAAAACTAGGTAGCCTCGTTATCGCAAAAACAACAATCTATGCGTTTTTTGTCAATGTATAGAACCGTTTTGCTGTCAAACGCAGTAGCCAGAGTTGGAGGTACTTCTCTTAGAACTTTTGATTTTTTCTTGTTTTAACATTCAAACAATGCAAACAAACAATGCAAAATTTTAAAGGTCGAAAATCCAAAAAAGTTGTTCTTGAAGAAGAAATAACAATTTTATTAAAAAAAATTAGAATCGAAATAAATTTTTTTAATAAAGTACGTTATATGGAACAAAATCTTGTAAGATAATAGTCCTACATTTCGAAAGAAATTTTACAAATGACAGTTTGTATTAAAAAAGTAATTGCAACAAAATTTAAAAATTTTCGACCACATATGAATATTCTCGCTGTTTTAGTTCTTTAGATATTCGATTATTAATATTTTATTTGCAGGATCCTGATCCTATCTAGTAAAACAGATGCTTGAGAAAGTGATTCAGACTAAATTTCAAAACTTACGTTTGTATAATTTTTTTAATATTCGATAATTAATATTTGCTTTGTATGGGGTACCCCTTCCTGGTACTATCGGAATTTTTGGTTTCAGAAAAAATTAAAATAGGAAAAATTCCGCTTCAATAAAAGAGGGTAAATAAAACTATTTCTTTATCAGTTTTCTTATTATTTGTAAACAAAAACTTTGACAACTTAACGATATCGATAGAAAGTCAGCTGAAATAAATAGACTACCTTGTGAGTTTTACCATAACTGTGACCGTAAAAGCTCAGCTGATTATTTTTTGCTTTGCTCTCTCTCTCAATTGCAAACATAATGTCAAAGTTTGTCTACTGTATGTATTTTTTTCCTATGCTAGACTACGTGTTTGAAAGTTTATTTGTGTTTGTTTATGCTCTTCCGTTATATAAAGAGAGAATTTTGACGTTCTCAAAGCATTGTACTAATACAACCACCTTCCATAAATCTACCTTGGCATACATCTTTAAAATTCTCATTTTTTTGTGTTTAGTTTTAATATAAAAGCGAAATACTAAACACCATAATTTGAAAGTGTTCAGATCTAACGGATACTAAAAGAGATAATAATTAGAGAGGAAAATTTCCTTAAATAGTGCAAAACAATATTTTTTCCAAATTTTATTTTTAAATTACAACACACATTCAAGATGAGCGGCAACAAATCATTTTTTGCAGAACCTGGAGATGATGGTGGCAAATTGGCGAGAAAAGCTAAGGATTCACCCTTCATGGTAGTGGGTAAGTGTGTTATCATTTCAATGATAACTCTTTCCTAATTGTTGCCAAGTTATTAAATAAGTAGAAGAATGATTCAAATAGCCTCGCAATTTTTGTGCTCAATGCGTACACGTTTCCGTAATTGTTGTGCAAAAAAGAAGAAAAAGCAACCGCAAACAAAAAAAACAAGAGTTTTTTTTATTTGCAGAGATGGAAAAAAACTTGTGACATCACAAAAAAAATTTCAATACATGTGTTCTGCTCACCAAAAAAAATTCGCCTTTTTCTCATGACCAATCTCTTACGGGGGTTTTTTGTTGGTATAATACCAAACAAAAAAAGAACGTCAAACATACATATGTTTTATTGGGGAAAAAACGACAACAAAAACTTGTGATGAGAGGTTGAACAACTTTTCATGACCACGACCTTCACACTAACCAACCATAAGTGTAAAAAATAAAAGTCCCCTTTAATTGTAACAATTTAATTTGATTTAATCAAAATTAATGAGTTTTTCTCAAAATTATATTAATTTTTTTATTAACAAAAATTGTTATCTAACAGAATGAACGATGATTTATTTGCAAAATAAAAAAAAACTTCTCTCAGGCTTTTTTCACATTATATACTCTTTTTTTCCTTCTCTGTTATTTATTATGAAATTTTGCCTGGCTGTCATTTGTCTAAAGTTTATTTTTTAACAACAAAAACCGTATTAAAAATCGCACACATTGAGACAGCAACAACAACAAAGTAATATGAATGATGTAATCTTTGTTTCTATTGCGTTTAAAAAATTATTTTATTAAAGAAAATTTAATTTGAAAATTATTTAATTTATCTTTATAAAAAGCGAATTTTGTAAAAACACCAACAGAAGTACTTAATCCATAATTATTTGGTTTATTGGAGGGAGGTGGTGTTGGTGTTATACAGAATTCGTAAAAAGTAGATACAAACCAATCAAAATATTGATTTACAAATTCTCATAACGAAAAACGTCCAGATTTTAGATGGATTTTTTTTAATATGGATTCATTTTTGATAAAAATTTAGGGGCTTAACACTTAAGAGAACTCCCGAGCCTGGTAACAATAATATCTTAGTTATTGAAATATTGGGGTTTGATTACTCAAACCCCAAATTCACTGGTCCTGGCCATACCCTTCTCCAAAAAAAAAATCAACTTAATAATAGCAGTTATATTGAATCCTTGATCTTGAGAAGATCCATCCATAAGAATACTTAACAAGCTTAAGATATATATAAAATACAGTTATACGAATATTTATACCCGACACCACCATGGGTGGTGGGGTATTACGGTTTGTACAGATGTTTGTAAGGGGCACAAAAAATAGTGCCACCATCACTTTTCAGTATACCGTTCGATTCGGAATAACTTCATGAATCGATTTAACCATGTCACTCCGTCCGTCAGGCTGTTTGATCAAGTAAAGCTTATTGGCAAAGTACATGTCACAGTTTTGAAGATATCTTTATCAAATTTGGCACTTACTATTATTTTATCTCAAGGACGATGAAATTAGTTATGATCGGTCTATTATTTCAAACAGGTCCCATATAAATGTCCCTCAAAATGGTATTTTTAGCTCATAAAAATTATAAATATGAAACGATTTTAACCAAATAAGTCTTGTAATATTCTAGGATAATATGCCAATGATACGAGGGTCGATTCATTATTTCTCATAGGTTTCACACAATCATCCTTCCAAATATGACTTTGAAACTCAAAAATCGCACATATACGTATGTATTGCAATAATATTTAGTCAAATTAAGATAATGTTTTCTTCCTCTCACAAAAAAACTCTCCCTTTTAAAAACTTTAATTATACATTTTAGGACAATAATCTATTGCGCTCATAATAATTAATAAGAGTGTTACAAAGTCGGGCTGAACCGACTATGACATGTTTTCTTGTTTAAACTTAAGTTAAGAGTTTAACTGCCACTTTAAAAGGCTTATGCATTTAAAATAATGGGTGGATGATCCTTTGTTGTGGATTACCTTAAAAATATGGAATGTCATGATTCCACCAAATTTTTCAAAAGATCGGAATAAATTTCTTTCCAGACTTGTTTTATTTTTAATTTTTACTTTGTTTAGTTCGATATGCTTTTGTTTTGAGCATAATTTGAATAAGCTATACGATTTAGACTGCTTTAAAACATATACCCCAGCATTATCTTGCTGGAATATATAATATTCATCTATTTTTTGCATCGATAAAAGAGCGAAAAATATCTTTCAGCAATTTGTTGTTCTATTTATTTTTGTTAGAACAACACATTTTTAGGAAGCACCGCCGGTTTTATTGACCTATTACCTATTTTAAGTATTTTCGTGTTTTTTTTTGTTTTTTTTAGCATTTGCTTACATCTTGGCTTCTTCTATTTGATGTTTTCATCTTTCGTAAAATGTGAGCAGTTTGTTCATTATGTATAATTAAATTTGTTACGGGTTGATTTTGTTTTACAAGATTAATATGTCTATTTGCTAATTTTGTATTTTCATTGGTATGTTTTCGAACATCATAATTATGTACTTTCTTAAAGTAATTACACACCACAACAATTACATACCAAAACATTCAATTTCTCTATTAGAACATACTTGGTCATGCAAAAATTTAATTTCATATTTCTTGATTGAACAGAGAAGTTACTTTGAGCATCTTTAAATGTTGAAATATTCCACATAAAACAGCCCCAAGAACTTTTGATCGCTAAAGAAAAAATCTAATTTATTTTCAAAAAGGAAAGTTAAATTGCTCCCGAAAGTTAAGTTCTATGGCAAATAATGCCCCCCCATTCCGAGAGATATTTATTTAATATGAAATAATGGACCGATCTCTACAAATTTCAATAAATATCGTCCTTGGGCCAAAATATTACTACGTTACGTGCTATACTTTGAAGCAATTTTCAATTATTGATAGCATTATTTATTTTTTTTAAATTAAACTTTAAAAAGTGGCATAACCAAGGCAAATTTAGGAAGGTAGTGTCACTAAACCAAAAAAGACGGCAACTATACTAAAAATATCTCTAGATGTCAAAGACAAATATCGTAGATAAAAGAAAATTTGTGAAAATTTTAACTGTGAGCGAAATTTGTTATATTTTAATTTTTTAATAAAATATATTTTATTCCAATTTACATATTGACTTTTGAGTATTAACGCAGTTAAAAACCGCTGTGTCCTAGTAATAAAATATTATATATATTCAAAATGTTTTCTTGTGGTTTCAAAATTCTAACATATGCATTCTCAAAAATAGTTTTAAATGAAAAGACAATTTGAAATCCAGAAAAACTTTTTTAATATCACGTGGCCTATTGACATCAACAGGTTCAATTCCCCTTGTTCATAACTTTGTTGAAAATGTTGCAGTGTTGTCCATATAATGCGTGTTGTTTTCTAGCTTCTTTAACATGTGTTAGATTCCTTTTAATATCGATCTCGGTACTATCGACTTTGTTAAACTTTTCAATATCAATGCCAGAAATTATGTCATTTAATTAATTGCGAGAACACGTGACGTATTAGTTTTTGGTTAAACTCATATAGAATGTCCAAGTAATATGTTTAGCTACTTTCTCTTCTCTTAAATTAATTTAATTTTATACTCTTTAAATCTTCTAAATATTTTTTTTATTCATTCATTCTTTCATTCATACTTTCATTAAGAGCGTTTAGCAAATTTGTTAAATTTAGAATATTAATATTTCATTTACACTTTATGTTTTAAGTAAGAAATTTGACTTATTTTTTCAAAAAATCATACCAAAAAATTTAAATATCTGTGGAAACTTTTTAAAATATTTTTTATTTAATTTCGCATAATAACAACAAAAAGTGAAGGTCGTTTGTTAAAAGTAAATAAAACTATAAACTAAAACTCGTGGAAATTTATTAATAAATAATGAGAAAGCAAAATTAATGTATGTTTATTTTTGTGAATTCTTTTTCGATTAAAGATCATTTTTGGAGATAAAAATAGAAAAAGTTATCGACAATAAAATTTTTAATTAATATTATTATTAATATGTCTTGACTGTTTTAAATTTGAAAATCTCTAATTATATCGAAATTATATACATATATATATATATATATATATATATATATATATATATATATATATATATATATATATATATATATATATATATATATATATATATATATATATATATATATATATATATATATATATATATATATATATATATATATATATATATATATATATATATATATATATATATATATATATATATATATATATATATATATATATATATATATATATATATCTCATAAAGCAGGTTCCCTACATCTCAACCAAGTTAAATGATTCTGCTATTCAAGACCTTCAAAATACCTTGTCGTATAGGTAGAGGCTTTCTCTCATTGTTTAAGAGGTATTTCGTTTCTTTTTTACGATCTTGCCGTACTTTTTATGCTTTAGCGGGTTAAAATTTTAACCATCTCCTTTCTTTTTTTAATATTTTTTATTTCATTAACATTTAAATAAAACATATTTGAAAGATTTCATTTCATTAAGATCATAGATTTAAAAGTTAGAAGCATTTAAATTTGAATTTCTAGCTTCATTCAATATAATACCTATAATACCTAATGTAATGTTTCGATCATTATTTAGTTAGGACTTGAATTCAAAATTTTAAAACTTCTACTATCTATTGCTATGCACTATTAAACACACTAAATCATTTTCAAGGAGACTCCAATCACTTATTATTTGAATAACAAATGTTAAATTAATGCTCCAGACATATAAAATTGAGATACAAATAAAAAAAACTTAACAATTTTTATTATTTAGATTTCACTTATTTTAAAGTCTTTTATGGGAATTTAAAATTTAACTTTAGGGTTTATTGAATTAGAAATTTAAAAAGTTAATTGAGAAATTGTTTGTTTTAATTTTTAAAAGAAATAATGTCGATATCTTTATTAATATATATAATAATTTTGCAAAATATTTATATAATAAATAAATCTTTTTTACCACATATGATGAAGAGGGTATATTCACTTTGTCGTGTGTAACGCTAGGAAGGTGTCAGCTTAGACCCCATAATCTATATATATATATTTACATCAAATCAAAATCTGTTTTTGGCGCACTCGCAACCACAATAATTGACAAGGCTCAATGAAATTTGAACTCTGAGTATTTGATATAGTCCTGAGAATTTTGATTTAAAATCAAGAAAACCGATTCAGTTTATCAAAGGATATAAACCGATATCTGAGGCAACCTATATGTAAAAAAATAAAATTATATGAACTTTATTATCATCACAATAATTATAAAAATCGGTTCAGTAGAAAAAATCGCTCCAGCATTTTCTGCATAGGCGAAGTATGGCATTCTTCCTTGTTTCTAAACATTTTTTTAAAACTTAATAATTTCTTCAGAATGACTTCAACTCGCCCACATAATAAATTCACAAATTACGCAGAAAGAAAACACGTTTCTAATTAAAATTCTATATATGTGTCCTTTAAAATTAAATTAAATTAATTAAAAGAAGAATTAATTAAAACGAGTTATAATTTGCAAGACAATTGTCTTCGAAAATGTTTGTTTACATAAATTTTAAAAAGTTTCGTGATTAAAATTAAAAATTAGCTAAAAACATATTTGATACACGCGAACAATAAATCATCATTTCCCATATTGTGGAATAATTTCATCATACTATTGACCAAAGTAATAAAAAAACGCGTAGTTAAAAAAATAAAAAAAAAAACTTTAAAACAGACAAACAACTTTATGTTGAAGAATATTTAAAAAATTTTCCATAGATTTTTACCATCGAAATGTTCTATATATGGTAATATGATGGTCAAGCCCGACTATTTAATATCCTACACCACATTGTTGATTGTAAATGTATGTTATAGAAAATTAATAAACGACCCTCGTATAATTTGCCTTATTTATTATGCTCATGTGTGCAAAACATTGTTATCAGATAATAACTTTTATGTCCAATTTATGCGTTTTAAAGGAAATTTTTTCTATAGGGTTATATGGGAATTAGAAAAAAAAAATTATGGACCGACCCTTGTTTAATTTCGCACAATGGTTAAGGCTTATTTGACTAAAGATTTTTACAATATCTACGTAAATGTGCGATTTATGAGTTTCAAAGTGGAAGGGTGGTTGTGTGCGACCTGCAAAAAATAATGTACCGACTCTCGTATAATTTGGCACATCGTTTTAATATATAACAAGACTTTGTTTTGCAAAATGTGTTTAAAATCATTTTATATTTAGGAATTTTATGAATTAAAAACCCTATTCCAATAGGACAATTTTATGGAACCTATATAAAATAATGGAATGATCATAACCAATTTAATATAACGTCTAAACTTTACATGGTCAGCTAGCCGGACAGACATGCTTAAATCGACTTAGGATTTGATTCTGAGTCGAACGGTATACTTAAAAGTGGTGGTAGGACTATTTTTTCTGCCCATTGCAAACATCTGCCCAAACGCATAATACCCCCACATCCTATAATTTAGGAAAATCAGGTTAAATTAAGATCCTATTCAAAAGGAGTTTCTTAAAAGTAATTTTCTTAAATTTATTAAGATTTCTTTTAAAATTTTAATGGTTTTATTTAAACTACCAGATACAAGTCATGTATATTTATTTACATATACCTCATATGTGTATATTTACACGTACACTTGAATCTGTGTATATTTACACGTACACATGAATCTAATTTTATTAATAAACTTTTCATTTTTGCTGTATCATTGTGAGTATTATGATTTTATTCATTTTGTTTTTAACAAATCTACATACAACAACAATAGCTTATATATATATAGACAAGTGGTTTTGAATGGTTTTTTTATAAAGTAATTAAATGTTTAAAACAACACATGGCAAAAACTAGCTAATCATCACCAACAATTTAGAAATTTATGGCAAATTTTGAGAACAAACCTCCTCCTTTTATAATACTTTATATACGATATATACGATTGTAAAGAAGGCACTTGCATTTTGATCTAGATTTGAGCAGATCCAGATGTATGCTATTTTATTTTAGTAGCTACTTAAGATTAAACTCGTTTGCTACTCGTTTGTAATCATAACTGAAAAAATCAAACAAACAAATTTCTTGGAAAGAACACTTAGTATTTGGTTATTTTTTAAAATGGAATAACGTTTTTTTATATATTTATGCTATAATTAATTGACATAAGTCTTTTTTGTTAGAATTCTTTCTGATATATGAATGGTTTGTTCACAAAATTTGCTTAATAATAAAATACATTATTTACGTTGCACTACTGATGTTAAGTCGAATCTTGCAAATTTTGTTTTAGGACGACCTTGCAGCAAATGAGCGATAAACACAATATTGTTCAAAACCTATTATTTCACAACCTGTTATTATTTTTTATTTCATTATTTTTATTTCACTAATAATTCTATATCTTCGGAAGTATTGAATATGAAGAAATTTCACATGGTCACTCTTAAGGTGTCTTCCAA
The DNA here is from genome assembly GCA_004302925.2 of Cochliomyia hominivorax. Lineage (NCBI taxonomy): Eukaryota > Metazoa > Arthropoda > Insecta > Diptera > Calliphoridae > Cochliomyia > Cochliomyia hominivorax. The sequence continues at coordinate 30,903,180 of PYHX02000467.1, read as the reverse complement.
TTGATTTGAAGTAGAACTTGGTCCTAAGGTCTTGAAAAAAAATCTCCAAAATTGGTTACTTTTTTTTAAATTTTCAAAATTTTATTTATGTTTTGATTTCAAGAAATTTTACCTACAGAGTGAGATCGAAAAATTCTTAACATACACTTCGGAAGTATTGCATATTTTTAAACAAATTTCAAATGGTCATTCTTAAGGTGTTTTCCAATTGATTTGAAGTAGAACTTGATCCTAAGGTCATAAAAAAAATCTCCAAATATGGTTACTTTTTTAAATTTTCAAAATTTTATTTATGATTTGAATTCAAAAAATTTTACCTACAGAGTGAGGTCGAAAAATTCTTAACAAAACGTACAGTTTTAATTTTTGTTTTATTTGATTAAAATTATTAAATTGTAATAACAAAAAATATAAAGTTTTAATCACACATTTTGAAATTATTTTTAGAACTTCTTCCATTAACATTTTTACAGTCCTTTCTGTCACTTTGTTCAAACATGTAATACACCTCCATTTAAAATCTACCACACTTTTGTATACCTTTTTTTCTGCTTTTCAATTATCTTTTAACAAATGTCCTATATCACTCCATTGGCCTTAAATACGGGCAGTTTTAAAGGATTTGTCTCTCTTGGTACAAATATTTATTGATTTTGTACCACTTATCAGACAAAAATAAATGCACACTTAATGAGGTCTAACGAATAGAAACAGCCTTTTTGTGTAAACTTTCCTTGATGTAAATTTCGGTATTTATAGAGTCCATGTTAACAAATGATTATCCTCTTTTGTTACAACTGGATATTGCTTGCCATACCAAGATTTTTTTTTTTTTTTTTGAAATTTTGACTTTCTTTTGGGTCCTAAATTTTTGTACAAAATTCCCATGGACATCATTTTTGACCAGGAAGTTGCAAAAAATCTGGCAAAATATTCGATTTGTCATCCATTATGGGTAACCATCCTGCCGGATGTTTTGGAAGCTTTTTTGAAAATGCTTTCTAATTTCTGGCTTTAGAAACATCATGTCGACGAATTTCTCTGCCTGAATCAGATTTATTATCAACGGAAAAGCTTTGAATGCTTAGCCAACTTTTTATAGGACCACTTGTTCCTTTGTTGGATATATTTAACAATTTCAGTACTAATTTTTTTATGATCACTCATTTGTTTGATATTAAACGTAATAACTGACATATTTTACAAAGGTAACTTGATCAAAAAAGCTCTAATAATACTTGGGTTAAAAGTTTTAATGAAAAACTTGCGTTAGGATTTTCCAATATCACTCTTTATAAAAAGTCTATAAATAAATATTAATAAAACTTGTTTTTGGTTTGAATTTGAGCAAAACTCCAAAATGTAAGGTTAAACTTTAAAACTCAATATCTTTTAGCAAATTTGTAAATATTTTTGTTATTAATCGAACAATACAAATATTGACCTTTTAATTAACTAAAATGGAATATTTTTGTCATTTGTTTAAATAAATCAGTTTAAAAATCTAAACATTTTAAGCATTTTCCAAAAAAAAGCAATTAAGTTCATTTAAGGCAAAGTTAATTATAGATTTTTGTCAAAACAAAAATTTACTTTCAAATTGTTTGTTTGAGGAAATTAATTGACTCTTAACAAGAAAAAAAAACATATTAAAAGGTGTTATTATCATTCCATTCAATGTTGTATTTCAAAGACACGTTGTTAAGCGATAACTAATCTAAAATATTAAATTTTGCAAATGAAATTTCAGAGATACTATTTCTAATATTAATATTTAATTAATAATGCTATGTTGGACTATGATGAATCTTCAATACCCTACATATGATACACATGCATATGAAGTGTATACGTTATGCTTCGTAAATACACACTAACAAATACACTCAGAAACTTATACGATGTATAAACGTTTTTCTTAAATATAACACGAAACACTTAATGAGTTATAAAATTTATTATATTTTTGACTATAACTTTTTTCTATCGAACCGATTTTGACAATTTTCTAATTTGTCCGTTTGTAATTGATAATTTATCGGAAGTTCTTTGCTTAAATTTAGAGGTTGCATTCGATATCGATCTATATCTTTTAATATACTGAACGGTTTTCCTGGTTTCAAATCAGAAACTTCTCAGGACTATAAGAAATACACAGGCCAAATTTCCTTGAGCTTTATCAATTGTTGTGGATGTGAATGTACCCACAACAGACATGCTGTCATAGCTAAATCGACTCAGATTTTAATTTTATGCAAGAATAAATATACGTTATGAGGTCTGAGATGATTTTTCTTAGCGTTACACACGGAATGACAAAGTTAATATAGATTAGATTTAAAATAAAATAAATTGATAATAACAAATATTAGCAGGCATTTATTACATAATTGTCAATATTTTAAAATATTGATAAAATCTAAAAGAATTTATTTTGTTTTAATTAAAATAATTTCATGCTGTTCACACTAAAGAAATGTATAAATGAATGATGAGTATGAATTTTTAAACGCTGTTTTTTTGTCAATATGACGTAATTTAGAGTGCCTAAACTATATAATAGCTATATAATTAATAATTAATGGAAACTTTTTAAAATTATTTAATTTTGTTCTTTAATTAACAAAATAAAAAAAGGAAATCGATGAATGATAAAAAAGTATTTCACTCAAGAGTATTAAAGAATTTAATATTAATTTGTTAACTGATTGGAAAATTTTAATTATTGTTCTTAGTATTTACGAAATTTTAGATTAGAAGTTAAAAGATATTTAATCGTGTTCTCAATTTATATAAATATAGTGATTTGTTATTAAAAGTCAAAATTATTTTCTCTTCTTTTTTATTTGATTAAAATTGAAAAAAAAAAAATCTGCCAGAAGGTCATCCACTATGAAGCATTAATAATTTTTATAAAATTTTGACTTCAATTTCCGTGCTTTGTTTCTGGCCTCTTCATTTTAAACAGCTTTCCTTTCAGGAACTTTTGAAGCCTTGTGCATTTTTAAACCTCTTAATTTTTGTACGAAATAGCCCAAACACTGATCTAATCCGGACTTCTTTTCTACTTGGGAGCTTTTTTGAAAATATTTTCTATTTTTTGGCTTTACAAATTTAATTAAAACGAGTGATCAGAAAAGTGAATACTAAAATTATTAAATATTTTCAACAAAACCCAACTTGGTTCTGCAAAAAGTTGGCTAAGAATTTAAAGATCTGCCGTCAATATGTTTGCAATGTTATTAAACAATAACGAGAGTATTTGTCCGTTGTTAAAAAACCTGGTTAAGGAATGGTCCTCATAACGTTTCCATATAAGCATTAAGAATGTAAAACCTGATGTGATCAAATTTGGACGTCCGTACCTTGTCCCATTATTTCACTAGGAACTTTTACAAATAAATGAAAAATAACTCTAAAATATGCGGAATTTTATTAAAAATATCTATTAGTTCGAAATTTACAGAATTGTGTTAATACTGTTTTTATGTTTTGTAAATAAATTAAATTTTTCCAAATAAAATTAATACATTTTTCTATATATTTTTTATTTTCTAGGTTTGGCTGGCTTTGTGGCTGCTGCCGCTATTGGTGCTTATAAATACAGACATCGTGGTAACATGAGTACAAGTGTATTTTTAATGCAATTGCGTGTTGCTGCTCAAGGAACTGTTGTCGGTTGTCTAACAGTGGGTTTGGCTTATGCCATGTACCAACAATACTTCAACAAAAACAAAAAAGAAGAGTAATAATCCCTTCCTTTCTCTTTAATCTTAACATTAGTACAATTGTAAAGTAATAATAAAAATTAAGAAATTATAACTTTTAGATCCTTATAATCATGTTTTCCTTTCAAAATTATTATACTAAATCATTTTGTTATTTTACTTTTGATTTTATTTTTTGTTTTTATAATTTTATTTTTCTTTATTTCCAGTAACAATTTGTCAAATTAAAAAAAAATAGATGTTTTCCTAAGTTCATGAAAAAATTAACAAAAAACACAACATAACATTTAGGAAATGAGGCAAAAATTATCACAAATCAATTCAGAAATCAATCAGTCAAACAATATTTTTTTAAACGACACTCATTTTTTATATATAAACCCCTAAACTAGGAAAGCTGAAAATATAATAACATCAAATACAATAGGATATATCCAGCAAATATGAATGAACGATAAATCCATTTTGTAAAATCCCATAAAAACGTTATTCATACATTTTTATATATAAAAATAATAATGTCCTATTGCCTGTGATAATGAACTTATGAACCTGGATAAATAATTACTAATAATAATAATAAAATATTTCTAATACCGATGCAAAAGTAAAGTGAAAACACAAATGTAATTGTATATGTTAGTTGTATGTGTATATGTTTGTTTTTAACGCAAAACGATGATTTTTGTGTATTAAAAATCTTACATATTTATTATTATTTATATAAAATAGTTAATATCTTCATTTATTTAATTTTATTTATAAAATATTACAAGAAAAAACTATGAAAAATATTTTCATAAAAATTTTATTTTACAAAATTGAATTTTGGTAAAAATATATATAAAATAATAAATTAAATAAGAAAATATTGTTTTAATTCTCAGAGAGGGAGTAATACAAAAGTGGGCCAAAATATCCATCAAAAAAAAAAAAAGAAGTAAAAATATTATAGTCAGTCAAGCCTGACAATACTCATGTGTATGTGCGACTTATAAGTTTCAAATATTTGGAAGGATGGTTGTTTGGTAACTTAAGGGGCTCATAAAATTTGCCACATTGTTTTAGAATATATTCAAACTTATTTTTGAAAAATTTGGATAAAGTCGTTTTATATTTTTATAGGAATTTTATACACTAAAAACCACATTTGTGCTGGGCCTAAAAGATATAATGAATCGATCATAACCAAGAGAACAAGCTTTACATGGAGAGCCAGCCGGACGGAAAGACATGCTAAATCGACTCAGAAGGTAATTCTGATTTGAAAGGTATATTTAAAAGTGGTGCTAGGACTATTTTGTCTGGCCGTTACAAACATCTGCACAAACGCATAATACCCCCACCACCATTGGTGGTGTTGGGTATAAATAATGTTTTTAAATCCCTGATTTGTGGACAAATTCGGATACATCATATTGGAATTTCAAACATTCCAATATTTGTATTAATTGCATTTAAGAAGTGAGCTCAAAAAATTATTAACATACACATCTATATTTAAAAGAGGATGTGTGTATGTATATAACGTATTGACACTAAAATGACTGGGCTAATTTTAATGAAAATTTCACAAACTGATCCCAATTTCTGTAGGACCAGGGCGTATATCTAAAGAACTATAACAGCGCGAGTTCTCAAATTTGGGCTCAACTGCTTTCTCAAGGACAAAATGTGAGATCAGAGGGAGAGTTAACCCCCATACAAAGCAAATAATGATTATCGGATATCTAAAAACTATTGAATTGAAGGTATAAAGTTTTCATACCAATTAATTTCCCAAGGAACAGTTTTACTAGTCAAAATATATATAGAACCACTTCTTAAAGAATTTCTGTTGTGAATAATAATATTGGACAAATGGGACCATGGTACTGCTCATAAAACGTTTACAAAAATGTTCCCGTTAAACAGTTTTACGATTAAAAATGTTCAGAAACCATCGCATTAACGTTTTTATACTACTTTCTTTCCCTTTACTCGAACGTGTATTCCATTCCGTTTAAAATCATGATTGGCTTCTTATGCCGCAACTCTATAATGCCTTTCATACCAAAAACTTTTTGAAAATTCTTGACGTTTTTTCAACATTCACTCTAGCACCAGCAATATATAGCGTTTGACCAGGAAATTGTGAAAAATCTACCACAACATACGTTTCGGCAAAAATACATATTTTTATTTGTCTTTGTGATCTGTTTGTGGACTCTAAATTTTTAACAGCGTTCTTCTCATCATTTTTAACAGGACGATTTTGAGCTGTTTTTTATTTTTTTAACTAGATTTTATATCAGCGAACAAGTCCTTCCGGTACTGTTTAATATTTAATAATTGGAACAGTTTGACAGAAGACACTTGAATGCTTGGCCAACTTTTTGTAGGACCAAGTTGGGTCCCATAATGTTTTTAAGAGGTTATTTAGACAAAAAAAATCAGTAAATACTTGAGTTAAAAGTTTTAATTTAAATTTTTGATCACACTCCTTAAATAATATTGCATTTACATTTTCGTTCAAAATTGTGAATCTTCAGGTTTCCACGTTTTCATAGATACCCATTACAATTGTAAGAAGTTAACGCCTTTGCAAAAAATTTAAGGCTTCCTTCTCTCAAATTTAGCTATTTTCCATACATACAAAGTTCCTAATCTCCATTCACATTAAATTCAATTAAAATATCTCTAACATTTCAAAAGTTACAGAATTATTTCCAAAAAAATTATTTGGACAAATTGTGTATATTCTATATTCTATTAATCCGATTTAGATATGTTTGATTCAGTCTCAGATATCATTCTTTAACTATTTTTCTATTGGAACGATATAGCAAATCTTAAATAGGAAACAATATAGAAGCAATAAAACGAAATCTTGCAAATTTCATTGAATTCGTAGGTGATTCCTTCTGGAGTTACACACGGAAGCAATATACGATCTTTACTTAAATTACTTCCCGAAAATTCCCAATAGAAATTTCTCAGGATTTAAAAAATGAGTTTCCCGTGAAAATCCCAAGAAGGGTTTCCCACAGACAACCCCTATTTAGAATCGTTAAAATGTAAAAAAATATAAAATATTTTAAACTGCGTTGCCAACCCACCAAAAAATTAATATGAAAACAACATTTTATTTTGACACTCAGCTGTTTTATTATTTTTCTTTTGACGTTTCAAAATTTTCACTGCTGCTGCGAATAAAAGTGAAAAAAGAAGTATCCCAAAAGAGAAACTAATTAAAAATTCTAAAAAAAATATAAAAATAATAGTGAAATTAATAAAAAAATAAATGCATTATAATTATAAATAAATCCTTTGCATTTTTATACTAAAATATTATAAATTAAAACAGAAACAAAAGAAATTGTGCAGCTTGTTTTTTCCCCCGTCTCTCCAAAAACAAAATACAACAACGCATTATTATAGAATTTTTATTAGAATTCAATCAAAGAGAAAAACATAGACAATGTTTCGTAGTCGTAGTTGGTTTGGAGGTGGTTGGAATAAACCCAAAAATCGTCTATCACTGGATCATTTAAAATATTTATACAGTATTTTGGAAAAGAATACCACGGTATCGGAAAACAATAGAGGCTTATTGGTAGAATCATTACGTTGTATAGCTGAAATTTTGATTTGGGGCGATCAACATGATTCCTCAGTATTTGAGTAAGTAAATAAATAAATTGAAAATAAAAATTAATATTTATTATTAATGAATTATTATAATTTGATTTTCTTTGTAGTTTTTTTCTTGAAAAGAATATGTTGTCCTACTTTTTGCATATAATGCGACAAAAGAGTGGCGGTTCGAGTTTTGTGTGTGTTCAACTATTACAAACATTAAATATTTTATTTGAAAATATCAGAAATGAAACCTCATTGTGTAAGTAATATAATCTTACTTTATTCATAAATAACAATTTGCTACAAATTGATTAAATTGAGTATGAATTGAATGCTTTTGTATTAATTAGTAAAAATATTAGAATTTCCCATATAAACAGATTTTTTGATTTAAATCTTAGTTTTGTTTTTTGCGAGATAATTTAAAAAATCTGTATCTAAATTGCACCTGTCTTGATGTTTCTAAGATTATTTTCTAAATTTTAACCAATTTTAAAGCAATTTTCTTAAGTAATCTGAGAGCTAGAAAATGACGCAGTAGGTGAAAGACTGTCTCTTCACCTTAGTCATCATGACAACTGCAATAGAAGTCATTATATTTAGTTCTAATCGAAACTAGGAGTATAACCTGTTTTCTTTTGAAAGAAATTATTTATACTGCAAATAATATACGTAGACCATATAGTACGAGAATTCCGACTCAGTTAACCATGCGTTTTTCCACAAAGCTACACCTAAAGCTTGCCAATGGCACTCCATACAGTTTGTTAATCAGGAATTACCGGCAAATTGCCGAGTTTAAGAAAACCTGTTGACACATAAGATCCTTTTGCAGACAACTTACTTACCCCTAATAGGATGGCCATTATCTTTAAGATTTTCACAAAATATAAGTCCTAAAAAATAATTTATTATTTTGAAATTAGAACTTAAAAAAAAAACATATTTTGGACTCTTTCAAAAAGGTAATATTATTAGGTCGCTGATAAAATTGTCTAAAAATTTTTCTATTTCTGCTAAATTCTACAAATCTCAAATATCATAAGTTTAAATTATTATTAGAAGTGTTTTCTGTTGGACACCCTTTATAACGACAGGGTCCAATGAATAAAATTAAAATTTTAATCACGCTTCATACGGATTAAAATTATATGTATTTCCATAAGAATAATGCGAAAATAGTTTTTCATTATTAAATCATCAATTTCTATAAATTTAACAAGTCCACGATCCACAATGTATAAAAACTGTTTAATAATAAATATTTTTCTTTTTTAATTATCCACATTTAGATTATCTATTAAGCAATAACCATGTCAACTCGATTATAGTGCATAAATTCGATTTTTCCGATGAGGATGTTATGGGTTATTATATATTATTTTTGAAAACTTTAAGTTTAAAACTAAATACCCATACTATACATTTCTTCTATAATGAGGTAAATTTTGATTCTAAACCTTATTATTTGAAAAAAACACTAATTTCTTGATATTTTTTTATTTGCAGCATACAAATGATTTTCCACTATATACGGAAGCAATTAAATTTTTTAATCATCCTGAGAGTATGGTGCGTATCGCTGTGCGTACTATATCCTTAAATGTTTACAAAGTACAAAATGCCAGCATGTTACGTTTTATAAGAGACAAGTAAGTTAAATAAAAAATTAAGTATTTTATTTCTTATAATTTTTTATTTCTTTTACAGAACGGCTGCTCCATATTTTAGTAATTTAGTTTGGTTTATTGGCAAACATATTTTGGAATTGGATACCTGTGTGCGTACAGATATTGAGTAAGTAAATAATTGGTAAAATTGGTTTGGAACACGAGTATTAATTAAAACTTTTAAATATTGAGTAATATAAAGTGTGAGATTTTTGATAACAATGGTACTGATTGCCACAAATGCTCAATATTTAATAAACTCGCCAAAAAGGGAACAAACTCATTATGTATACTCTACACTATTACCGATAAACTTAGAATAACTCACAGAGTCGGTTTAACAATGTCTGTCCGATTTGTTATCTGTCCAATTTTTAAATTGTTATAGCTGACCCATTGTGTTATTCTGAGTGTTATCTAAAGCTGTTTGCATGACAGATCACCTTGATTAAGAGTATAGAGCTGTTTTCCTTAATTCTCTAAGTGTTAGACAGTGACATAATAAGGAACAGGTCTTCTAGCACATCCTCAGGGCTAACAAAAGAAGCATTTTATAATGTTTACATAGTTAATTTCTCATATAAATTTTACAATCTTATACAAATTATAAATGATTTTTCTTTTATTCTCTTTACCCTTGCCTTTAATTCTTTTTAGCCACCAATCAAATCAAAAACTCTCAAACTTGGTTGCTGAACATTTGGATCATTTACATTATCTGAATGATATTCTACTACTGGAAATAAACGATTTAAATGCAGTTTTAACTGAACACTTACTGCACAAACTTTTTGTACCACTTTATATATTTTCCTTGACGCCAGCCCCACCACCACCTTCCCTAGCTTTAGTTACTCAAAATCTGGCAGCAGTTTTAAATCGCAATGTTGATATTGATATACAAGAAATGCAAAATCCACGAGTATCTTCCATAGTAGCATTATATTTACTATCATTAGTATTTCTGGTAGTGACACATTCACCTCTAGTACATGCCTTAGCCTGGGTTATATTAAACGGTGATAACACCGTATTTAAAGAAGGTGCAGCAGCAGTATTAAGTGCATATGTTGACAATCGTGAAGCTGTAGTACCCAGTTTTACAGAACCCCGTGAAAGCTTAGAACAGGCTTTAGATACAGTAGCAAACTCTTCGGGATATTCTTATGGAGAAGAAACTACGGAGGACAGTTTGATGGCCTCAACATCAAGTGGTATTGTGTCAGATCAATTAACAGCCTCAACATCATCACCACCCATAGAAGAAACTGATGTACATACCTCAACAGAGGCATTAGAAAATTCTGACACCTCTTCACTGATAAGCAATATAAAATTAGCAAACATAACCGACGAGGAAAAAGAAAAATTGCAACAGTTAACATCACCAACCTCTGCAACGACGACGTCATCTTCATCATTACAAAGACCTTAAAAGTTTTATCGGCTCTGGATTGTACGGAAAATGATTATTTGGCTTTGTTAGCCTTATGCCTCATATATGCTATGAGTTTTAATAGAGGTTGTATTTCATTTTACTTTTGTTTAAATTTCATTCACTATAAACAATCATACTCACATAACACATTTTATAACAATTTCATATTTTTCCTATTCCTCTTCTATTACTACTATTCATGCTGCTTGTTGTTGTTGTTAAAAAAATTTGTTGTAATAATTAATCTGTCTTCTATAGATGGTATGTAAATTACTTAGCTTTAATCTTAACTATTTAAAATTCATTTTATTTTAAATTTCATACTATAAAAATTTGATTTGAAACGTTAATAAATGAGGACAAATAAATGGTATCTCTAAATTTTCAGGTGTCAAAAATGATTGGTTCCATCAGGTTCTCTCGAAGTCGGGCAATGGTTCATTAAGTTATAAAACTGAATTGATAGAACGTTTACTAAATATTGTTACTTTGGCTAATCAACCTTGTAAGTAAACTTTTTCCATTTTGTGCTTGTAAATCTTTTAATGAATATAATTTTTTTGTTTTTGTTCTTTCAGCCTGTCGCATACGTTTAATAACTATAGAAATTGCCCTAAAACTATTAGTGACATTTACCAAACCAAATAATCAATCGGATGATTTACCTGCTGCTACTTGTATTACTGAAGCCCAACAGGATCTTTTATTTGCTGCACGCAATCAATCAATGTCCGTTCTACGCAACTTTTATAAATCCGAAGATATTTTCTTAGATTTATTTGAAGATGAGTACAATGAAATGCGTAAAACTCAATTAAATGTTGAATTTTTATGTATGGATTCAACAATATTATTACCACCCACCGGTACACCACTAACTGGAATACCTTTCACCAGACGTTTACCCTGTGGAGAGGTAGAAAAAGCTAGACGTGCAATAAGAGTATTTTTCCTATTACGTAAAACGTGCCAACAATTTCTTAATGAAAAGGAAACCATGCTGCCCTTGACAAATTCTTTGAATTTAGTACAAGTTGATAATGTTTTGGATTTAAGTGAGTGTTTTCTATACAAATATTGTGAAAATGTATTCGTCTAATTAAGTTTTCTAGTCCATTTTGATTTTCATACCTAAGAATATTTGTTCAGTTTTAATAATATCAAAATTATATAGAGATAAAATAGCATAAGCTAATTCTCTTGGGGAATACTTTATATTCTTTATTCGCAACGTAGTCAGATCGTTCCGGAACAGAGATTCAATTGTCTGGAGTGATAGCTAACGGTGACATTTGTTGGAATATACTTCCAAGGACCAAGTAAAAAGACGACACATCTCATATAAATATAAACACACAAGTTCGTAAGAAAATGTAGCAGGGACAGCCACTGATCTAACTCGAAGATGACTTTGTCAAGATTTTTTACTGTTACATTCGATATTTTTTGCACTGATCATCCGTAAGTCAGATGATCAGTTCGCAAACAAAAAGAAAGTATCTCCGATTTTGATGCTACAGGATGTAGCAAGAGACAGCAAGAAGAAGGATCCTAGTTAGTATTTTCTCAGAACGGAAAATTCTATATAGAGTTTTGTTTACCTGAGGAGACCCCCACTGTGAAAATCGTTATGAGTTGATGTCAAAGTGGCTGAAAATATTCTAGTCTCAGTTACTGCTATAGCTGTTTCGGCTATTGCAAGTCAATGAAAACTGGTACTTTAAGTCAATGATTAACTTCCTCTATACAATAGTAAGATCAACAGTCCATTAATTATAAAAGTATGAAACGATATCTGACCAGTTAATAAAAAATATGTTTAAGGAGTGAGATCGAAAAATTCTTAATATATTTTCATTAAACTCAATATTGATCCTACAAAAAATTGGTCAAGTATTCAAAGGTCTGCCGTCAAACTGTTACTATTGTTATTATACAGCACCGGGAGAACTTGTCCTTTAATAGAAAACCTGTTTCAGGTAGCAAGAACGGTCCTCTTGATATATAGCGTTTCAAAAAAACAGTTAAGAAATTTAATTATATATGTGTTCCATCTTGTTTCTTATAATTTTCAAAGTTCCAAGATTCGCTCATAATCCTTTACCAATGACGCATCTGTTTTCTAATATTTTTATTACTCTTATTTATCATTCATATATAAATCATTTTATTTAATATTCAAATCGGCATAACTACAAATTTTATTTTCTCTTTGGACTTTTCGTCTCTACCATATTTCAGATAATAGTGATTTAATTGCTTGTACAGTTATCGCCAAGGATAATGTAAAACAGCGACGTTTTCTTGTTATCGACTCATTGCAATTAATATTAGTAGAACCGGATCCAAAACTCTTAGGTTGGGGTGTTGCAAAATTTGTAGGATTTCTACAAGATGTTGAAGTGGTGGGTGATAAAGATGATAGTCGTTGTCTGCATATAACAGTTCATCGTGGCGGTGCCACACATAATCGGACGCCACTTATATCAGCGAAATTTTTATTTGATGATCATATACGTTGTATGGCTGCAAAACAACGTTTGACGAAAGGTCGTAGCAAAGCGAGACAAAAGAAAATGTATCAAATTGCTCAAATGATTGAAATGCCAGGACAAGTTATCGATTCACCGGTATATGCCGTAGCTGGACTAAGATCTGCAAGCGGAGCCAGTGGTAGTTCAAGTTCCCGATCATCACGTGAGCATCGTCCGATTTTTTCAACTAACAGTCGAGTGCCAGGTTTTGCAGCTGCCTTAAGGCGTGATAATATGACAGCCGGTGGTGTTAGTCGTATACAAATGGCACAAAATCGTTCAATAGAGGGGTAGTTATTATTGATATATTTTATTTTTTTATTTTTTATATTTTAATTTAATAAATAGTTTTGGTTTTTAAAACTAATACAAATTAAACTTGTTTTATTTTCTTTTTCGAAGTATACGCAATGAAAGTGCCGGAAAATCACGACGACGTACCTCAAACTCAAATTCTGTTACTCAGGGTGAGTCCAATAATGCTTCGCCGCAACGTGAAAACTCACATTCGCCCAGTAGTGGTGGTGGCAGAAGCTCTACACATTCAAGAGATAACTCACAACAAAGAACATCTCGTGACAATAGTCCTAGAATGCCCAGGCCCAGGTAATTTAGTTTATAAAAATCCTTAAAATGTTGAGATATATAAAACAAAAATCGTTTAAATAGATCAGAAGAAATTCCTTTGGAAGATTTTCAACATTCTCGCAATAATAGTCCACATGGAGTTAGACCAGTCTCTTCCAATTCGAATGCCAGCTCACGTTCTCATACACCTTCAAGAGCCTTAAATTTCGATCAAATTTCCATACATAATGCCTCACCGCGTGATAATCCGTTGTTGGCTCAAGTCAATAGTATTGTATTGGCCAAAGAAATTGTATTACATCAACAAAACTCCTCCGAAGAAACTTCTTTTATGGCTAATGATGATGCAGCATCCGCATCGTCTTCTTCAGCTCAAACAAATTCAAGACGCAAGGGAGCTATAGAAACAGTTTGACTAATTGATTTAATCTAAATGAAAACAATTATATATTAGCTAGTTAAAATGTAAGAGATTTATTTAATAGGGTGTTTGATTAAGAAATTAATATCTTTTTTAATTTAGATTTTAATGGTATACAAAAGTTAATGCGACCGAAGTCTTAACATTATTTATATTTTCCGAAAATGTTTTATTATTTAGTGTTGTTAGAAAATTTAAATTCCATCCGTTAATTTAAATGTTATCAAATTTAATTTGATAAGAAAGAATATAAGAATATAACCAGTTAATTCGAAAAACTGGTTCTCTGAAATTTGTTTTTGTGAATTTGAAAACTTTATATTAGGTCATATAAAAAAGGCTTTGAGGCAAATAAGAAATTGAATTTTTTTATTTTATCCTAATGTTAAATACTTTGGAACATATTTCCTACGCTATTAAAATTCAACAGAGAAGAAATTTTCTTTGAATCTCCCATAATTTTCGAGATATAGGAATCTAAAGTTTCAATATACAGATTAATATTTTTCGTTTATTAAATATGGTTTTAAAAAGACTTCAATATAATGGTATTTTCATTCATATGAAATATTTATAGACAACACTATAATTTGATTGATACCCATCTTGTACCCTTAACCCATTAACTGTCAAAGGTATTGGACAATAAATAATAATAATAATTTTAAAAATTTATTCAATTCTGTTTTCCATATCTTTCATACTAAGGAGGGTTATGATTACAAAATATTTATCAAATGAAAGCTTGAGGTGTTGTCCACCAGATTGATATGAATGAAAATACCGTTATATTGAAGTCTTTTAAAAATGTCATTGCATTTCTTTAATATGATACAATTAATAGCTTCAAGTGTTGTCTTTTAGTTTTAATATGAATAAGAGTACCGCCACATCTATGTTTTTTGAGACATCGGTATTTTCGTGAAAAAAAGTCATAGTAAAAAATAATCAAAATGTAACTTGTGATGAGATTTAAAAGGTCTCAAATAAGAAACAATACAAATCAATTCATATATAAGAGAGAGAGTGACGAAAAATTTTATGCACATAATACTTATCATGAAATCTTAAGCGTAGGGATCTAAAGTTTTTATATGACCTAGTATTTTTTAATAAAATTTTTTATACATTTTTTTTATAAAATTGTTTACACCCAAACAAAAGCAAGTTTGCCAAAATATTAAAACTATTACAACAACAAAAATGTTAAAAGATTTTATATAAACTTCATTACATTTAAAAATATCTAAATATTTACTAAATTGTTATAAACATTTGACAAAGTATTTACGTATATATTTGTTTTTAATAAAAAAGAAATAAAATTAACTTATCAAAATAAAAAAGTATATGTAAATAACCCTGTATTAAAATACTATAGACATTAAGTAAAATTTAACAATCTAAAGTTAATAAAAATAAAGAAATTTTAAAAATTTAGCATTAACTTCAAGGATTATTACATTTAACACATGGAAAAAGCAAATGCAACAGTGGCGAATGTTTCTTAGTCCGGACAAAGGCAAACATTTTTTTAATTTTTCAGTTTCCAACTTTATTTTACGGACAAATTAGAGAGGAGCACGATTGATGTTTTTTAGTCTACTGGTGCTATTCTTCCAATTTCAATTTAGATAGTTCCTTGATACTATCTGGATTCCATGAAAATGATGAATCTTTATTTTCTATGGGAAAAATGGTTGAACCCCAATTTATAGGAAAAGTGCTAATTATTTTTTTACACAGTTTATTTTTTATAGTCTATTAGTCGTATTTTTTGATTTCCTATATAAGTAGTTCCTTGACTCAACCTGGTTTCCATCAAATAAGGTTTTTTTGGTAATTTGCCAGAGATTTTTAAACAATTGTGTTATTACTGTCTTCTTATATTTCCAATTTCGATTATATCTTAACCAAACATTTTCGCGATATATTGAAATAAAAATGGTTTAAAGCATCTGAAAATGAGGAATTCCGTTATGATTTTTTCGAGTTCGTTGTTATTTTGGTGCACATATACACAATGACCTTTTAAAGTAAAATCGCCTTGTACTCAACATTTCAACTATATACAACTCTGTCATTTCAACAGCTGGTAATTAAATTAAACAGAATTGTTAAACAACTTTAAATGACATAACCACAAATATAAATAAAAACAGCAAAAAATAATAATTTATAAAGTAATTATTAAATTTATTTAAATATAATACTAAAAATGTCTGCCTATAAATACAGTGATTTGATAAAATTAGGCACACAATACGCCACACGTATGAAATACTTATCAAATCGTATATTCGGCGAAGTTGCACGTAACACAAATAACAAATCCATGAAGGTAAACATATTGTCTATAATTCCAATACTTTCTATATGCTCACAAATAACCGCTCTCTCTAAATCCAGGTAGTTCGTATGTTTAGTGAAGAACCTGTGCATAAACGTGACTATGTTGTCAATTGGTATCCCCGCCATGTAGAGACCCACTTGTTAATGATGAATTTAAGACAATATGGTTTATTCCGCGATGAACATCAAGATTTTAAAGAGGAAATGAAACGTTTGCGTAAATTGAGAGGTAAAGCACCACCTAAAAAGGGTGAAGGCAAACGTTCCAAGAAATAAAATAAACCGTTTTTGCTATAAATAACTAAAAACTCAACTTTTATTCTTAGCATTACTAAAACTCCTGGTTAATAATAATTTTGCCTGTCCTTTAAACACTACTTCATCATTTTGTTTACACTCATAGGTTATAATGGATATTTTTCGTTCCTGTTGTAATTTCAATAAGAATTCACATTCTGTATCTATGCGACAGGCTTTGGGAAATGAGAATGTTTGTTCTAAAACTATACTACCATCGCCTGGAAATCTGCTGCCGATAATACCAGCTACAATGGCATTTAGGAAGGCCCCCTGAACTTTTCGTTGTTCTGGCGGCAATGCCTCAGTGTGTATGTAGTTAGAATCACCCGTTAATTGAGAAAAATTATCCAGATCTTTTTGTGTAAATTTTTTCATAATTTTTAATTCATGACTTTTAAATATTGTTGAACTGTTCTGCTGGCTGCTTTTTCTTGTTGTTATCCGGTATATTGATATTAACTTCAATAAGTTCATAGCGTTGGGCAAAATCTTCTGTCAACAAACTTGTTATATTAACAATGCGTTGATCTTGTTGATGTTGATTTTTAAAATGATTAATTCGTTTTAAAATCGTAGTGTTTAAAATTGAAGCTTTACAAGATTTTGGATTTGACAATAATTGGTAAAGTAGTGTTAACAAGTTTAAAATAATATCTAGATTATTGGATTTTAATAACAACGACCGAACTTTGTTAATATTTTGAGGTTTCACTATGTAATTAAAAGATTGTTGATCTGAAATTTAATTAAAAATTAAATAATTATTCCATATTCCATAGAGATAAATTACCTAAACAAATATTACACAATCCTGCTGCACCATGTAGTTGCAATTTAACATTTGGTGATTCCAAAAGTTCAATAAATAATTTTAAAGCCTCAGAAGTTTTAAGGTAATCCCAGTTGATGGGATCATAGGAAAAATTGGCTAAATTTGCTGTAACTTGTTCTTGGGCTTCTAAAAAATTTTAATACAAAATTTTAAAATTTGTTAAAGCAGTGTGTTATGGTAGGTTTGTTTCTTTTGCACTCACCTACATCAGTAGTGGTGTAATATTCCTCAACTAAATGCTCTATAAATTCTTGGCGATTAATACCCTGTTCTGGAGTTTTTCTTTTTAAATGCTGATAGCTACTAAACATAATTGAATTTTGTACATTTTGGCAAATTACTTTAATATCATTTTTTAGTTTGTTTAGAAAATTTTCCTAGTATAAATACAGCACGTGAAGTTGACATCGAAGATGAATTTTTATTTTCTGGTATTATGGGATTTTTCAAAATTCTTTTTTAACTAAGAAAAAAATTTAAGAGACTAATTATCAATTATGATTTTTTAACAACAATAATATAACAAATAGTAATGTTAAAGTCGGTTAAGCCCTACTATGTTATTTCCTACAGCGAAATGTTGGTTATAAGTGGTAGTTACGAAAAAGTGATGAACGACCCTCATATAGTTTTATTTTCTGATTTATTGTTAGGCGTGCAATGCACTATTGTGAAACTATCATTTAAAATGAATTTTTGAGCTACGTGAAATTATGGACCCTAATACAATTTTATACATTTTTGCTTATATTATATATATTATTTGACCAATTTTTATTACAATACCAATAAATATACCTTAATGTAAATTTCGATCCGTAGTAACAAATGATCCTTTTGCCACAACTGCATACTGTTTTTCATAGGAAGACCTTTCGTGCAATATCCGTGCTCTGTTTTTTGCGTCTAAATTTTAATCGGTGTGCTGTCAAAAACTTTTTGATCTATGTATGTTATTAAACTTTTCGTACTAAAAAGCCAGAACACTGACTTGACCAGCCTGCTTTCGAACAGGGTGTTTTGGGAGCTCTTTTGAAAATGCTTTCTATTTTCTGGCTTTAGTAATATCATCTACTTGAAGGAGGTTTTCCAATAACGGACAATTTCTCCCGGTACTGTTTTTTAGGACCATTTTAGAATTTCAGTACGCACTTTTTTCTGGTCACTTATTTTAATTAAACTAAAAAACTATTCATTTTTGACATTAAACTTATTAACTGACATGCTTTACAAAGGTATTAATTGGCTAATCCAGTGACAGCTGTATCTAGATACAGCGGAAGTGTTACAATTAAAGTAACAAAAAATCAAATACAATAGTTTTAATAAAAAACTTGTATTAAGAATTTTTCGATCTCACTCCTTAACACATATAAGTTATTCCTAAAGCTTTTCATTTCATAAATAACTTCAAATAAATTTATTTCTTCTTCTGAATTTGAACATTATTCCCATTCCTTTACTTTCTGGTATTAAACTTTTTGGAAAAGTTTTTCGTTTTTTCTATCTGGTGTTCTTATTTCAAGCATAAAACAGCTTTCATGTTAAAACTTGAAATCACTGAAAGCTTAACATAAAATATAAAACTTTGAACAATACAGAATTGTAACCAAAATGAACAATATTTAACCAAAAGGAAAATCCGTATATCACAGCTACATTTCAAAAGCTACCAGAGAACAAACGAAATAATATTTTTATAAAGATGTATAAAAGTTGTGAATCATTCCTTTCGTCTTATATTTTTTATTTATGAACGTCAAAATTACTTTTAATACTTTAACTAAACTTAGAAATATTTTTTTCATAAAATTACAATATTTATTAAATTAACCGTTTATTTTATTCTTAAAATTAAGTAAAAATATAAGTTACAGGTAACAATAGATAGTTTACATTATTATATTATTATTTTTTGATTTATTTAAACCCAATTAAATATTAATCAAAACTTCGTGATACGTACTAATTTCGAAGTAAAGATCTTATAAAAACATACAGAACTGTTATTAAGAAAATTAAAATAGCATAAGAAATTTCAATTAATACCAGACTAAATACAACAATATTTAAATATGGGAGAAATTTAAATAATTGTGTATAAAAAATGTGTTAAATGTTTTATGGACTCATAGTTTCGAATGATATCACACCATTTGTTCGTCTTGTATTACTGACATTTCTAGATTTTTTCACAGAATCTAACATTTTTTTCGCCACCAACTGATAAATTGCAGCCATTGCTTCCATGGCCTTTTCTGCCGGCAATTGCTGTAAATGTAATGCTGTTGTCCTACCAAATGAATCAAATACATTATTACTATCACTATCATCTTCATCGATCATAGAAACTGACTTTTGTTTTATGACTGGTTGTTGCTGCTGTTTAACGGAAGCCACGATGGCATCAATGGCACTACTAAATTTTGAATCTCTTAACGATTTTCTATCCATTTTAACAATTTTATGTTTGCTGCGATCTTTTTCCTTGTCTTTGGTTTTATTATCTCTCTCTTTATCGTTGTCTGCAATTTTATCTCTAGTTTTAGATTTAATATGTGTCATTGGTGAATAATTTGATGTAGTTGGTAATGAATTTTTTCTTAAAACCACTATGGAATCAAGAAAATCGAATTCCTTGTAATAGAATAGATTTGGTCTATAATTGACGCCCATATCTTGAGATGCTTCACATTTTCTTTTCTCTGATACGTACGCTGAACGTAAATTTTTAACTTTACGCTTTACATCGTCCATTTCTTTGCCACAAGCGTTCGCTATATCTAGCCATGCATTTAGCTTGGTATCTATGTTATTGTAGTCTTCATGTATCGGATTCCATAGACATTCATATTCTCTATAAAGACTAATTAATTGTAATATTTCCGATCTTGTCCAATCCATTTTTTATGTTATTTAAATATTTTACGCAGATTCTTTAATATAATTCTTTCACAATCTAACTTAACATGTATGGTATAATAATTATTGTTAAAACATATTTGGGGTATAAGTGACAGTAAAACTAATATAATACAATAACAGGGACGTTAAATAGACTTAAATCAACCCCATTTGTTTGTTGAGGTATTGATTTTAGTATATAAATAAACATAAATATTTAAATAAAGAACGCTAATGATGTTTCAACTTTCTTCATTTAGGTCTAAGTACTTAGGATACAAATAAGTGACATAATTTGTCCCGCTCTTTTGTAGTTTCCATATAGAGGGTCCGATATTAGTTTTTCTCGATAACTATATATCTAAAATATGTATACCAAGTGATAGGTCTTGGAGAGACCTCTCCAATGATGTATCATGTTATTAATCCATACGAGACAGAAGCAATTTTCTTAGGTTTTTACCATGTGTTTTAACAAAAGTACGAATATCTCAAAAACATCGATGTAATGGTATTTTCATGCATAATGAAACTTTTAGGCAACATTTAAAGCTTTTTATATACTATCAACCCATGAACTATCAAAGATATTGAACTAGAAAAATAAATAGTGAGAATGTTTTCGCTTGTTTCATGACCTATAATTAGAAAATTAAGGTGATAATGTTTTAATTTATTATATAATATTTTTTATATCACAGTATTCTCAATTGTTGTCTTTTGATTTTAATAAAAGAATAATTATAATTATAACCGGAACTTTTGTGAACAAATTCTTTTGATCGGCCTTAAATATATATATATATATATATATATATATATATATATATATATATATATATATATATATATATATATATATATATATATATATATATATATATATATATATATATATATATATATATATATATATATATATATATATATATATATATATATTATATATTATTAAAGAATATCTCTAAAACTTTTGATCAGCCTTTGTAGTCATAATACGAATAAATATTCATATAAATATTCATATTCGCGCTATTATTTTTGAGGATTAGATGTTTTTGAATCTCATATTTATTACAACGAACACTCCTAGTTACACGTGAATAACATCTCTGTTAATAATAGAACTAATAAAATACAACTCTGAGTGGCATTATTTTAAAAATGAAATTCAACTGCAGCTCACTTCAGGCAGAATCCGGCGTTGAACTTTCTTTTTGTCTTCATCGTCTGACAAGTACGGACGTGTAAAAATCTGAGAAATGGTATGTTAATAAATTGGTGTATAATAGTAAAAAGTAGAGAAATAGGAAAAAGTTATAAATAAAAAAGTTTACGAGATAAAACTAAACAATTTACAATCAACTTGATAGTCAAAAATGCGGCCACGCTTTTTTTTTGTGTAATCAGCCATTTTTTTTTTTTTTCAACATAACCTCGAAATTTTGTGATATTTTTTTAACGTGTTCAAATCTTTCGTAACTTTAGTCTCACCGTAAATTCTCGGCTCCTCGCCATGGTTCCATGGCCTTCTACCCCAAGAAGCGTTCAGCTCGCCATCGTGGTAAGGTCAAGGCTTTCCCCAAGGATGACCCCAGCAAACCTGTACACTTGACTTGCTTTTTGGGCTACAAAGCTGGTATGACTCACATTGTTCGTGAGGCTGATCGTCCTGGTTCAAGTAAGTATTTGTGAAAAGTAGGAAAAAAACATAGTTTTTTTTTCTTTCTATGATGAGAAAAAGTTAATTTATTATGGTTAGAACAAAAATGATTTCTATGATTATAAAGTAACTAGGGCGGACTGATATTCATATTTACATTAACATTCGAACGATTGAAAATTTGTATTAATTTTATAAAATTTTGTTTTAATATAGAGGTGAACAAGAAGGAGGTTGTTGAAGCTGTAACCGTTTTGGAAACTCCACCCATGATTGTGGTTGGTGCCGTTGGTTACATTGAAACTCCCTTCGGTCTACGTGCCTTGGTTAATGTCTGGGCTCAACATTTGTCCGAAGAATGCCGTCGTCGTTTCTACAAGAACTGGTAAGTTTTACAAAATTAAATTTTTTTATCGTTTTCTTAAGAGACCACGTGGTGGTGTAGAATTTTCTTTGAATTTGAAAGCAGAAACATATTTGTTAAAATTAAAATTTTTTGTTAATGATGATAGATGGTATCTGAGAGCAAACTAATGAGGATACTTTATATTACCGTCTCTGCTGCCTTCCTTCTGATAACAAAAAATATTTAACAAATGTGTTTAAGGAAAATTTGTGGTCATATAACTTTGAGATTGTTATTGTTTTGATTTACTTAATTTGTTGTAAAATATAAAGTTCTTCGATCAGCTTGCTGAGAGAGCTTTTAAAATCTCTATTGGTCGTGTGAGCTCAAATTATAACGCCCGAAAACTTTTTATATAAAGAAGTTTTATGGGGAAAGTGTATATAATTTGCCAAGTGAGCACGACAGGAAGTTGCAATCTCCGCTCACTTTAAGGTGATGAGGTTCTCTTCCCTTTATTTATTTCAAAACAGCTATGAAATTGGGTTTTTTCTGTGGCCTAGAACCAATGGAGCTTAAGCATTTCTCTAGAGGAATTGTTATATCTCAAAATGTGACACTACACACGCACTCAATCAATTGCAAAAAGAAAAAAAATATCCCTTATTGAGTATTAAATTAAAAGCAAGATTTCATTGTTATATCAGGTACAAATCTGAAAGAAAAGCTTTCACCAAGACCAGCAAAAAATGGACTGATGATTTGGGCAAGAAGAGCATTGAAAACGATTTCCGTAAAATGCTCCGTTACTGCAAGGTCATCCGTGTTATTGCTCACACTCAGGTAATTATTGTTAGATATATATAACTTGTTTGTATATTTATTAAATAGTAATGCGACGTCCTTGGTCTCTGGCGCCGAGTACTGCCATTAAACTTTCGGGTTTAAAGGCGGTGCGAAGTGTAAGAGTTCCTAAAAGGCGGTTCAGCTGGGATGCTTAATGTCCAGTATATACCGCAACGTCGTAGATTAAATTGCCCTTCGGGTGGCGAATTTTGATATATTCCAGTAACTGTTCATAGTCGCTCAGGCATTGATTGTACAGTTAAACCATATCACAAACAGTCTCCTCAAAAAAATTCTAAATATTGTTACATTTTATTAAAGACTAACAATATATAATCTACTTTTTTATGTAGATCCGTTTGATCAAGCAACGCCAAAAGAAAGCCCATGTTATGGAAATCCAATTGAATGGTGGTTCCATTGAAGACAAAGTTAAATGGGTTAAGGAACATTTGGAAAAACCCATTCCTGTCAGCAATGTCTTCGGTCAAGATGAAATGATCGATTGTATTGGTGTTACCAAGGGTAAAGGTTTCAAGGGTGTTACTTCCCGTTGGCACACCAAGAAATTGCCCCGTAAGACACACAAGGGTTTGCGTAAGGTTGCCTGTATTGGTGCCTGGCATCCTTCTCGTGTGTCCACTACTGTGGCACGTGCCGGTCAAAAGGGTTACCACCACCGTACCGAAATCAACAAGAAGATCTACCGCATTGGTGCTGGTATCCACACTAAAGATGGCAAGGTAATTATTACATTTTATCGTAATTCATCATTAACGTCCTTCTGCACTGATGATAACCTCATTAAGTTCCGACATCAAAACATAAACTTATTTTGATTAATCACATGATAATTCAAATGATAGGACTGATATCATTAACAAATAATTCTCTTTTAGTTTTCTAGAAATTTTGAGCTAATTCCTTTCTTTCCTGTTTATTGTAGGTTATTAAAAACAACGCTTCCACTGAGTACGATTTGACCGACAAATCTATCACCCCCATGGGTGGCTTCCCTCACTATGGTGAAGTTACCAATGACTTTGTCATGATTAAGGGTTGTTGTATCGGTTCCAAGAAACGTGTTCTTACCTTGCGTAAGACTTTGTTGAAACACACTAAACGTGCTGCTTTGGAACAAATCAAACTCAAGTTCATCGATACCTCCTCCAAAATGGGTCACGGTCGTTTCCAAACTCCTGCCGACAAATTGGCCTTCATGGGTCCCCTCAAGAAGGATCGCATCAAGGAAGAACAAGCCGCTACCACCAGCGCTGCTGCCACCACCTCTGCTTAGATTGGTGTTTACCTCTAAATTCATACATATTTGTATTTATGTATTTTGGAGATTTGTTTTATCCATATGACAAATGATGGATGAGGCAAAGAATAAAAAAATATTAATTAAGTAAACAAATTATCTTTTATTTTCTCTCCATATCTTCTGTGATAGGTATTAGTTGAGTTTATTTCATATTTTTAAATAAAATTGATATTTAATATTTGTATTTGAAAAATTACTCGCATTACTGTAATTCATTAATGAAATTTCTTGGGTCTGCAAGGGTTATAAAGGGATTGGAAGATGATGGAATATTTTTTGGTTTTATAGAAGGTTAAATAATCCGAAAATAGAGTGAATTTATTTAGACTTAATATTGAGGTTGAAATTAGTTTGGTACTCACATTGTTTATTGATGGTTCGAGCAATATTTTAAACTGTTACCAGAAGCAATTTGTTTCTGGAGGTACATTCTTCTTGTGGTTAAGACCAAAGCGACAGAATAACTCCAACATCTTATAAGATGAAAAATGCACAGAATCAGGAATAAGAATTGAAAATGCTGCACATTGATGAACAGTATATTTTATGGTTTGTCGACTGCAAAAAATTTGCGAAGAGGTTTCTTAATAATATGGTTAGAACTGGGATGTCAGAGGCGTAGTTGGTGACTCCAAAGTTTCCCACCTCGTTTTGATGATGGAACATAATATAATTATTAGATTTATTTACCAATAAAACTTTCACTTTGAAATTTTTTTGTTTTCAAGTCGATATTTAAAACACGTTTTGCGCAAAATGGGATTTTGGTTATTTTCATAACTTTCTGATTCATGGGACAGTTCAGATATTAGTTTGAAATTTCAAATAAATTTCATTATTCATTGCAATTTTAATAAAGTTGAAATATTAATTACATTTTTTATAGAACAGAAAAAATACGAATTAATGATTTTGACATCAATACGTCGTTAACTTTAAGATGTTTGTACATTGGCATAAAATATGACTTAAACTAGGCTTCCCTAGTCAAATTTAGATATTTTCCTTACATTTCTGTGCGAACCGATACAAACAAAAAAATGCATTTTTAAATTTTGTGGAAGCAGATTTATTGAAGTATAAGAAATTTGTCAAGACGTTTTATTATATCATTAAAAAATTAGAATAAATCCTAATTTTAAAGCCAAAAATAAACCCATAATTTATAATGTTTTTATTTTTTAACCCTTTTAACTGAACACCTAATTGAAACATAACATAAAGCAAATAATATTAATATAAATTATTAAAAATAAACGAATCTTTTATTATAATAATTTTAGTCGTTGAGAGACATACATATTAATTACATTGATTATTATAAACTATCTTCGCATTTTTTACTATACAAAGTAAATTTATATTTAATATAAATTCAAAATTCATTTATTTTTAAATTGTTTGGTATTTAAGGTAGTTTTTTTAAGAATTGTCTAGCTACCATTTTGATTAAAATTAATTGAGTATGAACCGGTATTGGGATCTTTTTGCATTTGAAAATTAGCAGTAGATAAACCAAAAGGTTTTAATATCATATTACCTAAATCTTTTAATTTATCAAGCATTTCCGCTTTTAAACGTTCATTACGTTCTTCAATCAAGGGAGGCAAACGTACTAAAGCTTCACGTGCCTCACTTTGACCGGGATCTAACTCATACACTCGTTTATAGTCCGCCAATGCTTCATCCAATTTATCTTCATGCTCATATAATTTGGCTCGCCTGGAAGAAAAATACATTTAAATTAAATAATTTTAACTTTTTTATAATTTATATAATTTACTGTATACACATTTGTGGTGAAAGATTCGACATAGCCGAATATAGCATTCTTACTTGTTTACCTTAACAAAGCCCGAACATATTCAGGCCATAGTTCTATAGCTTTTGTGCAATCATCAATAGCAGTTTTTTTCGCATCCAATTTTATTTTCGCCGCTGCACGATTACCATACAAAACAGCTCTTTCTTTCGAAGCTTTTATGGGACAAATTTTCAAAGCTTCTGTATACAAATCTATAGCTTCCTCAGCTTTACTATTTTTAAATAAATCATTAGCGTCTAATTTCATTTGATTGGCTTTTTCTTTATTGGCTTCTAATTCTTCCGGTGTCATGGATTTCTCTTTCTCTGCCAATTCATTTTCATCAATTTCCTCATGTATGTATTCTGCAGTGGAATCATTTTCTTCAGACTTTTCAGTTTTACTACCACTGGCAATATTGTCTGTTTTCTCAACACCATCATCTTTGAGCTTTAAATTTGTTTGTTGTTTTATGATTTCGTCAACAATTTCAGCATTTGATTTTGTGGTCTCATCTTTAGAGACAGCTGAAGCTGTTGTTGACATTGGTGGATTTTGGCCAACTCCTTCAGCATCTTGATACTCATCATCACTATTAACTATTTCAGTTATTTCGGGCATCTTTTTTAATGTTTAATATTAAATATTTTTAAACCACAATAATATTACACAGGAATTACAAAAAAAATACTTTTGTAAAAAAATCACTTTTGACATTTAGTGATGATAATTTTCATTCAGTGTTCTTATAAAAGTTATCGATTAAATAATAAATAATAATAAAAGTTTACCATCAATAATGAATAACGGGACCATTTCCTTATTATATGTATTTATTTCTTGAGTTTCTATATTTAATGAAATAAAATTGTCAGCCATGTTTTGTTAAATGTTTAATAATTGATATTTAATACTCATAATTAGTACAAAAAGTATTGTGAAATAACATTGTTGTGAATTTAAAATGATATGGCGTTTAAAAAAATGAGATCGTTAAACGAAATTTTAGGTAAGAATAATTTTAATTTAATGCATTTGTATAGATGTTTGTAACAGGCAAGAGAAATATTCATACCACCACTTTTAAGTACACCGTTGGACTGGCTGTCCATGTAAAGCTTTTCGGAAAGTACAGGTCGCACTTTTGAAGATATCTTAATGAAATTTGGGACTTACTATTATTTTGGCCTAAGGACGATGCTATTGAAACTAGTTTTGATGAATTCATTATTTTAAATAGGCTTCATACAAATGTTGTATTGAGCCTTCTACGGTTCATTGGATATTTATCAATTGTGTATCACTTAGAGAAAGAGACCACACAAAAACAGCATGATTTATCACTGAACTACCAATTGTTTTATAAGTTTCTTTAAATATTCCCCAATTACTGTATCCTAGTGATTTGAGGACCTTAATTCCTAGTTTACCACTCATCAAGGTTCTTCAGCATTAGCGATAATCTATAAGTTTTTTTTAATTTATTTCTTTTAACATCTGTACTATTTAGGGTAAAAGAAAGTAATTACAAATTTTCTTTTACTCACTAAAGTTTAAAAAATATAGGTATTGATTTCGATGATTTGGACGATATGAATTTACTAAAAAAGATTAGAAGAGACTCTATATTAGCTCTTTTTTATACATCATTGGATAGCTATTTTTAAGACCTTTTAATCTATGGCTTAATTTTTAATGTAAAGGAAAGTCAAATTTTCAAAAATCCCTAATTATCGCATCAAGTTAAAGGGAATAGAAATCATGTTTGATATCTCATTTACATTTTATGAGCACATTTTACAAATAAAGTTGCAATGTAAAAAGGGCCTCAATTTGGAAATACTGTTATCAAAAATCTTAAATTTTTTCAATAATCAATTAATAATATTCCATACTCCATTACTCTTTTAAGGGTTAAGAAAGTGCTGAGTCAGTCACAAATGATTAAAAAACGAATTAGCACGTTGTGTAAAAAAATAAACAAAAGAGTAAGATAGTTTTTCCATTATCGCAAGAATATTCAATGGAAACTTTAATAAAATTAAACGATTTTATATTGGAAAAATACACTGAAGCTAAAGTTCCTGAACAAACATTGGAAGTTAGCTTTGAAACGGAAATTAAGGTATTTTTTGCTTTTAAGCCTGAATATCATATCGATGAATTTTAAACCGACTGGTGAATGATCCGTTTGCAATTTGTCTACTGCACATAATAAAATCAGTTACAATTTAAAGTTTTTAGGAACACAAAATGGACAGGAAAAATGTAAAGGTTTAATATTTCCATTTGCACGTTCACCTTTAAAAAATGTTGCCATTAAACATTCTAATATTTTGCTGGAAACTAAAAATGATGGCTTACAAAACAAAGAAATCAGAGAAATTACATTGGATATGCAAGTAAGTGACTGAAATTAATACTACGGCTGTCTTTAACCTGTGATTTTACTAGGACTTCCAAGATGTGAAATATCAACCTGGGGATACTATAGCAATATTACCTTTTAACGCAAAAGAGAATATTGATAAGTTGCTACAACTATTAGACTTATTGGATAAAGCTGATACAATATGTTCTATTAAAATATCCAAATCATGTACCAAAAAATCGGCAAAAGTTCCCAACTTTATACCAAATCAAACAACACCTCGGGAAATACTACGTGATTGTCTTAACCTTAAAAGTGTATTGAAAAAGACATTTTTATCCAGTTTAGCTGATTACTGTACAAATAGCGAGGAAAAGGCATTTTTAAAATGCCTTTCTTCTAAAGAAGGTTCTGCCTTTTATAATGAGCTCATAATGGAAAAGGGATTTAGTTTAATGGATATTTTAATGCACTGTTCTTCATGTAAACCACCGTTTAATTTAATTGTTGAACACTTAACCAGACTATTACCCAGACCCTATTCCATAGCAAATAGTCCTTTAAAATCATCTCAGGAGATCAATATAATATTTTCAACTTTGGATGTAAATCCGGGTGTAACGACGCATATGTTAAAAGGAAAAAGTTTTGAAGAATCACCATCACTGTTGATGTATTTTAGGGATTCCAATCAATTCCATTATACTAAGGAAAATTATCAAGAAAATCAAATTTTAATAGCGATTGGCACAGGTTTAGCTCCCTTTCTAGGTTTTCTTGAGCACAAACAATATATCCAACTGATGGAACATAAAGAAAATCCAGGCACGACTTGGCTATTTGTAGGTACCACTTCTGCTCAAAGTGTTTTACATCGTAACCAGTTACTCGAATGGCAATCAATGAATGTTTTAAATAAATTTGAAGAGGCTCATTCTCGTGATCCTGATGCCCGTTATCATTATGTGCAAGATGCTTTAGAAGCTAATACTTCCGATTTTATAGAATTACTTATGAAACCAGAAACAGTTCTGTATTTATGTGCTGATGGTGGATATATTTCTAAATCGATAGAGAAATCATTACAAAATATCTTGGTTAAGGAATTATCTATAACAGAACAAGAATCTAAAGATATGTTAAAAGATTTTAAAGTTAAAAGAAAATACCGAGAGGATATATGGCTATAAAAAGTACAAAGGCATTTTTTCTGTGTTTATTAGGAATTTTATTGCGAATTTATTTATAAATTTCTATTTTAATATATTTACACTCTACTTTATCATACAAACTAGTGTTACCCTTTGTAAATAATTCTATAATTTTTCAATAGTAAGGGGCATATGGTTGGAGCAGAGGTTTCGAGGTTCTGGTCAAAGGATAAATCGGTGAGGCTTGTTGGTTTTCATAGTTTCATAGCTTTTCATTGTCAAAGTAAAATTTTTACATATTTTTACAATTTTATTTTTTATACAAATTTAAAAAATATTGCTTCAATAACCATAGAAATATATTAATCCGTTAAAAGGTTTTATTAATTTTAATTTGAAACTTTGGAAAAAAAATAGTTTTTGAGATTTCATCCACATTTCATCATATTTTTTACTGTTTCATAAAGAAATCTTAACGGAAATGCGTGGAAACTAAATTTGGATGAATTTGGATTAGCCCATTAGCTCTATGCAAAGTTGGCTAAGAGTAAGATAAAAAAATTCTTTACTTACATATATGTTTGTAAAAAGGAAACCACCAAAAGTTTTATTTATTTATTTGATTGAAATTATTATTACAATTTGAAAAATATATATTTGTATAGTTTTAACCAGTAGTAATGAAATTTTGAACCTTAATACTTTTGGGCATCTATTGGTGCCTTTATTTGTCTTTTAAGAAGAGCCCAATATCTTTTCTACTGGCCTTAGCTTCAGACAGTTTATAGAGCCCATGGTAACAAGTGATTGACATCTTTTGCCAAACTGCATATTGCTTTCAATACAAAGAATTTTTTGAGAAATTCTGACTGCTTTCGGGTTCTAAACTTTTCTTCAACATTCCTTCGGGCATCAGAAATATAAAATGTTTTACCAAGAAGTCATTTATTTTAATTAGATTAATAATATATTAATTTGTTTGACATTTAATATAACACGTTCCCATGACAATTAGATCTCCATTCCGGTACGACCCAAGACACACTCGACCAAAGATTGTCAATCCAGTGACAGGTATATCAATTGGAAGTTATTTTTCAACAAAACCGGATACACAAGTTACATGTTTTACAAAGGCAATTTGATAAAAAAGTAAAACTTAGGTTAAACGTTTTAAACGTGTGTTTAGATTTTTTGATCGCACTCATTATTATGAAATGAATTATTAAAATTTCATGGGAACGTTGTCATAATAACAAAATATTAAAGACTAACTAAATTTTCGATAGTTTATTAGGGAGTAGTTGGCCTTATATATAAAATAGGATATGGGTATAAGAACTCCAAAACGGCTGGTCCGATTTTGATGAAATTTTCACTGAATGATCGTAATATACAAGAAAGTGACGTAGGTTATAAAAGTTCCGGTAGGACAACTTTGATTTTCGAATATCTAAAAGACCATAATAGCGAAAGTTTTTAAATTTGGTCCTAACTACCTCCCTAACGAACTGTTTTACTTGACATAAAGTCGGACGGATAAAGCCAGAGAGGTTAAGTTTCTCCTTCACAAAGAAAATAATTCATTTTCGAATATCTAAAGAACTATATCAGTCTAAATATCAAAAGTTATCTAAAAATATTTGATAATATAGGATTGATGGGATCAGTTTAGGGACCTCAATACAAAACGCAAGTTGTTTGGGTCCACTAGTTTTACAACAAAATGAGAATTCAAATAAAAAAAATGATTTTTATAAAAAAAAAAAATTAAAACAAAATAAAAAAAAAATAAAAATAAAACAAAATTAGTTTAAAAATATAACGAATATATTTATAAAAAAATTATGTGCATAAAACTTATAAATTTATGGTAAAATAATGCATTATTATATTATATATATGTATTTAAAATAATAATAATATATTATATATATATATATATATATATATATATATATATATATATATATATATATATATATATATATATATATATATATATATATATATATATATATATATATATATATATATATATATATATGTTTAAATATTGAAAAATAAAACTATGGGCTGAATTTTTTATATAAATTGTTTTCCTTTATTATTTTTCAAACTCTTTCTTTTTTTGCTTTTTTGTTTTAATTCGTTAAGATTATTTCTCTATACATAAGTAAAATATAAACGGAATATATTTTGTAATACAGACAGTTTTCATGTAACAGGCTTTTAAGTTTTATTTTTAATTTTTTGTTTAATATTTCTTTTTTTATTTTATTTTTTAATATATTTTCTACATTCAAAGATATGACCATTAAAAATTGTAATTTATGTATAAAAAATGTTGTATTATTATTAAGACTATTATTTTTTTCAAATTTATTTTATTTGTTTTAATACAGGTGGTTATTTTAAAAATATTTTATAACTAATTAATGAATTTATTAATTAATAAGAAAATTTTGATGGTATGGATATTTCATTTCAATTTATTAATTTTTTTGTTAATTTTTATTTATTAAGAATATCAGTAACAATACTGGGTATTTTAGAAATTGATTTCGTTGCTAATACAAAAAAGTTGGGGAAAACATTTTTATTTAGTTTAGTTTAATTTTTTTGAAAGACTTTTTTCTTTTTCTTTTTTCTTCTTTTGGGTAAAAAAATTTAATTTTAATATAATTTTTCTATATATTACATATATTTATTTAATTAATTATTTATTTAAAAAAATTTTATGCTTAATTGTTATTACATTTATTGAATAAAGCCAAAAATGCAAAAAATATTTATTTAATACAATATTTAAATTTAAATTATTTATTTATTTATTTATAATTTTTGTTTTTACAGGGCACTTAAAAATTTCTTTTAAATTCTAAAAAAATAAACGTTTTAAGAAAATTGTTAAACTTCATTTTTTGTTCATTAATATTTCAACTAGTTTATGTATTTCATAAAAAAACTTGGCATTTTGTTTAGGATTTTTTTTCAAAAGACAAAATTGTGCGCAAAAAAAATTTGCTACCATTTTTTATTTATTTATTTTATAATTAAGCATAATTTATTTTCTTTTATATTAATAATTATTTTCTTGTTTTCTAAAAAAAATGTACAGCTTGTTTTATCATATGTATTGCATAGAAAAATGTACAGTCTAGTTTTTCATTTGATATTTCTGATCAAGAAAATACTACATAAAAATTGCATTTATAATGTTTTAGTTCTTATTTTATTTCTCTGAAAATATTTTCAATTTATTACCTCAATCCCTTTGAATTAAGTTTCTTATTAAACTCGCTTTTATATACAAATATAATGATCGAAATCTAAAGAGTTTGTTACCAGTAAGTTACCCACTGACTCTAGTATATTCTGTTTTTTTTTAATAGATTAATGACAAATATCCTTATTATTAATACAGTTGTAGTCTATATTCTATCTATCTTTTGTCCGGTGCGCTTTGCAGCACAAAATTTGTAACTCCCTCTCATACTGATCCTTTCCTTTTTGGGAATCTGTACTTACAGTAGCATGATTGCTTACACTTCATGATTTCACACTCTTGCTGTAATAGTTCCTTAGATATTCATAAATTTAAATGTGCCTTGCATGGGGCTACCTCTCCTCCTGATCCTATCCACCCTATATTCTCTCAGTGAAGTTGTTGCTGTAAAATTTTAAGACCTCTGATCTTATAGGTCCTTTTTCCGGCGGTGATATCTCACAGTGGCATATCTACTTCAAAATTTTAAGACTTGGTACAATAGATTTCTAGATATTGATTAGTTTATTTTTGCTTTGTACCTCTCTTCCTGATCCTACCGAAATTTTTTATAGTGGCCCAGGCGTTTTGAGTCCTATTTGATATCTATATATTCTGATAATAACTATAGATATTAAACTTGTTGTTCGAAACCTAAGCAACTTTAACATTATTCTAACAGAACCTTTGTGTTAGAGAGAGAGAGAACAGTCAACTGCTAAAGGTAGAACACTGCACTCGGTCCTAACTATACACAATTACTAAACAACAAAAAAATTATTTAACAAAATTGTTGTTTTGTTATGATATTTTTAATTGAAGTGGCCAGTGATGTCAGATAGAGGGAATTTTTTTCCTTTTTGAAGGAAGAAGGAATCATCCTAGGTTCCAAAAAGTATATATATTTTTGTATCAAAATCTGTCTGAAAATTTTGCCCAAGTAGTTGTTATTGTCCTAAGAACTTTTTTAACCCTGCAAAGTCAGTTGAGTAGAAAAATATTATTGACCGAAATCTGCAACAACCTCCTAAAGCTAAAAAATTGGCCAAGGATTATGACTTAACGGTTTATTGAATTTTCATGAAAAAGTTTTGAGCAAACCTCTTTATTATATAGATAAGTTGTTGAACCAGTTCTAGTAATAGAAGAGAAGCTGTTGATTCTAAGTGAGCGGAGTGCATTCATTTAATCTGTTAATGGAATCCAAGTAATGAAATTGGTAGTGCAAACTGCGGACATGAATCCCTTAAACAATCTCTTTGGCATTTTAAAAGGTGGAGATTGAACTCGATGTTTTAAAAATAAAGAAGAGATTTCATGTCGCTTAGGTTTTCACTTTATTAAAAGTTTCAAGGAATGAAATAGATACATTAATCTATGTCTAATATTGTCCATAAAGACAACATATAAGACTTGAGGAATATGTTCTTTAGGTTTCGATCAATACTGTATGTATAAAAAAACTATTTTTTTAAGAATTTATGGAAAATTAAAAAAAATACAAGTTTATAAAGATTTTCTATGTGATATAACAAATATCTGTAGTATATGTATTGTTCCTACATTTATTATATATAGTTAATATAGTTTTGTGTGCCATAGTTTATATTTTTTTTTCATTTAAAAAAAAAACTCCAATTATTTAAATTATTTTACATGATTTGCGTTTTTTGCAAAATAAATATTATTTTACTAATTTTATTTAAATTGTTTTGTTAAAATTTCAATTGTTTAATTATTAAAAGAATTTAAAATTTATATTGCTTTTAACATTTTTTTTAGTTAAGAATCATTAAGATAATAGAAATAAGTTAAAATGTTATGGTCGATTAAGTACGACTACGTAATACCCTACATAATATTTTTGTTTCCAAAAGACTGCTAAGAAAAATTTATGAACGACCCTCGTTTAAATTGCTTTTCTTATTAATGCTAATATGTGCAATAGATTAATATGATACTAACATTTATGTGAAATTTATGCGTTTTAAAGGGTGGGTTATATGGGAGTTAGAAAAAATTATAGACACTCGTACAATTTCGCACAGCGGTTTTGTCTTATATTTATTTTAATTTGACTGAATATTATAACATTAATAGACCGATCCTCGAATATCGTTTTAGAATATCATAGGACTTATTTTCGAAAATGTTGGTTAACATCATTTTATATTTAGGAATTTTATAGGCTAAAAGACCCATTCCAGGGGAATGTAAACTGACTACATGAAATTATCCTCTTAACCAAAACTTTTCAAATGGGGATCCGTTAGTTTAAAGGAATCATATCGAACGTGTAAATAATATTCGAAGATTTTGATTTTTTTTCGAAAATGTTAGTTTCTTCTCATATTTTAATCTCTTTGCCTTTTTATCCCTTTTTGAATTAAAGGATTAAAACTTCTTTTTTACTGTTATATAAGAGTTTTATTATATTTTAACCCATTCAAATTTCAGATAGTCAAAAAAGTCTGCATAACGTAATTATTGGTCGTAAGTTGTGATAAACAAAATAGAGCGAATTATACTACGAGTTTGGTCCTATTCCCATATAGAAATAGATTTTATTTCTCTGTTTTCAGCAGATTTTTATAAAATTATCTCTTCCACTTCGTTCTTGACAATCAAAACTAATCTGAAACAAAACAAAATCTGTAAATGATTTTGTATTTTATATTTTCTTGAGAAATTATCTTCTTAAAAGAATAAAAATATCTCCGTTATACGTTATGTTATCATGCTTATAAAAAAACTCATTAAACTCTAACAATTCTCAAATTATAAATATAAAAAAGGGAGGGACACAACTCTATCAAGATACAATATGAGCGGTCAAGAATCAAGATCATATGAGACTCTAAAGTTTATGTAATCTACATATATGTGACCCAAAGCTTTTGTTGAATTTGTATTTTTAAGGAATGTCAAATTAAAATTTTGAAACCGAATACTTTTTAATCGAAAAGTGAAAAATTTTAATATTTATTAAAATTATTCCGGTTATATTTATTTTAAAGTTTAGTTATTTAAAAATTTTGTTTAAATTCAACTGAAATTATAGTTCTTTCTTTGAGTGAATTTTTTCGAATCCTGTTTAAATATTTTTTATATATTTTTTGTCAAAATATTAAATTTGTAATAGTAAATTAGTTTTAAATCTTTTACTCGATTGTGGATTCTTATCCACGGCGATAGTACACATGAGAGATACTAATACTGAAGTGTAGTTTTATTTTCCAAGATGAAAGGCTGTTGAGTAGTCTCATTTCTGGTTAATGTAGTTAGATTGACTTGGAATCGAAGTCACTGCGATGCAAGATTAGGAGGGAAAAGGATTCCCATGACAATTGAATTTCCGTTCCGGAACGATCCGATTGCCAATCACCCAAATATTATCAACTCAGCAACAGCTGTATCAATCACCGAAATTGTTTCTCTAGAAACTTCAAAAACAGCGAAAATGTTACAAGCAACAATAAGGCAGCTGAATAGTCTCAAATCTGATTATGTAGTTACTTTGGGCTGGACTGTAGGTCACTGCGAACCAATATTGGGATGAATAAGGTAATTCATGTGAAATATTACAGTTGTAGCATTGGACCATTGATGGAAGCTGCTTAGGCAGTCGATTCTTTGAAAAAAAATTAAACTCAACGGTGATGAGTGCAGAAGGCACTGGTAATTGTAGTTAGATTGGTCTGGGTTCGGGGTCACTACGAACCAAGATTGGAATGGGAAGAACGCAACAGTAGTAAAAAAGTTAGCTGAATAGTCCCATATCTGATTATGTAGTTGGGCTAGAGGTAAACTGGGTTATCTCTAAATTCTGTAGATTATGCGGAGGTAGCAATGGATCATAGAGGAAGTTGCTTAAGCAGTCGATTCATTTTAAGAACGTTTTAGTCTCAACGGTTACAGGTTACGAAATCATATAGACTTTGTTAACAGTATTGACTGGTTTCCTGTAGCGGATCTTATTTATTATGGTATTTTTCTCATCTATACTTTTCCCCTTTTTTTTAACTAATAATCTATTTTGGAAGGGATCACAATGGACCAGAATTTCCAACTGGAATTAAATTTATCTTGAATATTAGGAAAAATGATTATTGGATAGTTAAACGAATTATAATCCATATTTGTAAAGCCGATGAAAATATTCGACTTAAATTTTCTGAAACTATAAATTTTAAAATGATTTATAAATAATCGTTGGAGAGGGGGACGATTAATAATTATGACAAACTTTTTATTTTAATTTTTCACAATATAAATTTTATATTCATTTTAAGATGTTCTTTTCTGTGATGTTTTTTCCGTATTCTTTTAGTTTAAGCTATAAATACTTTTTATTTTTATATTTTTATTTAAGATTCTAAACACCTAATGGCACTTTTATATTTTAATTTAATAATTATTTAATTTCTGTTTTTCTTTCTTTTTTGGTAATTTTGCCTTTTTTTCAATTTTTAATAAAATTTTTTGAAAATAAATGTGTTAATAGTTGGAAAAGTATAAACAAATTGCTATTAAATGCTTTAGAGTTAGTAGACAGGGACAATAATAGAAGGGAAGGGGGAAAAATTAAAGAAAAAGAGAAAGAAAAGTAATCATAAATTGCAAAGTAAAACTTGGTTTAAAATCGCTTAAATCACATTGTTTTAATTAATAAAAGAAGAACTTAATATTTTATTACGTCTTAATAAATACGTATTTTTTTAAACTACATTTTATAATTTTTTATTTCTTTTTAATATACAGTCCCGAACAAAACTATTGGCACAACAAGCATTTTATGTTTTATCCTAATTTGTCCGCCATTATAACCATATTTTAGAATAAAAATTCGTTAATACTGAATACAACCATAAGTGATTTGACTAATACAAACATTTAATTTGCTAAATACACAAAACATAAATTAAATAGAATAATTTGTTATAAAAGTCATCAATTTGCCGAACAAAAGTATTGGCACACTCAGTCCCGAATGTTCATTATTTTTTAATTTTCAGAAATTTAAAAATAAATCTTTATATACCGATTAGAACGGTTAAAGTGAATAAATTTAAAGGAAACTGTGTGAAAGCTAAAGTGAGCCCAAAATAAAAAGGAACTAGCGAATCGGAAAGCAAAAAAAATATTGCACTTTGCATTACTAAGGCAAGTCATATGCCCAGATAAATATAAATAATGAAATGAAATCGTTTCACTATTAGAAGTGTAGTGAATTGTTTTAAAGAATAGTTAAATTTCTTAAGTTCGAACTCAGTCCCCCCGAATATACCCGAATAATTAAACTCAATCTTAAAAAATACCTTCCGAAATTGCAGTTGAAGACCAACAGGGGAATATAACAAAAATATTCAATCCATTATTGTTCGTAGAGTGCTGCATGAAACTGATTATAATGCTTGAGTTGCTAAACGTAAACCACTAATCTCTTCAATAAATCAAATTAAGTGTTTAAAAGTAAACCTTTTACATTTTGGAATCAGGTGCTTTTCTCCAAGGAATCTATTTCGTAATGATGGCTAAATTACCGAGTTTATAAAGCCCAATATAGAAAGCAATTTTTTTTTAAATTCGGCAAAGGTGGTGTAATAGTGTGGAGCATTTGTGGGATCAAGATGTGACCTGTTTCAAAAAATCTAATTTTAAAAGGCCTTAAAGAAAGAATGAAGGTGGAATTTACAAGAAGTTAATTATAAAGCAAAAAGGATTGCCCACATAAATACAGTGTAAAATATTTATTTAGTGTCCCAATACTTTTGTTCGGCAGAATCGAGATAGTATGATTTTAAATGCATTATAATTAATTAAAAAAAAAATAGTTAAAAAAATACTACTTCCGTCATTTACTACATTATTGAAGGTAATTCCAAACACATTTTTTATTCGTGTGAAAAGTTTTTAAACGACGTAAAATTGGCAATAAAGAAAAATACACTTGCTGTGCCAATAGTTTTGTTCGGGACTGTATATAAATTTCTTCATTATGTATTACATATTTATATTATATAATATATATATTTTTTAAGTATATTTTAAAATATACCTACAATTATTTCAATAACATTAAAAATTTAAATAAAATTTTGGCAATATTTTCAATTTTTTTTGTTTTACTTTTACTTTTTTTGTTTTTAATTTTATATAATAAAAAATATTATAGTTTTTTTTTTGTAAAATTTAAATGTTTCGTATCTTTTCTTCTTTTCTTGTAAAATAGCACATTAAATACATATTTATACGTATCTTTAAAAAAAAACATTACACATATATGTATGTAAATCTATGTATATATATCTATAGTAAATAGTTATGCACGTTTAATTTGTTTTATTCTATTCTATTATAAAATAAAATATTATAAAAAAATAAGAAATTCATATAGTTAATAATGGGAAAAATCTACTACGGTTTTTGAAAATTTATTTTAAATATTTTTGCTGTAAAATTAATTCGTTTATGTTTATTACTTTTTATTTTATTTTTTTTCTTTTTCTGTGTTATTGTAATATTTAATATTAAATAATATTTGTATGTATATAAATATTTTTGCAATTTAATTGTTTAACAAGCGTGTTGGGAGTTGATTGGTTGATTCGTTTTCTTTGCTATGGTTTGGGATTATCTCTAGTAGCTTGACTATTCAAAACCTGTGCGTTTAGTTTAGTTTCGTTGATTTTTTGTTGTAAAATACATTAGGATGTACATGTTGCAAATTGTGTACTTATTATTGTTCAATAATTTGTGTCTCTCAATCCAGGATTTTTCTAGACCTCCAGTTGAATCTGCAAAAAAAAGTAGAAGAAAAAAATTTTAAAATTTATTCTTATAAAAGTTTTACTAAATTTATAAAAGTAAAAACTGAAAAAGCAGTTTCAAAAGTGTTCCTAATACATCCGGTAGGAAAGCTGCGTAGATTTGGTACGAAAAGTTAAAGCCAACATTTAAACCTCTAAAAAATTCGCAAAAAATTAAGAGGTCAAAACCAGAGTAAAATATTCTTACTGTATAATGGATGACAAAACGTATGTCCTAGCAGATTTTTCGCAACTTCCTGGAAAGAAAAAAGAAAGATTTTCGAGGGAATGTTTAAGAAAACTTTAGGACCCAAAAGCTGTAAATTTGTCAAAAGGCTCTTGGTATGGCAAGAAATATGAAATTTTATTATAGTGGACCAGAACCTCTTTTGGGCATCCTATACAGATATGACAAATAGGACCTAGTACCATTCCTGGCCCTCTCTAACTTTGGTCGTCTATTTTTATTATGTCCTGACATACATTTGTCTTGTGTCAGGGCGTTTTGTCGAACCCATTTCTGGGCGATGTCCTTATTATCTGCTCCTACGACTCAGGAATAATAGGAAGAACTGAATCAACCTTAACCGTACTCTGACTAGGAGCTGAGATCACAGTGATTTCGTAATCTCTATAAAATTCCAGAAACCTGCTGCTGTCTGAAAATCTTCAGACAGACAGTTAAGTTCATCCTTCAAATCCGTTAGTATCTATTCTTATTTCAGGAGGTTTTGCCGAACCCATTTCTGGGCGATGTCCTTATCGCTTGTTTTTCTGCTCCTACGACTTTGGGATAATAGGAAGAACTGAAACAAACTTAACCGTACTCTGACTAGGAGCTGAGATCGCTGTGATTTCTCCATTAGACTCCAGAAATATGTCACCCAATTACTCTGTTGCACCTGTTGCTGTCAGAGAATCTTCAGACAGACCGATAAGGTCATACTTCAATTCCGTTTGTATCTATCTTTGCTTTTGGAGTGTGTTTCTATGTATATCAAAAACTTTAGAGGCAAATGCTTTTATTTTTGGCCTGACTAGACATCCTGTCTCTATGGTAAACAAGCTTTTGAGTGGTACAAGAACAATAATGAGGTATTTATGCCAAGATATGGAAATCTTCCAAACTGTCCGGAACTAAGCCCATTGGGTAGATATTGGGCTCTTGTTAAAAAGAAATTGAAAAGCATAGAGAACAGGTGTCCGAAAGTGTGGTAGAATTTTAAAAAATATGGAAAAAGTGGAAAATTGGTTCATTCTAAATATTAAAAAAAAGTTCCCCTAAACATTAAATTGTATTGATGAAATCATCTACGATAATTTATACATATTTTTGTCTATATCATTTTGGAAAAAAATAATGATAACGTATTTCTTTTAATACTGATAAGAAATTGTTAAAACCTTTGAAAATGTATACGAAATGAATATACGAAAAGAATTAAAAACTTAAAACAATCGTAATAAATAAATGTTAAAAAATAAAATACGTTATTATTAACAAATAAGTAAACAAACAAACCAAAAAGATATTTATATTTACAAAAAAAATGTTCATTATTATCGAAATTTAGTTCTATTAGCGTTTTTTTTTTTTTTTTGTTATTGCTAAATTATTAATGTTTGTATATATAATTTTATAGATACATGCATATATTTTAGAGATACATTACATATGTATGTATGTATGTATGTATGTATGTATGTATGTATGTATGTATGTATGTATGTATGTATGTATCTAAAAAAATAAATTAAAGTCATACTTGTTGAAAATTTTCAAAACAAATTATTGAAGGTTACAATGTCAATCTACTATTATTTTCTATTATTCTTTTATTTTCTATTATTGTAGTTTTTCTATATATTTTATTTTATATTGTTTTTGTTTTGTTGTTTTTTTTCTATTTTAACTGATTTATTCATATTCCCATCAATGTGGCAATTTTAGTATTTATTATTGTCTTTTTTTTTTGGAGTTTTGCAATTTAATATTGTTTTGTTGTATTTTATTCATAAATTTATTCTCATTAATTTATTATGGTTTTGGATTATTTTCATATTTTATTATTTATCATTTGGCTTCTGTTATATAATTATAAGGAGAGTGTTTGAGAAATTACAAAAATTCTATAAGAAAAAATTAATTACGATTAAGTTCGAATCGAAATCCATTTTATTATTGAAAATACTATTTACGTTATCAAATAGTTGAAGTGATTTTCACTTCTCCATATTACATATTTCCACTTTGAAATTGGACACGTTTCATCTGTGATCCCCTCTTTATAAGACAGATTTAAGAGAAATGTTCTGGCTAGTGTATTCAAAAAAAAAGGAGTTTCGAGTTATTCGAAAAAACCTGTTTCGAATACAGTTTTATGTCAAAAACAGGTTAACCATTGTTTGTTCGATTATCATAAATCTATAGCAAATATAATTTAGAATAAAAAATAGGCATAGGAGAGCTTTATATGTAATGAATTTGAAATGGTTCCAACTTATATCAAAATAAACATTTGTAACAGATTTCATTAGATTAGATTTGCATTGTGTAATGTTCTAAATGGGTGGGGTATACCAGTTGTTTGTAGTCTTTTTCGGTATCGCATTTTTAAAATAATGTATTTGGATTTATTTAAATCCATAATTTTTCCTTTACACAAACTTTATCTTTAATTTCTGAATATATCTAAATTAAAGGTCTATAACTAAATAAGAAATCTTGCAGAAAATATCATTTAATTGATATTATTAATTGACAGACAGACATAGACTCATGTAACACACGGAATTAAAAATAAGTCATGGCCGAATATACAAAAATTAAGTTGAATTTTTCAGAAAAATGCTTAAAAGTGTTTTCCATTCAAAACCTGTTAAACGACTGGAAAAACCCGACATGTCGAAAATTTTGAACCTTTTTTGGGTAACCCTGGCATTTTGATCGAACAGATATTCCAAATAAGTTTAAAATCTACCACACTTTTGGAAAATTTTTTGATGCTTTTCAATTTTCTTGAAACAATAGCCCAATATCTCTTCACTAGCCTTAGCTCCAGCCAATTTGGAGGTACAAATACCACATTATTTTTCTTGAATCACTCAAGGGCTTGTTTGTCATACTGACATGATGCCAAGCCGGGCCAATAAAAAGTGGACACATAATGAAGTCT
Source organism: Cochliomyia hominivorax (assembly GCA_004302925.2). Lineage (NCBI taxonomy): Eukaryota > Metazoa > Arthropoda > Insecta > Diptera > Calliphoridae > Cochliomyia > Cochliomyia hominivorax. The sequence continues at coordinate 30,860,034 of PYHX02000467.1, read as the reverse complement.
TGCGAATGAAGGCAGCCTTTATTTGTAAACATTTCTTGATGAAAATTTTGATGTTTATAGAAAATCGTTAGCTTCTCTTTTATCGCAACTGCCCCAATTTATACCGCGTGTATTGGGAGCTCTTTTGAAAGTGTTATTTTTTTGTTTCAGAAATATCGAGAGGACTATTCTTTCTGAATGAACGAAGTTTTCTATTAAAGGCACTGGTACTGGTGTTTAATATAACATTAGAAAAAGTTTGGGGGCAGACCTTTGAATATTTGCCCAACTTTTTGTAGGAGCAAGTTGGATTTTGTTGGAAATATTTAATAATTTTTTTTCTGGTCACTCATTTTAATAAGATTAACAATATGCCAATTTTTTTTCTGAAATTTAACATAATAACTGACATCTTTAAAAAAGGTAAAACCAAATAATACATGGGTTAAGCTAAGAATTTTTCGATCTAATTCCTTTTTTTGTATTACATGAATTCCATAAAATTTTATAAAAATGTTTCTGACAGAAAGTGAAAATATATATATCCGAAAGTAACACACAGGCTATTAAAAACTTCGGTAGCATTAGGTGGATTGGATTGGCCTCCATGCAAAGAAAAAATTAAGTGTCAAATATCGAAAGAACTATTACAGCGAGAGTTTTTATACATTTAGCCACAACTATTCCCTTCAAGAGTTGCTGTAGTGAAAAATATAGGCCAGATAGGACCATGGAAGAACTACCCTCCTCACAACGCGACTAATAATTGGGAAATATAAAAAAAAAAAAAAAAAAAAAACTTTTACAGCTAGAATTCCTTAATTTAGTCCCAAAAATTTTCCCATGCAACAGTTTCACTTGTCCAAATACAGACCAAATATTAATTATTGAATATCTAAATAAGAAATCATCTAGAGTTGGCACTTTCAGTGGACAGGTTTAGGATATGTACCCTCTATTTAAAGCAAATGTAATCGATTATTTGGAGAACGATTATATCGAAAGTTTTTTTCTAAACAGATTTCCTGTCTAAACTTCAATATTGTAGAATCCACAGGACAAAAGCTACAAGAAATCTCTTTCCTTAATTTTTATAATTATTTTCCTCCACCTAAAATTATAAAACAAACTGTAAATAATATTAATTATCTTATGGAATTAATTTCCATCCCCCAATAATCTAGATATTGTACATTTTATATCACCCCTTTGAACAAACACTCCAAGAACTAAAGACCATGGTTATATAATATTTTAACCCTAAAATTAATTTTTGATGAATCATAAAAAATAACTGACTGATTGACAGAAATTTATGAATGTGTGAGTGGTTTATTTTTTGTTTTAATAAATATTATTAATTTAATATACATATTTCCCCCAAAAAAATGAATATAAAATAAAAACAAATCACAAAATAAGTAATAAAAAGAAATTGAAAACTATAAAATTTGTTCAGTTTTTTTTTCATTTTTTTGATTATTAAACTTAAAAAATATATAAATTATAGATATTGAAGAGATATTGTTGTACTATTTATAAAGTAAATGTTGTTTTTGTTATCTAATAAAATGCATTTACCAAATGTTTATGATCAATGGAAAAATTGAAGGAGATGGCAACGACTTTAGTTTATGTAGGATAAAAGAGAATGAAATATAAAATAACAATATTGTGTATAAAGAAATGTAATGTGAAAAATGATCAGTGTCATCACACTTTAAAGTCACATAAAAGTATGCATATGTTGGGATTGTATGTGTTAATTTCACACTGATGTGTGAAAATATAGATCAAAATTGGATTTAGAGAGAATATTAAATTTGGAAGAAACAAAATTCGTTTTGAATTAATGTTCGAAGCCTGACGGATAAAGCATCAATCAATAGGCTAACACACGTCACTAATTTGAAATTTATATAGTACACTATTTCTTCTTAAATTGCCAACAAATTGTAGTTTAGCGGTTTGAAATCGGAGCCATTCAGATCTATTCTTCTTACATACAAGTATATTCCAAATTCACATCTTTTCTTAACGCTTTCATTTTGTATGGTTTTAAATGAGTCAAAGTTGTGAGATTGACAAATTCTTATGGTTTTAATCACTATCAATGTCACTATCACTTTGTTCGAGCAGGTTGTCTGTCTCCTTTTAAAATCTACCATACTTTTGGACACTTTTTTTGTGGTATTCAATTCTCTTTTAACAAGAACCCGATATCTCGTTTTTGCACCATTCAAGAGTTTGTTTACCATACTGAAAGGATATCAATTAAGACCAAAAATAAGTGGACACATTATGAAATCTTATGAATGGGATTCCTTTTTGTAAACGTTCTTTTTTGGTAAATTTGGCAAATTTTGGTAAATTTTGGTAACAAATGGCTGCAAGAACTGCATATTGCTTGCCACACCAAGACCTTTTTGGGAAATTTTTACTGTTTTTGGATCTTAAACTTTTCTTCAACATTCCCTTGCGAAAATTCTGCCAAAACATACATACATACGTCGTCCATCATTTCCGTGCTCTTTTTGGCTTATAAATTCTCAACAGTATTCCTTTCAGAAAATTTTTGAGACTTGTATATTTTTAAACCTGCATTAGCTTTAACTTTTCGTACCAAACAGTCCGAGCACTTAGCTAACCGGTCTGCTTTCCGAATGTCTAAGGAGCTCTTTTGCTTCTTCCTTCATTCCTTTTACCTGGACAAAGTTTTCTATCAAGTTCACAATTTGTAGGCCCAAGATTCAGTAACACGAAATCAATTACGGGTCTGGATAGAATGGCAATCATTATATAGACGTCCAATCAATGTAAAGCCGAAAATTGCAGAGAAAGTGAAGTTATAAAAATAGGTTGAATTTGAGAATTCTGGTTTTCCCAATTACACAAAAGCATATATATTTTTTCGACAAAATCGGCGAATAATCGAATTTTTTGAAAATTAAAATTTTTAGTCATAACATTTGACTCCATATTTTAAATTTTATTAGCGATAATATAACCTAAAATTTTTGCTATACAAAATCCAAACTCAAAACATAAACTGGCGGACACCCCGACTATAACTTTATGAAATTTCATTCGTTTGCAAGTTACAGATTCCTTTTCATATCATTTTTCACTGTCTGATAGCAATCTAGATCAAGTCTAGCTTTCGTAAATAGGAATCATAAATGAATGTGGGTATATTTTAGCAGCAATAATACAAATGAGAAATATGGTCTGGAAGTAAGACTGTGAACTAAATCAAATATTGCTATCATTTTAGCCACAACTGTTTGAAAGAAAATGAAACACAATACAAAAAATATTAAAACAATATAAAAAATATATATTGAAATAAAATGAATACAAGATGCAACACAACAACAACAACGATGTCGACAAATATGTTTTATAGTTTAAAAGATAAGAAAGAGCAAATATTGGGTACTTAACATACTCCATATACGATGATACGATACAACTGACGACGACGTTTCATATACAATTAACAACAATAACAACGACAACAAACATATAAATATATCAACACAGATACACTTAAGGTTTTCTTTCTCTCTCTCGCTCCTTTTGCTCCGTTCTTTTCTTTTTTCTAGACTTTAAAACTATAATTAGATTTAAAGAAAAACCAAATAAAAATAAAAATAAAGAAAAAAATAATAAAAATAATAATTTAAGCGGGTATAAAATCGAAAGAAAAAGTAAAGTTATATATAAAATAGGAATTTATTTTTAAAAGAAATACATATCGTATATAATGTATAAGGAATGAGATTGAAAAATTCTTAACACACGTTTTTCATGAAAACTTTGAACAACAAAGTTTAAAATATTTTGAAGAAAATCCAACTTGATCCTACAAAAAGTTCACCTAACATTCAAAGGTCTGCCGACACAATCTGTTTTCAATAACTTTGAAAACAGTAACGGGTAGCGGAACTTGTCCGTTCATAGAAAACCTGGTTCAGTTAAAAGAAATAGTACGCATGATGTGTCAAAATAAACAGTAGAAAAGCAGTCTGCTCATTGCTCGGACTATTTGGTACGAAAAGTTCTAATGAAGGTTTAAAAACATACAAGTCTAAAAACTCTTCTGAAAGGAACACTGCTTAACATTTAGATGCCAAAAGTTTTAAAAAAGAAATATTCTTGCTGCACTTTGGATAACGAAACGTGTATTCTGGCAGATTATTCGCAACTTTCTGGTCAACAATTTTATGTTGCTAATGGTGGAGGTAAGGTTCAAGAAAAGTTTCGGATCCAAAAGCAGATAAAAAAATACTTAAAAGTTCTTGGTATAGCAAGTGATATGCAGTTGTGCAAAAGGAACGAAATTTACATCAAGGAATGTCTACAAAAAAAGGCTGCTTCTATTCATAAGACTTCATAATGTAACAACTTACACCCCTTTCACTATGGTAAACAACCCCTTGAGTAGTACAAGAACAATATTGTGGTATTTGTGCCAAGAGAGGCAAATCCTCCAAACTACCCGAAGCTAAGACCAGTGGGGAATTCAAGATCACAAAAAAGGTGTGTTACATTTTAAACGGAGATGCTGTTCGAGCAAAGAACATTACGGATCTATTTGGTTCAGATGTTGAGATAAAGATACAAGTCTATTGTCAAAATTGGAAAATTAAGATCTTTGAAGTATGACCAGAGATTTTGAAAGCAAGAGAATCAGGTGTCTCTGTTATATAATCTCTTTTACAAAAAGAGATCACGATATTGCGATATATTTATAAAAAAGGTATGGTAGATTTCAAACGGAGATGCTGACGGAAAGCACTATAAAAATGGTCCAAAAATAGTTCAAAATTTCCTGATTAGTGATTAAATCTATATATATTATTTTGTAAATTGTATTAAAAATTTAAAACAAATAAAAAAATTTAACAAACTGTAATTTTAGTGATTATGTTTTTATTACCATATATGTATGTTAAGAGTTTTTCAATATCACTCCTTAAAAAGTATTTAGCAAAAAACAAAAAAAAAAATCGTCAAAACAAGGCGCCAGTAGAATGGAATTATTTTTCACAATATAATACAAAGTTAATAAATGCTACTTTAGTTCTCTTCCACTTTATACTTGTATTTAACTCATTCCATTGTTGTAACTTTTAAATGCGTCATTATTGCATTTCCTTTCCTTCCAAAACAAAACGATTGAAAGTTTTTCTTTGTTCACAAAAAAATATATATATTTTTAACTGCTTAATAAGTTATAAAGCGTAATTTGTTTAATAAAAATAGTATTTATATGTTTATATTTAGATTCTTAGGATGAATATGTGTTTGTTACTAATGGAAGGATCGTATTGAACATACATTGGCGGCGTATATATGTATATGAGTTACTTTATTCTATATGCATATAGAAATGACAAAATAATTATTCATAATCCTAAAAGAAGTTTTTTTTTTCCTTTTTAGATAAAGTATATAATAGATTTCCGGTCCAAGAACTATACTGTATATACTGTACGATCATCGATACTAAAATGAAGCGTATTTTACAAATAACACTTTATATCGATCGATTATGATCTTATATTTGATCAAATACTCGCAAAAAATCAATGTAAAATTTATTAAAACATAAATTAACTTTTTTTTCAGTTATGATTTTGGTTTTTAGACAAAAAATTGTTATTTAACTTGGTTTACATGTTTTTGAGAATTTTTTTTCTTGAATTTTTACTACTTGAAATTTTAGTATTTTAAAGTAATTTAAAACGTAAAAACGTTTAATTTAAACTCAATCAAAAACAAAATTATTCAATCTTAAATTAATGATTTTAAACGTTGATTTTGATTTGTTTTTTTTTTTTTTTTTTTTTCGGTGTGAATATCCTGGTTGTTTTTCAAAACGAATCATACGTTTTCAATATAGAACTCAAATCATCGTCTGATTCTATTTCTACAACTTTTAATAAGAGCATACTTCTCCTCCAAAAAGCAAGTTCAACTCTAAGTTATAAAATCCATTAAAACCTAAGTTTATATAATATCCATATATACAGCTACGTTTAAAATAATAGCAGTCAAAATTGTAAATAAAATATATGTAAAATTATCTGCCAACATCAGAACCATCTAAAATGTTATTGGTTGTTATAATAGAATATAAGAAATCAAAATAAATATAAATTATATAAAACAACTGTATGTATGTATGTATATGTATGTATGTATGTATGTATGTATGTATGTATGTATGTATGTATGTATATTTGTAATGTATAGACTTCAAAATGGCTGAGCCAATTTTGATGAAAGTTTCACATAATAATTTCAATATACTCGAAAGTCCCAACTATTTTCTTAAGAAACTGTTTTATCGAACAAACTGTAGAAGCGATAGGATCAGGAGGAGATGTAGTCGAATATAAGAAATATAATACTGAATATATAAAGAACTACTACAGCAAGAGTTACCAAATTGGATTACTTTCTCCAAGAACTGTTTTACTGGTTCAGCGGTAACTATGGGACACCAACACTGATAAAAATTATAAGACGGGTGGGGTCAGGGGAAGAGGTACCCTTCATAAAAAGCGAATTTAAATTATTAATAATCTTTTTAAATATGTTAATATTACACTAATAGTTTTTTTAGGGCCAGCAACAGCCGATTTTTATTATTATTATTTTTTTTTTTGCCAAAACAAGTTTCCGGATCTGCTAGTTGATCCATAAAGTGCATAAAAAATAGGATTTATTGTGGTTTTACAATAAATACATTTAATTGTGTGTGAACCAAAAAGTAGCGAGGAAAATTGAAAAAAATGTTTAATTTTGAAAAACTGTAGCGAGGAAAAGCGTTTATTTTAAGCTTCAAAATCACCGTAAATAGTAAAAATAACTGAATCATACGGCCGGCTAGATGGCCGACGCATTCTATGAATTAGTAAAGGTGATCTTTCGAAAGAAACTTGGGTTGCAAGTGTTGTAATCATTCTCAGACGAAAGTCTGAGAAAAAGTGTCCTTAATATCTAAGAAACAAGCAGCGGCGAGAGATGCATAATTGGTGGGTAAAAGAAAAATTCATCGTTCCCCGAAAACTGAAAATGAAATGTAGTACACAATGTAGAGGTTATGTTATAGCCTGCTCTGTTCCCTTACTAGAATTCCATACAACATCTTTGGTTTCTGGTTTTGCGGTTTAACAAAAGATATAACGTCCAGCATAATTGTAAAATCAAAAATTCATTAAATGTTGTAATATTTTTAATCAACGCTGGAAGATATTACACTTTTTATGAATTTTTAAAATCTTAGCTTGTAAAATAGGATCACTGATTGGCATTTTAATTTGTCTATTCTTTTGAAACCAATGAAACAATTTGTTTACATTTTTGGAAATTTCTCTCTTTCATTGTTCTTCTCTGTTTTGATCCGAAAATTCCTTTATCCATTTCTTTTATTAGTTTTATTTTTGATTTTTATTACGGTGCATAACGAGGATTTTGACAGTCCATATTTAAATGATAAATCAGATAAGCAATCGTTCATGGTTTTGCGTTATTTACAGACTCCATGTTACATAAGAGAACCAAAGATCTTAGACCCCGCTCATATTAAACAAATGTTTAACTTCATTTATTTTATATTATCATATCTGTTTGCCTTGGCAGCCCTTTTCCTTTATGTAGTTTCATGTTCTTAGAGATTTAGATCATGATCTTGAAAAAAAGCTTTACATAGAAAATCGAACAGATCCGTAATCTTTTACACGCCTATTTGGTTCAGATGTTAAGATAAAGATACAAGTCTATTGTCAAAATTGGAAAATAAAGATCTTTGAAGTTTGACCAGAGATTTTGGAAGCAAGAGAATCAGGTGTGTCTCTGATATATAATCTCTAATCTCTTTTACAAAAAGAGATCACGAGATTTGAATAAATTTATATAAAGTGAAAGGGATATATAACATTTAAAGTTTAAATATACGGGAAAAGCTACCCAAAAGCTTAATGTTTCATCAGAATTAATCTCGTTTTATATGTGTTAATATAGTGAATTTAAAAATGTCGATATCATCTGTATGAAAACGTTTAGTAGGATTTTTTTGTTCTGGAAACAAACAAATATCAAGGTCTGTTATGTTCCTATTCGTTTGGAATGTTTTGAATGCATAAACTTATATATACAATATATAAATACGCATGTATGTGTGAAAATAAATACATAGAAATAATGAGAAATGAGAAACAATTATTGCATATCTGATTAAAAACGAAATGTAAAAAAGTGTCGATAAATAAATAAATACTTCTTATATATATAAGTACATATGTACTTATATGTCTGTTTGTACGATCGATCGAGCGAGCACATTCATTCATATAATTTACGTAGAAGGGTAACAACACAACAGCAAGAAAGAAAAAACACAAAATAAACCAAAATAAATCTAAAATAAAAATGAAACTGATTTTTTTTCTATAAAATTTTCATTTGTAATCCAAACACGCGTTATGAATAATTAAAACTCACACCAAATACAACAAAAACAAATATGTATATAGTTGATAAAATTACAACAACAAATTGAAAGCAAACAATTGAAAAAAAAACTAAATATAATGATTTTGGATGACCATCGTGGTCGGTCGGAGTTATTGCATCCTAAATCATTATTTATGCGTACGACAAATAATATTCGTATGTATGTACATTTATGTTCATCATACATACACTCAGTAGAAAAAGTCTGCATACAAGATACCAATATATTCAATTCGAAAAAAAGCATCCTGAAAGAAGTTTCAAAAAATCCTGTATATTTTATATCAATTCAAATCTGACAAATTTTAGTTTCTTAAAGTTAAAATAAATTTATATCTTAACGATATATAAAATTAAATACTTTCAAAAGACTAAAATATTCATTAGAAAATATTGCTTTTATTTCATATTTTACATTACAGTTAATAACCAGTTGGATACCCTTTACGTTTCAAGCGTTTTGGCATCAATGAGACCAGCTTGGAAGTTTCTGTCGAAGATTTTTGGTTTTATTCCGCAGCACTTCTTTGAGGTAATTTTGCGATTTCGGATACGTAGTTTCAGGGCACCTCATAGGCGTTCTATTGGTTTCAGATCTGGGGACTGTGGCGTCGTTCAAAGCTGTTTTTAGGGGCATTATGGAGTATACAAAGCTTAACTATTTCAGCTGTGTGCTTAGGGTCATTATCCTGCTGGAAATAGTAGTCGTTCTTTAGACCCAATTCCTCGGGGCTCCAGTTCAAATTTGTCTTTAAAATATTAAGATACGTATATTTATCCATAATAGTCTCGATAAACACCAATTGTCCCACGCCACTACTAGCTATTCATCCCCATAACATTGCACCGCCGCCATGTTTCACAGTCGGTACCAAGTTCCATTTTTCCCCATACAATCGTACGCCCTTTGATTTCACAAACACAAAACTTGCTTGCATTTGAGAAAATAACTTTTTCCCAAAACTCCCGAGACAGATTTAAGTGCTTCTTGGCATATGTTTTTTTCTATTAATTAAAGATTTGTAAAGCTTTCTACGTGCAACACGGTCATGGTATCCAGTTTCTTTCTGCGTCAGGGCAGACGGTCTTGTAAAACTGTTCTTTTAAGCTTTTAAATATTTGTGATTCTGAAAGAGTTGAATTTTGTTGCACACTTTGCGCGTTTCAGGACTTGCGAGTATTGGCGACCGGCCAGAACAAAAACCCCAGTAGATTTGATATTTTTTACCACTCACTTTGTACTGAAGAATGCGTTCTACCAACAGTTCGACCAATTTTACGGTATGTTTTTTCCTTCATTGAAGAACTTGACAATGATTTCTCTTTTAGCGAAGCTTATTTCTTTTCCCTTCGACGGCATCGTTTATATTTTTGTTATAGAATGCTGTAGAATTAAAAACTCAAGAATTTCTTAAAATAGTTACTTCTGTAACATCGAATGAATTAAATAACTCTTGTTTAATAATTCATGCAACTGCAATGCGGGGAATCACCAGTCTATGTAAGCAGAGCATTATAGAAGTAAAATGTAAGGTTGTATGCAGACTTTTTCCACTGAGTGTATGTACATAAATATTTATGTAGGAAGACTGTATTTTTGTCCGAAACGAAAATGCATTTTTGATTTCGTGAATTGAAACACGACTGCAATAAAAATACAATACACACGAGACATAATGCATTAACATACACATACATACATACCTTTTTATAGTACATTTGTCTGGTAAAAATCAAAGGAAATTTATTTACAACAAATAAAAACTATAAATCTAATTTGGTAAATGGCGACAAAAATTTTTAAAATTTTTATATTTATTTTTTTAAGTTTTGAAATCGATAATAATTTATTTTAACCGTTGCAAAAGGCAACGATTAATTATTGATATCATTGAACTTTTGATTGAAATTAAAATTTGCACAAATATTTCGTACTTGTTGTGTTATAGCAGCAATATTATCGGAATTTTATAATCAATTGAAGTTATCGATAAATAAAACTTTGAATATTTCGCAAATTTAAACAACTGAACTAATACTAATCGATATTCTAGAGGAGTGACAGACATTCTAAATCAAGAACAGTGTCATCTATGCTTCATATAATTCGAGAAGGTCATCGACTTCCGTAACATCAAAGTAATTAAGAGATTAATTTAACACCTTTCTCTTCCTCTAAAGAGCAGATTACAGATGGAAAAATTTTAAAATTTGAGAAGTGGAAATACATACATACATACATACATACATACATACATACATACATACATACATACATACATACATACTTACATACATACATACATACTTACATACATATATACAAACATAAGCTGTATGTATGACTGCCGATAAATTTTAATGGTTTTAGCGGCAGATGAGGTGTATACGTCGATAAGCAGACAAATTTTGAAGGCTACAAAAAAGAGGGGAAGCGAAGGGAGAGAAACCGAACTATAACGAAATGGCAGCGAAGATGGCAAAACTTACCAAATGGACGATGGACCTATCGATTAATAAATGATATAATAATATGAATAGAACTACCTATTTAGAATGGGTTATGACGACTCACCAAACTGCCCGACGTGTTTGCTATCCCACGTTCCCACGGCAATTGAATCTCCTTTCTAGAATGATCCGAGTCAACCCAATGACAGCTGTATCAATTGGAAGTTTTTTTCCCAGAAAGAACAATCAGATACAGCCGAATTGTTACAACAACAATGTGTTTGGTATGGGAGGATGGCGAACATATAGTGATCGAATGCACTTGGTTCGAAATTAAAGACGTGATCTAGAGAATAACATCGCAGTGACACGGGTAATATGTGGTGTTGACGATAAAAGTGGTTTTAGTCGGTAACAATCCTAAGGTTTACACCTTCACTATACAAAAAAACATAATACATACAAACATTACATACATACATTATACATGCACACATACATTATACATACAAAAAATGGATAATTAAAGAATTTTTAATTCATTAATAAAGTTAAAATTTTGCATATTTTTTTATAATTTCACCGATATGTTTAACCCACAACAATTGGATCTCCGTTCCGAAACGAACCGAGTCACACTCGGCCAAAGGCAGTCAACCCAGCGACTTCTGTATCAAACGAATTCATTATTAAAGTAAAAATTTTTCATATTTTTTATAATTTCACCGATATGTTTGACCCACAACAATTGGATCTCCGTTCCGAAACGAACCGAGTCACACTCGGCCAAAGGCAGTCAACCCAACGACTGCTGCTGTATCAAAGGAATATTTTTCCTCCAAGAAAGAACTATCGGTTGCAGCCGAACTGTTAAAGCCATCACAGGTATTTTTATAAAAATTTTCAAATTTCCCACGTTAAGGAATATGACTTTAATACTTTCCAACATAAATTATAAATTCAACAAATACGAAAATATTATTTAAAATAAAAATAAATTTCAACATTTAAAATTTAAACTTTTTTTAACAAATGCAATTATAATTTAAACCAGATTACAACTGTTTTAAAACCGTCACTCTGTTTATGTATGTAATATAACCATTGTTGATTGCATTCAGGCCTATTTAATATTGTTTGATCGTAATAGGCCATTTTAACGCTACAAAAAACACTCAATCAATAATTGTTTCATTGAATGTATGACAATATCAAATGATTCCCGTTATTGTTATTATTGTTGTTGGATTCATATGAAAAACAAAATGAAATAAATTGATTAAAATAATAATATTGACCACAAAAAAATTGTATATCGAGAAAAGAAGAAAAAATAACGAGATATACAAAAACGGAATTCATACATAGCAGGAAATATACAGCTGCGGTCAAAATTATAGCACCACTTCGTTAGTTACTGATTTGCGTTTTTTTATCAATAATTTTGTAGTCTCATTATTCAAAGTGTATTCTCTGAGAAAATGAATGCGTTTCTTTAAAATTATCTCACGAGTATTTCAATAAATTTGATTATAAAGATAGACTGGGACCTCTCAAAATAATAGCACTATTTCTATTATACTTGGAAGAGAAGTGTAGACTTTTTTAGACGCTTCTGTAATTTATAATTAATAAAGTTTTAAAGATGCGTGTAATTCGAATTTAAATAATAAATTAGTGTTAACACTGTAATTCAGAATAGCATGAACTCATTAAAAAACATGGTTCTGATGAGCAAACTTATCTCGAAATAAGAAATATTATCGGATATTCGAATAAAATTATTAGAAATACCTTAAATTTTAAAGTAGGAAGTCGCGGAGAAAACTGTAGTAACAACTTTAATGCTTCATCGTATATTTAGTTTAATAAAGAAGGCGACATTTTTCTCATCTATGAGAATTAAATAATATTTAAATCTGTAAATAAGTATTGAAGCTGTATCAGAATATAATTTGAAAGACCATAGAACATACAAAGTCCCCCTCATAACTGCTCCGTATATCTGGAATACATTAAAGATTGCTATAACTTACTTGATTTGGTATATTGAAAAAGAAAAGTCGTCGATGATTCTTATAGGAATATAATTTAAAATTTAAAACAAAAACAAGACTAATACTATGTTTTGGAGGTGATTTTCGTACTATGGTGTTGAACAAATTTATCATATTAAAACTATTATGGATGTGTGAGAATATGTGAGAATATTAAACGAAGTAATGCTACCGTATAGATCTGAGGAAATGCTGCTGATTTGGGTCATGTAACAAGACAATGTCCCGAAATATACCATCAAAATAACTAAGAAGTGGTTTCAGAGTACTGGAGTTACTGTAGTGAAATGGGCTGTCCAGCCTCCAGATGTAAATCGGGTATCGATAATCTTCGTACATACGTATAAAATAAGAGGTGGCTAATTAAACCGACTAGAAAGTGTGTATGTATGTATATATGTATATATGTATGTATGTATGTATGTATGTATGTATGTATGTATGTATGTATGTATGTATGTTTTTATGTATGTGTGTATGTATGTAACGTACAGATTATAAAACGGCTCGTCCAAATTTGATGAAATTTTCACAGAATGATTCCAGAATACCCAAAAGTAATACAGGCTCTAAAAATTCCGATAGAACCAGAGGGAGAAGCACCTGCCATCGAATATCTTATCATGTATAAAAACGAGAGTTCTCAAATTTGTTCTTGACAACGTTCTCAAGGAACTGTTTTACTGGAGAAAATTTAGGACGGATTAGACCAGGGAGAGGAGTATCGCCACTACAAAGCAAATATTGTTTATCGAAAATTTAAAGAAGACAACTTTCTCAAGGAACTGTTTTACTGGAGGAAATGTAGAACGGATTAGACCAAGGAGTCTTGTCTATACAAAGCAAATATTGATTATCTCATGAACTATAACAGCGATAGTTCTCAAATTTGGTACCAACAACTTTGTCAAGAAATTGTTTTACTGCATAAAACGCAGGAAATATAAAACCCGGGAGAGGGGTATCGTCCATACAAAGCAATGATTTTGAACGAAGTTTGCCGTTAGTTGAACCATAAAACAAGAACTACTTTTTATTCAAATGGTTTTTATAACTTATTAAGAAGATGTATATATGTGTTGCTATTGTTTTGACCACAGCTGTATGTACGTTTGCCTATGTATGTTGGTAGGTATGTATGAATGAATGCATGTATGTGTGTATGTATGTATGTATGTATGTATGTATGTATGTATGTATGTATGGATATATGTATGTATATACGAATATGTAAGAACAACAACAACAACAATAATAAAAATCAAACATTTTAGTAAAATATTCATATTCATATTCATATACACTTTATACTTTTATTTGTGATTCATCTTTAATTCCAAGTAATAACAACAAATTTGCTCAGAAACAACAAGAAAGAAATAATAAAAAACAAAAACTATAAACAAAAAATCCAAAGAGAGAAGAAAAGAAAAAGAAAGAGATTAAGAAGAAGAAGGAGTAGCAGATGTTTTTCATACCCTACAATACCAAATATGATGGTGTGGCGTATGGCCTTCGTGTTGATGTTACAAGTAACGCCTTAAAGTCAGCTGAGTATCACTTCATAACTTGATTTAATGATATTTGTCCAGCTGGTAGGTTGTCTGACTGTCAATTCAAATTTTGTAAACTGAGTGTTTTTTGTATTTGTTTTCTTCAATTTTGAAGACATTTTTATAAAATTGGCAGAGTTGTTATTTTGGCCGGAGAACAAATTTGATGGTGATTACGAAATTATTATATGCCATAACTATCACCTATGGTTTATTTCAAAATTTTAGAAAACAAACATTTGTCATCATAATTGGGAATTTGTAGATTTTTTTTTTAATTTTGAATCTCTCGAGAAAACAGCCATACGATTGTTTTCGTGATTCCATAGTGACCATCAGTCAAAAATGGGGTTTAAAGGAAAAAATAGTTTGTTTTATTATTGTAATTTAAATTCATACATCACAAGACAATTCCATATGGATATCAAAAATTCCGACCAACCAGCCAAGGTAATGCTTTGTATTTAGTGTGATTATAAAATTGTTTTTTATATATTTCCAAGACAAATTAATCCTTTGAAGAGAGAAATAATCTAATAATCACCAAAATATGTTCTGAATTTAAACTTAAAACGGGTGCAGATCTTTTGGTAATGCTTTGTATTTGGGGAAACTAGAGAGGTGTTTTGTATTATGAAGGGAACAATCAACGAAAATCGACCAGAATATTCAACCAACAACAGATCACAATATTTCATCATGACAACATTCGGACACATCTTGTAAGATGTGACTGAGGGTTATCATGATTGGTCAAAAACTATTTGGTAGCTTGCCTCTTCCGATTACCATATCTTTTAATCGATGAAAAATAACCCGTTGGGAAGCTTTGTTAAGGGTTTCGTAAACTAGATATAAAACTTTCGTAGTGTTTTTTCTAATCGCCATAAACGAATAATATTTTCATAGACTGATCATGATACCAAATTCGTTCAGCAAAATACTATATTGGCGATAGGTTGGTGAAGTATCACTGGTTTAAGTTTTAAATATGCAAAATTCAATGAACATTTTTACTTACATCATTCAATGGATTTAGTCTAAACCATCATATGTTGGTCAATGGATAATAATGATGTAAGTATTAATTGATTATATTTTTATCAAGTTACCTTTGTAAGTCATGTCAATTATTAGGCTGAATGTTAAACAAATGAATATTTTTTTAATCTGATTAAAATGAGTAACCAGAAAAACGTGCGTAATAAAATATTTTCAACAAAACTCAAATTGGTCCTTCAAAAAGTTGGCCAATCATTCAAAGGTCTGTTGTTATGTTTCCTAAGTTATTAAAGATAATGCAGATTTTAAAATATGCAAGACTCAAAACGGTCCATATAAAAACCGTTATTTACATTAAAAAATATTTACAAAAAGGCTGCTTTTACTCATAAGACTTCATGAGGTGTCCAATTATTTTTGGCATGACTTGGCATTCCCTCACCATGCTAAACAAGACCTTGAGTGGTACAAGAACAGTAATGTGGTATTTATACTAAGAGAGACATATTTTCTATACTGTACGGAGCAAAGTATAGTGAGAAATATTGAGTTCTAGCTAAAAGAGAATTGAAGATCATAAAAAAATGTATCCTAAAGTGTGTTAAATTTTAAACGGAGATGGACTACCTGTTCGAAAAAAGTGAAAAATAAATGGAAAAAAGGCCATACCAAAGGTTACAAAGTCGATACATCTAATACAAATTATCTTTCAATTAGAACAGAATTATTAATTTTTCATATCTCTAGCTAAGACCGCCCTTTTAAAAGTAAGTCCCCATAGTCCTATCCGTCCTACGTTTAGGCCAGTTAGAAAGATCCTTGGGAAAGTAATTAGAACCAATTTGAATACTCTAGCTTTTATAGTTCTTTAAATATTTGACAATTAATGTTTGTTTTGTATGGAAGAACCCTTGATCCAACCCGTCCTATCATTTGATCAGTAAAACAAATTCTTAAGAAAGTGTTTGGGTTCGAATTTGAGAACAATTGCTTTTTTTTTAATATTCGATAATCAATATTTCCTTTGTATGGGGAACACCTCTCCCCATGATCCTATCCGTCCTTCTTTCTGTCCCTAAACAGTTACTTGAAAATTTTATTGAAAATTCTTGTTGTAATGATTCTTTAGATATTCGATAATCAATATTTTCTTTGTATGGGGAACATTTCTCCCCCTGAACCTATCCATCCTTTATTTTGTCTAGTAACACAGTTTCTAGATAAAGTTGTTGGTGCCAATTTCGAAAATTCTCGCTGTTAAAGATCTTTAAATATTCGATGACCAATATTTGCCACAAATATTATTGGAACCAAATTTGCTTTGTATGGGGGGTACCTCTTCCCCTGATCCTATCGAAATTTTTTAAAGCCTATGCTACTTTCGGGTATATCGGTCCAGTAGATTAGCTGTTTATAAGTCCCAACCAAAAAAACACAGATTAATTTTTATATATGATTCAATATAATAAAAGGTGTTTTATAGGGTATCACATAGTCGTTTATGATCGTTAATTGAACTTTTTAGTTGTTTTTATTTTTAATCCGAAAAAAACCGTATTAAATTTAAAACAAAAAAATAAATAAATAAATAAAACTTTTTTTAAACTTTTCTTCGTATTATTGAGGAGATGAAGAGTGGAGAAATTATTGGCATTTTTTCTTTATTTTATCTTTTTTTTTTTTTTAATTTGTATATGAAATTTAAAATTTATTGGTTTTCTTTCTTTTTTTCTTGAATTTATTTATAAAAAATAAAGTTCAGAGTTTTTTCTTTCTTTCTTCTGCTTTTTTTGTTATGAAATGATTTTTTTTATGTTGTTACGTGTGACTTTTTCAAATGTTTGCTTCAATTTACATATGTACACACTAACATACGTGTATATATACACACATACATACTTACATACATACATGATCATTTCACCCAAAAATCAAATTACAAATTTTATTTTGATTTAACAAATGTTTTTTATCTTTTCAATTTTCATTAGCGGAAAAAAACCAAAGTGTGTGTGTGAATGTATGTGTGTGTGTGGATTTTACATGTCTTAACTTCCGTTTTGGTTGTTAAAGAATTTGTTTAAATTCTTAAAACTAAGATATTTATCCAAACACTTATGTATTAAATAAAAATATAATACACTTCACATAATGTACGTGTACTCGTATGACTTAGCGGGATACAGAAGATATAAATAAGGTACGGTTTTTTTTACTCTTTTTTTATTCTTCAAACGATCGGATCTTTCGTAAAGCTTAATTTTAATTTTTAAAAAAGAGTTTTATTTTCTTTATCGCTCTTAGAACGAGAGTTTGATACTAAATAAAAAATTATAAAAATCAAAAAAGAGCATAAAAATGAATAATTCGCACAAATTGTTATAAAGTCGCGTGTAGCAGTGGAAACATTTTTTATCAAGCTGAAAAGGAATGCTTGTATGTTTACAACCTTTGAATGAATACAAACATACTCACATATAAAGATATGTTTACTTTTGTTGTATAATTATTTGTGTGTTTTTTTTGTTATTGCATTTTTTAGTATAAAAGAACAATAGTAAGTTTTATTGCGGCAAGATTTTTTTTATGTCTTTGAGTATGTACAAGCACCTTTTTTTGTATTCTTTTCAACCATTTCGCAATTTTGAGGAGTTAAAATATAATCATCTTCTTTTTTACTCTTAGCTAAAAGAAGAGTAAAATAGTACAGATTAAAATTTTAATTGAAAAAAAGAGTTTTATTCTTGAATCTTCTCAAAGAAGAGTAAAAATAAAAATAATTTGAAAATAGAGATTTTGGTCGGAGTTTTTCCATTGACAATGTAACCTCTATTAAATTTTGGACTACTTGTTGTTTGTGGCAAAGTCACATTCTCTTAATTCCTAAAGAAGCACAAATAAAAGCAAAATCTTCAACAATATTAATTATCCATCTAAAACAATGAAAAACAGAATATTACAAAAATCCTTTGAGAGTGTAAAAAAAGGCCTTCACTGTCGACACATTCACATACTCCCTTCTGGTGGAAATACTCTTATAGTCACTTTTTGGGGTCTATTAACCACGATAATATCACATGGATTCATTTTAAAAGTAATCTGGAAATGTAGTTCGTAATGTGTCACATTCATCATGTATTATTCATATAATGTTGTGATTTAAAACGCTCTGCCACAAGTACATTGAAAATCACTCCAAACATTTTGTACGCACCAAAACGTCAATTCATCACTATCTGATCCGTTTACAAAGTAATATGCGTCATAGAAAATTTAACAAGCTAAATCGAAGATTCAGATTAACTGATTCCTCTAATTGCAAAGAGGCATCTAACAATTTCAGAAATTCATATTAGTGACTACACTTACGATATAACAACAGATCAAAACATCAGATAGAATAAGAAAGAAATCATTTTGGAGCAATTCTGAAAACCTATTTCCAAAGCAGTCGAACAATTTCCAGAATGATTCTGCACTAGATAAAACTCCTCTGGAAAAAATTTACTGCATTGCATAGATAAATAGATTGGAAAAACTTTTATGATAATCATAATATGTTAGTGTCATCACAAAAATATGATTGTGCCATAAACATATTGTCATGTTATCGACCATAATATGAATGTGGTACAATCAAACTCTCTATTATTACAACCACATGTTGCTGCACACACCAAGTTCTCTAAAGGGAAGTACTTTCCAAAATTCAAAGGTCAGTCGTCAAAATGTTTCCAATGTTATTAATCAATATTGGGAGATAGAAAATTAATTTCAGATAGAAGGAATGGTCCACATGTTAAAATGGAAAGCATTTAAAATAGAGCTCCCAACACATCCGGTAGGAAATCAGCCCGATTAGCTTAGTGCTTGGACTATTTGGTACAAAAATTTAAAGAAAGGCTCAAAAAGTTCCTAATAGGAACGCTGCTTAAAAAGACTAGAAAAGAGAGCACAGAAATTAAAGTCAAGGTTTGTTGCTGACTAGGCATCCTGTCACTATAGTAAGCAAGCCCCTGAGTGGCACAAGAACAATAACGAGTCCAAAAAGGAATTCAAAAGTGTGGTAGATTTAAAACGGAGATTAATTAACTGTTCAAGCAAAACGACAGAAAGTAATTTTAAAACGTTAATTAAGGATTTCCAAAAAAGATTAAAAATTTCTTCAATTGTGAATAAAATTATAAAAATGTTTTTATGTTAATTGTAAAAATAAACTTTATGTATGTTAAGTAATTTTCGATCTCACTCCTTATAAATGCAATTATAAAGCATCAAAACGAACTTTTTTAAGATTTATATAATTTAAAAAGATTTTTGTAAGTGGATCCATACATGATTGTTATAAGAAAAAAATCAAATAAAATTATGTGTAAAAGATTTCAAATATGAACATTATGAAAACTCATTTATAAAACTTATTCATTTTGAAAATGTTTATTGTGTAAAAACTATTTTTCTATTTTCAACCGTAGGAAATGGAAATGATCAATCAGAAATCATCAAATTTATAAAAAAAATAATTTAACATGTGGAAAAATTCCTCCAACAATTAATATCGCCTCCTTCTTATTTATCTCATTTACACTTAATATGATTATATTTCCTTTTGTATATCTATCATTCTCTTAGAATGCATTCCATGATTTCATCTATCCACCACCCTCCTCCTCTTTATTTAATTTGCTCTTATTTTGTTCTTTTCTTTTCTAACAAAATTTATTAGTAATTGATTAGGAAAATTTCCTTTAAATGCCACAATTGTTAGAGAGAGAGAGAGAGAACATGTGAGAGTATATAACAGAAATTTACACAAACACAAACGCACACACACACACACATACAAATACAAATATAAAATTTTTGGTACATTATGGACAATTATTAAATGTTGTTAGGTCAATGACATATTTATTTTTTTGTTTGTGTTTTTATGTTTTTATTCTTTAACAATTCATTGGAGAATGCAAAAGAATTTGAAATGATTTGTTTTCACATGTTTGAAATGCCCAATTGGAAATTTGGGTTAACAGTAAATTGTTAATGCTTGACTTCAAAATATCTCTTTGAATATCAGTTTTTTTAATATATAAATGATATTCGTTACACTAGAAGTGTGTTTTTATTAATAAGGAACTTTGAAATTAAAAAAAAAATTATTCCGTTAATTTTCTATAATTGCTTTGTATTCCAAAGATCTTAAAGTAAAATTTTGAAAAAATCTATGATAAGATCATTCAGATTTCCGACCAAACAGCTTTATAATATGGAGTGAGATTGAAAAATTCTAAAATCACCTTATCCATTATTACTTATAACTAAGATTTCTTCGCAGAAAAACGTTCCCGGATTTTTTCATGGAAATTTATTTTTGTATCGGGAATTTTCGGGTAGTAATTTTGAAAAAGATATATTGTTCTAAACAGTTTCCTATTTAAAACCTGCTTTATAGCTTCAAGAGCATAATAATTGTAGACTGACATCTGAGATAGATTTTAACCGTAATTAATGCCTATCAAAACTCATGTAATTCCAATTAAAATATATCGTAGTTTCAAAGACAATTTTCTGAATTTTCCACATACATTTATTTAAGTAACCAAAAATTTGATGGCTTTGCCTAGCTCCAATAAAAATCATATTAATAAAATTCGAAAATGTCTTCTTTTCGGAATTTGATGAATATCACTGAGGGAGATTTAAGATTCGGCAGAGCCGAACTACTAATTAATTAAAGCATTTTTCATGAGATTTTATTAATATCATAATTTATTACCGGGAATGTCCGGGAATGATATCATTGTTTTTAAATCAATAATAATAATAATAATAATTATTATTATTATTATTATTATTATTATTATTATTATCAAGTCACTTATTGGGTTTAATGTCAAATAATCTGATTAAAATGAGTGACTAGAAAAAAGTGCACTCTAAAATGTTTAAATATTTCCAACAAAACTCAACTTGATCGTATAAAAAGTTGGCCAAGCATTCAAAGATCTGCTGTCAAATTGTTTCAAATATTATTAAACGGAAATTTATGTCAAGTTTTATAAAAAAGGAAAACGTATGTTCAAACAATTTTTCCTAATCAAAAATTTAATGTTGCTGATGCTCGAGAAAAGGACTTAAATTTTCCCAAAAAGTTCTTGACAATCGTTTCTACAACCAATCATTTGTTACAATGGGCTCTATAAACACCGAAATTTACATCAAGGAATTTTTAAACAAAAAAGGTGCTTCCATTTATAAGATTTCATAATGCGATAATTTATTTGTGGCCCGATTTGACAAATCTTGTCACTATGATAAACAAGAAGAAAAATGTGATTTTTGTACCAAAAGAAGCAATTCCTCTAAACTGCCTACAGCTTAGGCCAGTGAAGAGATATTAGGCTCTTGTTAAATGGAAATTAAGAAACACTTAAAAGCTATAAAACATTTTGGTAGATTTTAAATAGAGATGAACTACCTGTTCGAACAAACTGACAGAAAATACTATAAAAACGGAAGTGTTTTCGAAAATGGTTCTTTTTCTTTGGTAAATTGTAATAATAACTTCAATTCAATAAAAAAATTAAACCGTAAGTTTAATGATTCCGCTTTTATTAACATATATGTATGTTAAGAATTTTTCGATGTCACTTCTTACATTTGAAAATTTTCATCAAAATACGTTTTAATTGTGAATGATATTAATTTTTTACCCACTTTGATTCTCTTATATTAAATGTAATATTTTTTAAGTACATTTTATATCATTAAACTTAATAAATTAATTTTTTTAATAACTCTTAAAAAGTCTTTAACCTATCAAAATAAACAAATTATCATTTTTTAAATACCAGTAGCAATTACAAATATAAAAAAGGAAACTAACTACTTTTGCATAAAGGGTGTGAAATTTTATTTTGTTTTTGTTTCTGTTTTATTTTATTTTTAATATTTAAGTCATGGTCAAAACTCATAAAATTATTAATTGTTTTCTTTTCTTTTTTTTGGAAATGTCGACAAAAGACATAATAAACCTCGATTTTGAAAACATCCCTTAAAAAATATTTACCGTACTGTATGTGTATGAAAATACATACATATGTATGAAATTATATCAGTGTATGTGTTTATATATTTGTTTGTCATTTGACAAAAAATAAATTATTTATTATTAATGCTTTTGTACCTTAATTATATGAAAATTTTATGTAAATAATACCACCAATGAATCATACACACAGTCTGAGGCTTTTAAACTGAACTACTTAATTACTTAAGCAAAATTTAATTTATTTATTTACTTATTTTATTTTTTGCTTTCGTTTTTTTTTTTTTTTTGCTTTTTCCAAATTATCTACCAAGTTTCTTCGTTTCTTTTTCTTAATTTTGGCCAAAATATTTATTAAAGACTTGGCGTGTTTAACATAAAATTTAATTAAGTCTAAAAATAACTAAATAAATAAAAGTGAATAATAAATTTTATATGAAAAAATACGATCTGGAACATCTATATTATAGTATTATTTATGAACATACATAAGGAGTTAGATCGTAGAACTCTTACATAACGTTTTTTATTAAAAATTTTAAGCGAAGTATTTTTTATCGCGTTACCTTCAAAAAAGATGACAGTTATTATGTTTATTATCAAACAAATGAATATGTTGGTTATTTGACCAGAAATAAAGTGCATACTAAAATTATTATATATATTTAACATAACCCAACTTGATACTACAAATAGTTGACCAAGTATTCAAAAGGTCTGCCATCGAACAGTTTCCAATGTGTTTCAGACAGAAGGAAAGATCCATATGTTACTTAAGCCAAAAAATAGCAACCATTCTCAAAAGAGCTCCCACCACATCTGTTGAGAATGGCAGCTCAGTTAGCTCATTGCTCGGACTATTTGGTACAAAAAGTAAAAGTTAAAAAATGGAGGTTTAAAAACATAGAAACTAAAAACAGGGCGAACGAATTTGTTATCAAGTATTCTAAAAAAGTCTACCTGTATGAGAACGAAATATATGTACTGACAGATTTTTCACAACATTCTGATCAAAAATTATATGTTGCTGATGTTAAGGGAATGTAGAACAAAAATTTAGGATCCAAAAGCAGTAAATCAAACAATATGCTGTTGTGGCAAAAGAAGCTAATCATTTGTTACACCGGGCTCTATAAATACCGAAATTTATATCAAGAAATGTGAACCAAAAAGACTGCTTTATAAAATTTCATAATGTGTTCACTTAATTTTTGCTGTTACTGTGGTAAATAAGTCCTTGATGGACAATTACAATAAGGTATCTGCACCAAGAAAGACTGGAACTAAGGCCAGTGTAGAGATATTAGGCACTTGTTAAAAGATAATTGAAGAGTACATGTTTATAAATAAAACATTTTAACTAATATAATTTAAATTAATTTAATTATTAAGTTTGCTCTTTGCTTAAACCATTAAAATTTCTTTAAACTTAAATTAAGTCCAAAAATAATGTTTGTAATAATTTTTCTGTTTAACAAAAAAAAGTTGCCAAATAATAATATGTTAACCTACTGAAACTTGTCGCCTATTTGTAAAAAGCAAAAATATGTAACAATAACAATTGTTTACAACAAGTACACAAACAAACAAACATGTATTTATATTTATTATTACCAAATATACAGCAATGACATCCTAATTAGCATAACACAAAATTGCTACTACACCAACATATAGTTTTTAAAATGCTTTTGTGGAAAAATTTAAATTTTCATTTATTAAAAAAATTATTCAACTATTTCAGAACAAATCGTTAACTTTCCACAAACCTTTAAAAGTCACAAAAGCTCTGAAGCAATTTACTAGTTTCATTCAAACTCTTAGTCCAAAAAAATTTTATTCATTGTAAAACATCTAAGTTACTATGATTTAAATTGCGTACTAAAAATTATTAAATATTTTGAACAAAGCCCAATTTGGTTCTACAGATGCAACATTCGAAGGTCTGTTATAAAACTCTTTCCAATATTATTGAAAGTTCTTGTTATGACAAGTAATATGCAGTTGCAACAAGAAGAGCCAATCCTTTTTACCAGAGGCTCTATAAATACCTCTATGTTTACTAAAAGACTCATGTCACTCATTTTTGGCCTGTCTTGGCATCCTGTCACTATGGTTAACAAGCTCTTATCTGGTGCAAGAACAATAATGTGGTATTTGTTTCAAGAGAGGCGAATTCTCCAAATTGCCCAGAGCTAATTACAGTGGAGAAAAATTGTAAATTTTAAACAAAGATGGACTACCGGTTCGAGCAAAGTGACAGAAGACACTTTAAAATGGAAGAGAGATTTAAAACTATAAAATATATTTTAAATAAAAATAATAAAATGGTATGATTAGTGATGTCGTTTTTATAAACATGAACAGTTTTAAATGAAAATAAAAATATCTTAAAGATATTTTGTTATGGGCGTTATTAAAGACAATATACTGTTTCCAAATAATGTACTAATTAGTTGTGTGTATTACGTTATTACTTTATCATTAAAGAAATGAGGGAATATTTTATTTTCTGTTATCAGTATTTTTTCAAAATCTTTGATAAAATATTTTTTTCAAATATTTGTATTTTTCAAAGATAAAATCATTTAAACAAAATTGGAACTACAAGTTAAAAATTCTTGCTAAATATGAAATAAAATTAAAGTTTTGTGCTAAAAAAGGCACATTAAAAATTTAAGGTAAGACAATTAAGAATGCTGTATTCAGCTATGCTGAATCTTCAATACCCTCCACCTTAAAGGCGTGTGAAATTGGATTTCCGTACAAAACATAGGAATACTTAATGACTCATAAATCAGTTATATTTTAGCTATAACTATAATAGTTATAGTTACTAACAGTAATGAAGTATTACAACTTAATATTATGACGAAATTACTTATTTGTTGATTTATAATTGACAATTTTACAGATTTCGGTCAGTGGCTTTTAATATACAGAAACGATTTGCTGGTCTTAAATAGGAAACTTCTCAGGACTATAGCATATACTCAAACAAAATGTCATTGAGCTTTTGTGAATTTAAACGTGCCAACAACATATGAACAGATGGGCACAGCTAAAACGATTCAGATTTTGATTTGATGCAAGAATATATATAAATTATGGGGTCTGAGGATAATTCCTTCTTAGCGTTACACATGGAATGACAAAATTATTATAATTAAGAAAATATTATAAACAACTTACCTATTTCCAAAAAAGTTATAGTTGTTGTTTCGTTTAAAGTTGATAGATAAGTTGTAGTTTATAATCGCCCAGCGACTTCACAGCAAAAATTTAATTGGTTTGTTTTTTTTTTCTTTTTGATTAATATTATATGTTTATAATAATGATAATGTCGATGTTGTTTGTTTATTAGTTATGTGTCAACTAACTAACTGCTCCCTTCAAAATGTGTGTGTGTGGTTGATTTTTATGTAATTTTATGTAAAAACGTGTTTTTTAACATAAAAAGAGCATTTTGCGGCCTGCATGCAATCATTTAGTATTTACTTAGTTGTTTTTTGTTTTTATTATTTTTTTCTTTCTTCATCGGTGACAAATTATGGGTTTTTGTTTAATTTGTTATACAGTAGTATTAGATCTATTAAACGTACAAACTAAAAAACCATACATATGTGCGATAGAGTACGTATATTTTGTACGTATGTACAAATTATTTAAAGAATACTATAATAGTTTATACGGCTAAATTAGTTTTATTTTTTGTTTTATTTTAACTATGTACAATGGAATCACACATGTGGCTGAGTGAACTGGCGCTTTTAGTTTTGTTTTCTTTTTTTTCATTTTGTTTTCTCGTTCATCTTTTAGATTTTTGTTAGAATGAAGTTGTTTGTTTTTTTTTTACTACTAGGCACGTACATAGATACCTACACAAACCCTGTTCTATGTGCCTTTTCTAAGAACTTTCTTGGCTGCCTTAATATTGGGCACTAAGGCTTTTAATTCACTACAGTCATCGAGGAAAGGATGTTTTAACAATTCATCAGCTGTGGCCCTTTTATCGACCTCCACTTGTAGACAACAATCGAGGAAATCTTGTAAATTGGGACTTAATTTATCCCAGCTCTTGACATCAGGTCTGCCATTGGCTGCTATTAGATAAAGGGCTCTTAAGGGTGTTTCATGTAGATAGGGTGGTTGACCCTCTATCATTTCTATGGCCATAATACCTATAGACCAGATATCAACTTTTTTGCCATATTTCTTACGTGTCACCACTTCGGGAGCCATCCAATAAGGTGTACCCACCATAGTTTGACGTTTTTCATCTCCCTCAATGTTGGCACAAAAACCAAAATCTGTTACTTTAACCGAACCATCCATCCCCAATAGAACATTATCGGATTTTATGTCACGATGTATAATACCTTTAGAGTGTAAGAATGATATAGCATACAGTACTTCTCTGCAAACACAGGCTATTTGTCTCTCTTTCATAACGGTTTCGGTGACCACATCAGTTAAGGGGCCACCATCCATGTACTCCATTATAACCCAAAGTTGATCTTCTGGCTCTAGGAAATAGGCATCCAAGAAATTTACTAAATTTTATGATTAAAATCTTTAAGAACCCTTATTTCGGTTAAAATAAGATCTTTGGAAGACTGATTTTTTAAATCAATAGTTTTAACAGCCACCTGGGTTTCGTTTTGTTTATCAGCCGCTATGAACACAATACCAGACGCTCCTTTACCCACTTCCATTGTAGTTTTATAACGTTCTCTGGGATCATCTACATTACAAATGGCTCTAAGTTCTTCATAAA
The DNA here is from genome assembly GCA_004302925.2 of Cochliomyia hominivorax. Lineage (NCBI taxonomy): Eukaryota > Metazoa > Arthropoda > Insecta > Diptera > Calliphoridae > Cochliomyia > Cochliomyia hominivorax. The sequence continues at coordinate 30,832,641 of PYHX02000467.1, read as the reverse complement.
TTTCGGCGTCAGTTTTTTGCACACGTTTATCTTTGGAACGTCTTAAAATAGTTTCATCTCCTTCACCTTCGTTGGTGGCATCAGTGGGTGGCTTTATTATTATGGTATCTGTGTTAATGGTGTGATTATCTTCATGTGTGGATAAAGTAGTTAAATCATTACGTCCCTTGGACAAGCTGGGTGGAAGGCCTTTTGGTTTGGCTTTTATTTGAGGTTTGGGCGGTAATGTATGGGTTTTTTTGGCAGGCAAAGGTGGTGGTAGTTCACCTGTTATATCTAATTGAGGCTTAAGTGTTTCCCTTTGATGCTCCAAAGTGGACTGTAACTCTTTAATAACATCATTCAATCCTTGCAGGCCCGAAACATGCTGCTGGTCGTTAAAACTATTATTGCTACTATTGCCACAAGTGCTGCTACCACTTGTGGTAACACTACCCTCACTGGAACGTTCCTCCTCAGCACTATCCAAATCCTGAGACTTGTGTTTATTTTTATAGTTTACATAGTTATCAATTTCCTTGGATTCCTCATGGATGGCTTCTTCTGTTATAAATGGCTTGAAAATTGCCTCGTTTTCTTTCTTTTTAATGGAATAATTATAAAATTTAACTGCATGATAAGCAGCATCAGGATTTTTACTTTGTTCATCTTTAGAAATCTGATAATTCATTAATCTGAGCCATGGAGCCGGCAAACCTTCCAACACACCTGTCTCTTCATTACGTGACACATGAAAATGTCTTTGAAAATTGGTGGGATTACCTATTTCCGAAATAGGTTCCTTCTTCTTAAACCAACCCTTTATACCCGTAAAACTGGTCATTTTTAAAGGGATTTTTCGATTAATTAATTAATTATCAAGTAAAACTGTTTTCAATTCCACAAAGAGAATCTCACCACTTTGTTTTTAATTTATTTTTGTTTTATTTAAAATAATACTCCCAGTTTTTTCCACTTTAAATTAACTAGTCCATGCAAATGAATGGTGCTCTGGATATTTCCTCTTTCTTCTGCTACAGCTGCATGTGTCGAGTGAGTCATGCAAGTTTCGATACGCCGCTAATAAAAATCAGCAGCAGCAGCAACGTCGTCGATACCAACAACAACAACACAATTCACAAAACCTTATTTCTTTTTATTTTACTTTTGTATTTTAATTTAGTTTTATATTTTCGTTTCCCTTACTATTCGTAATAATCCAAAAAATGTAAAAAAATAAAGAAAAAACGTAGCAACGATAAAACACCAACACACTCTACTAGTTACTATTAATACCACACGACTGCTACTACAACGACGACGACAACAACACTACGATTGATGTGGACGCGACTTTTGAACTCCCCTCTGTTAGTTGATGTTGTTGTTTTTTTCTTTTTTGTTTAACTGAACTGCGCTTTTGTTATCACTGTGTTATGAAAAATCCTAAATTTTGAATTAATCATAACGTTTTAATTATTTTTATTATTCAATTTTAAAATTCAATTAATTTTTTGAAATTATAATCAATAAATGCACTTTTTATTTAATTTTGTTTCACTTTACAATTAATTTTACACATTTTCATTGTTTTATTTTTTTTTTTTTGATTTTACTCTCTCTTTCTCTCTACCTGCTTTTTCTTAAGCCTCCTAGGAGGAGATTAAATTATATATTTCTCTGGAATTTGCGTTCCTTTATATTAATTATTTCTGTTTTTTTCTTGTTACACTCACACATACACAAAAGGAGTGGCACTTGCTGTTTTCTTGTAAAACAAATTAATTTAAATTTTTTTCTATTATTCGTTGATTAATTTGGCAACAACCTTTAATTATTTTTAATTTATATATTTTTTACATTATTAAAAAATTTTAATGTTTAATATTCGGTTTGCTTAACAAATTTAAAGTCACAAAATTTAATCAATTTCTGCCTACCACTAACACAAAAGTCAATGATGGTTGTAAAGTAATGAGTAGCTGTATTGAAGTACTAAATACCGACTAGTAAATGTATTTAATAACACTAAACTGGAGAAGTGTTGCTCATTAAGCTTTAAAAAAATGTGTGTTTAATATTGTAAAAAAATCGCTAGAGAACTGTTTAATACTTATTTTAAATAAAATTTATCGGAATTTATGGATGATTTATAAAATAGTAAATAAAAAATTATTATAAGAATTAATTTAAATATGATGTTGGATTTTAAAAGCAGTTTGAATTGACAGTAATTCTTTGCTACAGGTAGATATATACAAAAGCTACATGTTATGTGTTTTAAAAAAGTGTAGCCAAGTTGTGATCCCTTGGATATGGCAACACGTTTTAATAAATTAATGCCAAATTTTTGTTCACTTACTGTTAATAGAACTGATAATTAAAAGTTTATTCAAAATAAATAAGTAATAAGGAACCCCGCATATATATGTTGGATTGACTGGCGTGCAGTCCGAACTTAAAACTAATGGAGAACTTTTGGGGATTCATGGCCCAAAAGGAAAGCTTAATGACTTTAAAATTAAAGCAAGATTGGAAGAAAATTGATTTCGATCTTGCAATCAAAATTTAAGGTAAACCACAATAAAGGTTTCTCCACCCATTATTAATAATTCTACTGCGATTTAAAAATTTAAGTGGGTTTATGGGAAAATACCATTTAAAAATTTTAGTTAAACTCAAAACCAGTTTAAACAAAGAAGAATCTTTAGTGCCCTCCACCTGAAATCCGTGTGAAGTAAAAACGTTATGTTACGTATATACCCACAAATAAACATTAACAGACATTTACAATATATACAAGTTTTTCTTGAATATAACGCAGAAACATTTAATGAGTAATAAAATTTGTTATATTTTTGACTATAACCTTTTTTGTACTGAAATGATTTTGACAATTTTCGGAATGGTGATGAAGTATGTATAACTAAATATTATGTCAAAATTATATTTCAATTTGTTGGTTCATAATTGATAATTTTACAAAAGTTTTTCGCTAGAATTTACAATTGCGCCAGAAAACGGTCTATATCTATTAATGTACTTAACCGATTTGCTTCTAAGGAGTATTATATTTCTTCAGGTCAAATATTATATCGGGAACTACCAATTGTTGTGGATGTGAGCGTGCCAATAATAGACGGACAGACGCGCATTACCAAATTAACTCAGATTTTGATTCATGGCGGAATATATATACATTATGAGGTGTTACACACAGAATGACGGTGGTGGTGTAGGGTATAAAAAGTAAAATAAAATTTATATGAAGTTCTTAGTTGATTTAATAAATCATTATTTGCCCACTAAATATTTGATTGTTTAAATTTTTTTAATATTTAAAAAAGTTTTGTGTCTTTATAGGAATATGCAACAGTGTATATGTCAAACAAAAAAACATCTCTGTAATAAAACCGGATATACCACTTATAGGAAGTTTGAAATTTAAATTAAAAAAACCGTTTCAATAATTTTAGTACAATATTACTCCCTTCCCAGCATCTTTTTTGTCATCTCTTGAAAGACATGTGTTATAGTTTTAAGTACTTCAATAAATAATAATACTTGCAGCTAAAGATTTACTTGCTACATACATATGTACAGATATATATATGTGTGTATGTGACAACATGTGTAGATTCGAACATAATTTGCACGCTTAAATTAGTATTGAATTGTGCGACAATGAAAAATTCTCAATATTGCTAACATCTGGAAATAGTTTGAATGTTCTGTTTAATTATAATTTTTTTTTTGTTTTCTTCTATAACAATAATTTTGCATTCCCCTAAAGTAAGTTGAAAAGTTTTGAAAATACACTAACAATTATTCAGTTGCTAGCGAAACGCGATAAGAAGTAGTTAGTGAAATAGACAAGTGAACATAATGATGGTAAACGAAATTTTAAAATAGAGTAAATTCTATTATTGTGGTATAAATAATTTTCATTTTAATATGATTTTGTTTTAAAATTCAATTTTGAAATAAGGCAAGTGTTTTTGGGTTATATTGTGAGCAGTGAGATTTGAAAATTCTTAACATACATAAATGTTAGTAAAAACGAAAACACTAAACTTACAATTTTAACTTTATTATTTTTTTTAATTGTATTTAAATCACCAGTGATGAAATTTTTAATGTTAATGTTTTTATAGTGTTTTCTGTCACTTTGCTCGAACAGGTAGTCCATCTCCGCTTAAAGTCGACGACACTTTTGGACACATTTCTAGTTCTCTTCTATTGGCTTTAGCTCCGGTCAGTTTGGAGGATTTTCCTCTCTTGTTACAAATAACACAATATTGTTCTTGTACAACTCAATGGCTGATTTACCAGAGTGACAGAATGCCAAGTCTGGAACGGTCCTAATAATGTTAGTAAAGCCAAAAATTCAAAATAGCTCCCAATACAACCGGTACGACTGCAGCCCAGTTAACTCAGTGCTCGGACTGAGTTATTTAGTACGAAAAGTTAAAGTTAATGCAGATTTAAACCTGCACTTAAAAACACACTAAATTAGAGAGCAAAAACAGAGCACGGAAATTGAAGCCAAGTTTTCTAAAAATAATGGAATAATAAAATAAGTCCTGGCAGATTTTTTGCAACTTCCTGGCCAATAATATTATGTTGCTTATACTCGAGAGAATCCTGAAGAAAAGTTTAGGATCCAAGAGCGGTAAAAATGTCCAAAAAAGTTCTCACTTTTACCATTCATTTGCCTTGAGTGGTAAAAGATCAATAATGTGGTATTTGTATCAAGAGAGGCAAATCCTACCCGGAACTAATGTCAATAAAGAGATATTGGGCTTTTTTTTTAATAACTGAAAAATTAAAGCGCACAAGAAAAGGTGTCCAAAAGTGTAGTACTTTACTATTATCGGGTTGAGCAAAGCACTATAAAAACCCTAATGGAAGGGATTCCAGAAAAGTTTCAAATCTTCATCACAAGTGATAAAACTATAAAAATATTCTTTTGTAAATCGTAATAATACTTTCATTAATTAAAAAATGAAAACTGTAAGTTAAGTGGTTCCTAGTGTATTCAAAAACCGAAATCGGAAACCGATTAACCGGTTTCTTGCATTTCAAAAAACCTACCGGTTTCGAATAATTTCTAATTACGAATTATTCGACATGCCGGTTTTTTTTAAGTCAGTTAACCGGTTTTTAATAGAACGCACTTTTAAGCATTTTACTAAAATATTCAGCACCATTTTTTTATATTCGGCCATGACTTAGAATATATACAATTTTTCATTCCGTGTGTTACATAAGTAAAGTACAGTATGCATATTTGATAACATATTCTGAATCGATTTTGCTATGTCCATCTGTATTAAACGTAAACACATCAATTAAATCAATTAAATGATATTCCTCTGCAAGATTTTTTATTCAGATATAGAACTATAATTTAGATATATTCAGAAATTAAAGAAAAAGTTTCTGTAAAGGAAAAAATGTGGATTTAAATAAATCCATGGTATCCAAAACACATTACTTTAAAAATGCGATACCGAAAAAGGCTACCAAAAAAACTTTTATACCCCACCCATTTAGGACATAATACAGTGCAAGTATAATTTGATGAAATCTGTCGCAAATGTTTATTTTGATATAAGAACAAACACACATTTTGATTACAATGGAATCATTATTTCAACTTCATTCCATATAAAGGTCCATGTAATGTAAAAGTTTTTTATTCGTTAAACACTTAATTGTTATTAAATAATTATCACACAAAAACCGGTTTTTTGTCATAAAACCGTATTGGAAACCGGTTTTTTTGTCATAAAACCGTATTGGAAACAGGTTTTTATTGATATCCCATTTTTCGAATAACTCCAAAACCGGTTTTCTGAAGATGTCGGTTTTTTGAATGCGCTATTGGTTCCGTTTTTATTAACATATATGTTTGTTAAGAATTTTTCGATCTCACTCCTTATTTCATAATTTGTTAAAAACATTAATTATTTCCAAAATTGAATTATTTCCAAAAAAAAAAAAAAAAATCAACAATCGACTCAGTAAGTGATTCTACCCCATACCAACATATAAAGTGCACCATAATAGCAGAACTTACTCAATATTTATTTTAGTTTTATTTAATTTAATAACTTTCTAATTTTCTTTCGGCCCCATTTTAGTTATCATCATTTGTTATGGTAATTTTAGCGATATTATTATATAATATATTTAATGAGGTAAATAGTGCTGGTTTACCAAATCCAAAATATTTGAATATTCCCCATTTGGAGGAGAATCATGTGGCGCCTAAATCTCAAATGGAATATATAAATAATATCGATTATAAATTTGATACCTTAAACACAATAATACAAAAACTGGATAAATCTTTACAAGATTTACATGAGAAATCGAATACTTGGGCCATTTTTCAACATCACATTAATTCTTGGAATGATGGTATGCGTAGTATTGAAAATAAATTAGATTTTCTAAAACGTAGTCATGAGGAGCAACAAAAACAATTAGATAAATTAGAATTTATTGTTGTTGGCCAGTCCAACAATGAGGAAATTTTAAATGATCTTAAACAAATTTATAATTTTGAGCAAAAAAATAAAAATGATTTATTATTGAAATTAAATATAATTTTAAGACATTTACAAAGTCTCTCTGCCAACGAAAATAATGAAAGAAAATCTTCTAAATTGGCCCAAATAATGGCACCCATAGGTGTCGCTTCTCATTCTTCTCAAACCTCTTGCTCTAATATAAGCAAACGTCTAGAACAACAACTAAATACTGTGGCCCATCAAATGGCTTTACAAAAGGATCTCAAACAATTGAATTCGCTTGAAAAACGAAATTCCAAAAGTTTAGAAAATATCAATCAATTACTTAATAATCATTTGGATAAACAGGATGAAATCACGATACGTTTACAAAAATCCAATGAATGTTGTTACTCGTTGGCAAGTGAATTGACAACTTTCACAGAAAGTTCAGATATTTTATTGAAACGCATAGAGAAATTGGCCAGAGATGTAAGTGTTAAACTAACTGATATTGCGGCGAAATCAAATGGTGAAAATCAGCATGATGATGTTGATGATAATGATGATGATGAGAATGAAGTTAGTGAGGGTGGGAGTGTAAATGTTGAAAAAGAAAATAATACAAATAGAGAGACATTTTCTAATGAAGATATAGATTTGGTCACATCTGCTGAGGAGCACCATGTTTTGGATAAAGAGGAAAACTCTCGGGAGAGTAATGATAATGATGAAATGGACAAAGTTGTTACGGAAATATTCGAATATGATGATAGTCATGATGTTGGTAAGTGTAATTTTTCGAAACTACCAAAGTTTCAATTGATTCTTGTAAGTGTGTTCACCCAAAATTGAATTGAATTATTGAAGTCTTAACTTTCATTCAAAATTCTCTCCAGAACATACGTTTCCATTTTGCAGCAAGAATTTTTTTTTGGAAAATTTGACTTCAATTTTAGTGCTCTGTTTCTGGATGTACGAGGATATCGTTAATCGATTCAGAATCGAATACTTAATGTTACAAACATCTGAACAAATCAAACTTTAAATTAATTAATGAAAAATGAATAATTTTTATTCTTATTATTTACCCATCATTTTAGAACTTATAAAACCCCATTTAAATGGTTGTCATGAATTGATTGATGAAATAACAGATGACCCCAATGATGATAGTGTACGTGTTGATGGCATTTATAAATTCGCATTACCCGATATCAATGAGGCTGAACGTGATTTCAATGAACGTTATTGTGTATTTCCACACACTGAAAATGATACAACAGGAATACCCTGGACTGTTATACAACGTCGTGGTCCTTATCAACAACAAGAGAATTTTAATCGTTCCTGGTCTGAATATCGTAATGGTTTTGGACATTTATCGCGTGACTTTTGGTTTGGCAATGAGTTCATACATCGTCTAGTGTATAATGATGATTATGAGTTGCGTATTGAATTGGAAGATTTTGAAGGAATCCAAAAATGGGCTGAATATTCATTGTTTCGTATTGATTCTGAAAAATATAATTATAATTTATTAATTGGAGAATATCATGGTTCAGTGGCAGATGCCATGAAATATCATAATGATAATGATTTTAGTACTTACGACAGAAGAAATGATAAAACTATTGATGCCTGCTGTTCGTGTGCCATGGGTTATGCCAGTGGTTGGTGGTTTGATAAGTAAGTTCATTTATTTGATTTGTTTTGTTTATATTTTTAAGAAAATTGAAAAAATATTTCAAAAATCTTACAGTTGTTCCGAGGCCAACTTAAATGGTGTTTATCATTTTACTCCTCTGAATCATAATTATATTGGTATTATGTGGGAATTATGGCACGGTGACTATTCTCTTAAGAAAACTCGCATGATGATACGACCACGTACATTGAATATAAAAAATTCTATAAATCATTCTCAAGTCTATAACGAATACAGTGAAGATCCATAAAGTTTTTATAAAAATTATGATGTTTATAAATTAGAAATATTTTCTAATTAATATTCTTTATATTACTAATAATTTAGATTTAAGTTTTATTTTTTAATTATTTAATCATTGAATTAATTTTATTTTATAATGTAAACTTTAAAGCTCGAGAACTTTACCCGAAATAAAATAATGTAATGATAATGTGAAAAATATATCCAGTTTTTCTATAATTTAGTTTCCGTTATAAATCATCACAGTAGAAATTTTATTGGTCTGGAAATGCATGTAAGGAGTGAGATTGAAAATTTCTTAACACACGTTTTTCATTAAAGCTTTCAACCTATATTCGAATACCCTCCATCACAAATGCCTAAGAAATAAATACATAATGTTTCGTACATGTACATTATACGCACAACACACACACACACAAACGCATAAAATATATGAAAGTATTTCTTATATATAAGAAAGAAACATAAATGATTCATAAAATTAGTTATATTTTTGGCTATAACTTCTTTACTACTGAGCCGATTTTGATAATGAGATACATATTTCTCAATATTATGACGAAATTTTATTCTAATTTGTCAATTTATAATTGATAATTCTACGAAAGTTTTTCGCTTTAATTTAGAGTTTGTCTCAGATATCGCTCTATATCTCTAAACATACTGAAGCAATTTTTCTAGTTTTAAATAGGAAACTTCTCAGGACTACAACAAATACTCTGGTCAAATTTCATTGAGCTCTGTCAATTATTGCATATGTGAGCGTGCCAACAACAGACAGGCAGACGGACATGGCTCATTCGTTGCATATTTTAATGTGATGCAAGAATATATCTATGTAATGGGGTTTAAGATGATTCCTTTTTAGCATTAAAAATGGAATGACAAAATTAATATACCCTCTTCACCGATTGTGGTGGTGGAGGGTAAAAAAAATATTCTTGCTGCATAAGGGATAATGAAACGTATGTTCTGAAAGTTAAGGAACCAAAAGTAGAAAAAATTTCCGAAAACTTTCTTGGTAACGTAAGTAAAATACAGTTGCGACAAATACTTAATAATGACATTCTGTCATTATGGTAAACAAGCCATGGAATGGTACAAAAACAATAATGAGGTATTTGTACCAAGAGATGCAACTACTTCAACCAGCTCTTAGCTTAGGTCAGTGGAGATTTATTGGGGTCTTGTTAAAAGAGAATTGAAGAGCACAAGAAACTGTCCAAAAGCGTAGTAAATTTTAAACTGAAAGTGACGGAAAGCTCTATAAAAACCTTAATGGAAGGATTTCCGAAAAAAGTTCAAAATTTGATCACTCACTAGTGATTAAATTTTTAGCAGCGTTCCTGTCAGAAAGCATAAACTGCATTAGCTTTAACTTTTCTTATTAAATAGTCCAAGCACTGAGGTAACCGAGCCGCTTTCCTACCAGATATGTTGGAAGCTCTTTTGAAAATCTTTTTTTATTTTTTCAAGTTTTCCCGGTACAGTTAACCAAAATTGGAAATAGTTTGATGACAGACTTTTGAATGCTGACATGTTTTACAAAGGCAACTTGATCGAAAAAAATCAAATAATAATTGAGTTAAAAGTTTTAATGACAAAATTTTCCGAACTCAGCAGCTTTGAACAACATTCACAGAGTCGATAGAAATTCCAAGATTTCAAGTTATCATATGAATGCAGTACTTGGAGGCCGCCTACATCCCATTGCTTGCGGCACAACTTCAAGGCCAGACCATTAATCATAACAGTTAACTAACTTGCTTTTACAGTTGTTACAACAACAACATCTCCTCGGGCAATCTAGTATTTAAAACACTGTTCTTGAGCAAAACAATATAAAAAAAATATTACAATTTTCATTTCAAAATCAATCAATAATTTCAAACATTATTTATATATTTTTTTATGCATTGGTTTTGTTGGTTTTATTACATATTATTTTTCTTTATATTAATATATAACTTTACATATTTCTTTATATATTTTAAATTAATATAACGCAATTATAAATTGCATCTCTTTTTTTATTGTAATTAAATATTTAAACAATAGAATTTGATAAAAGTGTATGATGATTTAATTTTAGAAGGGAAATAAGTTGATAAATTTTCAAATTGTTACAACTAGAACTACAAGTAAAGTAAAGAGCAAGCTCACAGTGAGTCCAATTCGATTTTTACTTTTTGGAAATAATTCGGTAACTTTTTAAACTTTTAGAGATATTTTAATGAAAAGTGTTTTTATTAGTTGATTTGGAGGAACACAAGCCCTCTATTGTCTGGCCATTATGGGGGCCATCCGGCAGAAAATACTTTTTACGTGTTTACCAAACATATGTTGATATATATAAGGGTTAATAAAAAATAATACCGGCATTTTTCCCAAAATTTACAAAGTTTGGATAGGGCATGTGGGTATGTTTCTGCCCCAATGGCATCTGGATTTAGTTAACACGAATTCTTATTAAGATTTCTTTATTAAACAATAAAAAGCATAAAGCACAAAGCAAATAAAAAGGTTTTAAAAGTTAATAAATGTTGCCACCTTTTTGCAAAAAAAAATCCCCAAAAGAAATAATTTTTTAATGTTCCAACTTCAGATTAATTGCACCATTATTTTTAGGAATTTAATAGAGGATCAGGCAGATAGTAAGTTCGCTATCTTAAATAAACAAACTAAAAATAAGTGAGAATGCCATATTTAGCTATGACGAATCTGTAATACCCTCCACCACAAATGCGTGTGAAGTAAATACGTTATGTTTTATTCCAACATTCATATACACTCACAAACTTATACATTATATTTAAGTTTCTCTTAAATATAACACGGGTACACTTAATGTCACATAAAATAAATTATATTATTGTCTATAACTTTTTCTTACTGAACCGATTTTGATAATTTTCGGAATTCTAATTTGTCTATTTGTAAATGACAATTTGTTGAAAGTTTTTCGCTAGAACTTAGAGGTTGTTTCAGATATCGATTTATATCTTTCGACATACTGAACCGATTTTGCTGGTTTTAAATAGGACTTTTTTAGGACTATAACAAATACTAAGGCCAAATTTTATTGTGTTCTGTCAATTATTGTGGATGTGAGATAGACGGGCGGACGGACAGAAAGAGGGACATAGCTAAATAGAGTCAGATATTGACTTAATGCAAGAATATATATATACGTTATGGGGTCTGAGATGATTCCACCGAGGAGGTGGTAAACTTTGGAGGGTAATTGACTAAGCCCCTGACCATATATGGGGGGACATCTCAGCTCTAACAATGTGAAATTTCATTAAGATATCTGTAAAGGTTAAAAAGCTACAGAATTATTAAAAGATAAAAAATCGAATTAGACATAAAGGAAAAGTAGAAAGAAAATAAGAAAATAAACATAATGATTAAGATAAAATATTAAACCAAAGAAAATTAGAGAAAAATTAATTAAACAGAAATTATTAACTAAAAACTTAAGCATAATTTTATTCAATTATAAATTGAGCTTTTCAAATAATAATAAAAATAATAGTTTGTTTTTGTTTTGTTTCTGGTAATCATGTATATAGTTAAAGTTAATATTTTTAATTGTTTTTCTTTCTTTTTTTAGTTTTGTTTAATTATTTAAAGCCTGAAATATTTAAAACGCATCTAGGCTGAAATGCGTTTAAGCTTAATTATTAATTAATTAATTAAATTTGTTAAATGTATTGTGTGTATGTGTGTGTGTTATGATTTCTTTTTTATATAAACTTTTAGTTTAGTTTTATAGTTTTTTATGCTTACTTTATTTAATTAAAAATAAAACAAAGAAAAAAACAATTCAATGGTTTATATGGGGGGCTGGTGGCATTTTAAAACTAAAAAAATAATATGTTTTTTTTTAATTTAAAAAAAATGTTTAATCAATTGTTTTTACTGCTACTTAATAAAAAATATTTACATTTGTTTTTATTGTTATTATTATAATTAAGAATTATTATTATTATTACTAAACGTATCTTAAAGGAAAAGCCTGTTTTCTTTTTTATTATTAATTATTATTTTTAATTTTATTATTATTATTTTTTTTTTTTTTTTCAAAAAATGACTGACTATTTCGTAAGTTTAAAGGCTTTTCGTTAAAAACTTTTTTTACAGCAAAGAAATCGTAATATTACAAATTTTTACACATTTTCTTTTAATTCAATTATATTATGGTATTTGTTTAACACAAATGCATTTAATATTTATTCTCTTTTTTTTAATAATAGTTTTTTTTCCTTCATATTTTTGTAATAAAAATATAAATAATAATCCAGTTTAAAAATAATTAATATTTATAAATTTCCTTTCTTTTTAATTAAATTTTTAAAATGTTATATTTTTTTTTTGTTTCATGTAAATTAATATTTTGTTTATTTTTTAAGAAAGTGCTTTTGTTATTGTAATTTTTTTATAGAATTTTTCTTTTTTTTATAACATTATTTTAAAAATTAAATTTTTAATTTAATAAACATAACAAAGTTTAAATATATCTGCTAATTATTACATACGTACATACATATATATTATATATGTGTTTGTGTTAAAATGAAATAATTATTAATTAATTTATATATAAGAGAGTTTGTTTGTTAGATTTTCATCAATAGAAAACATCAAACCTTTTAGAAAACATACATATACAGTGTTGTTCGAAACTCATGCAACTATTTCCCACCAAGTACCCAATATGTTTATATGTGCCTCTTTAAAAAATAATGAATGAATGGATACATTAATGAATGGTCCGGTCCTTTAATCTAATAATAACAATAAACACTTTTCTCTACTTTAGAAATGAAATTAACTAAAAAATTCTTTGTTCGAAACCTTAGAAACTTTAATATTGCTCTGCCAAAAAAAATCAAATACAACAAAATCAAAAGAATATAGATAAATTTCCTTTTTTGAGAGATATTTAACAAGGCCGTCGCTATAATACTCTACACCACATTGTCAGTTATAAAAATGACAGCTACGAAAAATCTTTGAATGATCCTCGTATAATTTGTTTTCTCTTATTAATGCCATAATGAGCAGTTCATTATTACGATACTTTCATTTAAATGAAATGTATGCGATTTCTTTGTGGACGCGATTTAAGCATAAGACCTTATTTATATTTAGTGCTTTTATCCTATTCCTATGGGGAATATTTGTATGGGAGCCAATTTCAATAAGCGTTAAGTTATCTTCAAAACTGCGAACTGTATTTTGTTCATACATGGAAATGGAGCCAACCGGTCAGGCAGATGAGCAGCTGTTGTACTTAACAACTACATTTGTTAGTTTTGGCTCATATTGTGGTCCAACCTCAGCCTAAGAAATTGAGCAACCTCAATTGTTTGAGTCTATAGATTTCTGGAACTGAGTGAAATTGGATTGGAGTGGCAGTCGAATAAATGTCGTGTTACCACATCTTAGGTCAATACGAGACCAATAGGCATTGAGCCTTATGTTTCATCCCGTTTTCAATTGTGCCAGAACCGTGCACATTTTTTTCATTATCTGCAATCGATAGAAGGCGGCCACCAAGCACGACGGTAACTTGAAACTGGGAAATTTGCGTTGCCTTTGTATCATGTGGACTTCATGCAAGTTCAATACAAGATCAGTAGACATTGAGCCGATCTCAGTTGTGCTCTTGAAGAGCATAGCTAATTTTGTTAATTGTCTGCAATGGATGGTGTATGACCTCCAATCAAGACATTCATACGGTAAATTGAAACACCAGAATTTGTGGCGTCCCTGTAAATGTCGTTCAAAGCTACGATTTCCGATCTTATGAATTGTTCGTATAAAGTTATGTTATGCAATATTGATGTTAAGATGTACGAAAATTTATAACCGGTTGGTTATAAATGAAAGCTGTAAGAAATTATGGACCGACTCCCTTAAAATTTCTTACATCGAATTTTGCTTATTTTTATCATAATTTCACCAATTATTTTTATGATATTTGTAATGGACCGATCCATCTATCATTTGGGACATGAGCTTATGAGCTTAAACCCTTTTAAGAGAGGAATATTTGTATTATCGACAATTTCAAAAGGCATCGTCCTTGGGCTAAAACTATGACAACTGCCAGATTTCATTTAGATATCTGTAAAACTTTGACCTGCATTTTACTCACAAGATTTACGTAGACAATCAGCCATTTGGACGAACTAACGGACATCATTATATCGAGAATGTTATTCTTAGACGAGTGGGGTAATAATATTTTACAACTTTAGCACTAATGCATAACTCCAACCATAATTCTACTCCGTTGCAAACAAAATTAACTTTAAAAGCCTGTTAACACGTAAACAAATTAAGAAGCTTCATGACATCTTAGAAGCTTTCTTGTAAGCATGGGCTTACAAAAAGGCCTTGGTTACAATTCTATATTGATATTGATTTTATTTGATTTTTATCAACGTTGTTGTTTGATTTGTATTCTGCTATTCACATATGGATTAGACTTAAGCGATATGGAGGACCGATGCATTTAGCGGTGAATCTAAACTTAAGAATGTGTCATATAAGAAAACCAAAGAAAAAGCGGCTTCATCCATGGTCTACCAAAGACTGGAAATGGCAATGTTTTGTGGAATTTATGAATTTGTTTGTAGCTGATAAGCCGCCTAAATTCAGAGTAGAAGACTATGTCAACATCTATTTTAACAAAACAAATTAAAAATTATACGAAATATTAAAAATTGTTTAAATTTCGAACAGATAATTTCTAAGTTAATTTTTTTTTTTTCATTTTTAGATTATAAACGTATTATGAAATACGAAAACTCTATTCAAAAAGCAAAATATAAAAAAAAATTGTTTACTTACTGTGAAGGAATCGCTTAAGTTTCGAACAATACTGTATGTATAAGACTTAGAATATTTTGTGGTAATTAAAAATATAAAATTAAATGAAAAAGAAAACAAGTGAAAATAAAAGCGTTTTGTTTTTTTAAATTTTTTTACGTAAACGTTCTTCGGTTTCTCCTCGCCATTCCGGATCATTGGGATCATCATCTTGAAATGGCTCTTCATCGGATGTTTCTGCCTCACTATCACGTTGATGTTTACGTTGCTGTCTGCCCACATAGGCACCATATTGATCACCATACACATCATCGTCGTCATCATCATAAAGACTACCAACACCACCTGTAAAACTTCTAGATGTAACATGTCCAGTGTTTACACTATCAGCTGTTAGGTGATCGTCATTTGGTGCTAAGTGATGTTTGGGATAATCATCGTCATAATCTTCATCATACAATAGCATATCACCATTTTCATTGCTATCATCCGCTGAAATAGGTCTTAAATTTTTATTAGTTTTGGCTCCTTTTGTACGTCGACTACCACTTCCACTGGTAGCAGTCGTTGTAGCTGTTGTTATTGCATCTCCACACATTGTTGAGGCTCTTGAGGTACGTTTTGAAGTGTTACCACTTGTAGCACGTTGATGTTTATTATTTAGGAATCCACCCAAAGACATTATTCCGCCACCTCCACCACCTGGAAGATAACAATCATCGAATCGTTTGCTGTCTTCACTATGATCGCTGGGCATAGCACGTAATAGTTCCTCAAATTGTTCATCGGTTAGGGGGAATGTTAGGGGTTCGTAGGGAGGTATTAGCTGAGGAAAAATAATTTATTAAATGTACTTATTATTTTTTATAAAACGATCTTGTATTAAAGATGTAAGAGTGTAAAAGTCCCATAAGACCCACTATATAATACCCTACACCATGGCACAGGCTTTAAGTTTTATGAATCGAGCCTTGTATAATTTTATTCTATGATTCGTATTAGGACGATTTGGCTTTCTTGGTAAAAATATCACAATATTATTCTTGCACCATAGTGAAATGATAAAAATTTAGTCTAAAAAAAGTGGACGCTTTATGAAGTCTTATGAATTGAAACCGTTTTTTTCTTCTAAACATTCCTCGATGTTCTCTACTTTTGTCACAACTGCATATTGCTGGACATACCAAGATCATTTTTGGAAATTTTGATTTTTTTATGTTCTAAAATTTTCTTTAACATTCTCTCGAGCATCAGTAACATAAAAAATGTATGACCAAGAAGTTAAGAAAAATCTACCACAACGTACATTTCGTCATCCATTATGCATCAAGAGTAGAGCTTTTTGAGCCTTTTCTGTTTCTTGATGTCTTGAAAGCTTTTTTGAAAATGCTTTCTATTTTATTGGCTTCCCAAACATCATCATCTATCTAAACAAAGTTTTCTATTAATGGACAAGTTCTCCTGCATTGGAAACAGTTTGACGGCAGACCTATAAATGTTTGGCCAACTTTTTGTAGGACCAAATTGGGTTTTCTTGAAAATCTTGGGTAATTTTAGAACGCATTCTATTCACTCATTTCATTAGATTAACAATACATTAATTTATTATAAATGATGGTATCAATACCATTTAAAAATATTAACACTTACCTCTTTTGAATCAGGTGTTGAACTGCGTCTTTCGACTTCTCGATCACGTTTTGATGAAGTTGTGCGTCTCCGTTCGTAACGCTTACTACTAAGGGTAGGTAAAGGACCAACACCCAAGAAAGATGCTACAAATAACAATCAAATATAAACATTTGATAATTGTTTGCTCTCATATGAATTATAAATTACTTACTTGAATTATCGCCTGCTTCGGAATTTGTATCTAAAGGATTCATAGGTGTAGCAGGATTCAAAGGTGAAGGTATGCTCTAAATATAAAACCAATTAATTAAATATATGCTTCTATTCATATTCTTAATAAAATAATAATAATAATAATAATAATAATATAAACATACCTCCAAATCACCCCCACCCACACTGGGTGTCTGTGGTGCTGGTGAACTAGGATCCGGGGTATTTGCACCACTTGATTCGGCTCGACTGTCTATACGACGATTAGCTCTCGATCTTGTACTCCAGGGGAATTTAAGGTATGTTTGAAATTTACGTCTTTCCTCGGTTAAAGCTCTTTCATGTCTTAAAAACATGGCATCATCGGATATGTCTTCCTCCTCTTCAATGCTAACTTTAGAACGGTTTTGCAACGATATTTTCTCATCATCATCAGCATTTTCATCTAGTTTCTCAGTTTTTATTGCATCTTTCTTGTCCTTCTCCTCTTCAATTACTACTTTATTAACTGGATGATCTCGATCTTTACCAACATTATCTATCACACTTGATTCCAATTTAGGTTTTTTTAATTCTGGTTCTTCTGTAGTTTCGCCAACAACAACACAACTACCACCCTCAACCGCTGCCGCAACAACAACAGCAACTCTATCATTTTGATCATCATTATCCCTACTCATTTGAAGTTTTGTATCTTTATCTTCATCCTTAGTCTCTGTCACCAACAAATGGTTATCATTCTTTATAATGTTATCATTGTCATTATTGTTTGACGCAGAATTTGTGTTATTTTCATTTTTCTTCTCCAGTTTGCAATGACTCTCTTTGGAATTTTTATCTTCTTGATCATTTTCATTTTTATTTTTAGTATCCTCTTTAGAATCTTTTTCACTATCTGCTTGTTCCGCTTTAACATTATCTTCTAATTTATCATCATTAATAAGACCATTTGTTAACACTTTACATTCGGATAATGATGATGGTGATGATGTCTCTATAAATGTATTGTGATTTTTAGAACATTTTAATTTGTTAGATTCTTCATTATCATTTTCAATGACACGCCACCTTATAGAGAAAGAAACAAAATAAAGACAACCAATGTATGATTATTGTATATGAATATATATATTTTTTGTACTTACTTTGGTGTTGGAATTTCTTTGTAGGGCAAAATCTCAACACGTGTAGCTGCAGCAACACTGTATGGTATCACAATATTGTCAATATCGTATGATGTACGATTTTTTCGATCCAGGGATCTAAAAGAAGACAACAGTAAAAATAACTTTATTATTAAAAAACTTCCACTCATTTTGAAATGAAAAAAAAAAAAAAAAACAACTAAGGAGTAAGATCGAAATATTCTTAACACACGTTTTTCATAAAAACTTTTAACCCAAAAATTATTTGATTTTTATTTTCAATTGTAAAACGTGTCAGTTTAATGTCAAAAAAATGAATATATTGTTAATCTGATTAAAATGGTTGACCGACCAGAAAAAGTGTGTACTCAATTTACTTAATATTTTCAACAAAACCCAAGTTGATCCTACAAAAAGTTGACCAAGCATTCAATGGTCTGCCGTCAAACTGTTTGCAATGTACAAGGAGAATTTGTTGTTTTTAAAGCCAAAAGAATAGAAAACTTTTTCAAAAGAGCTCCCAACCCATCGGGTAGGAAAGCAGGCCGTATAGATTAATGCTTGGACACTAAAATGTACGAAAAGTTAAAGCTAATGCATGTTTAAAAGCATATAAGGCTCAAAAAGATCACGGACATTGAAGTCAAGATTTTTAAAAATGTGTTCAAATGTGTGGACTACCTGGTTGAGCAAAATGACAGAAATCACTATATAAATGTAACTAAAAGGGTTTCCGAAAAACTTTCAAAATTTCATCATTAGTGATAAAAGCCATATTTTCTTTTGTTAATTGTAATAATAATTTCAATAAAATAAGAAAAAATTAAATTTAGTGCTTTCGTTTTTATTAACATCTATGTATGTTAAGTATTTTTCGATCTCACTCCTAAGTGTAATCCATTTAATAAAATTAGAATATGATCAAAAAACTTACCTTTCATATTTGTGATAATTATTGCCGCTGCTGCCGTGTGTTGGTGATGAAGTGCGACTGCGAACATTAAAATTTTCTCCTGCTCCTCCCCAAAGTTCATGATTAAACATATAATTTGAATCTCCATTATATAGACTGTTACTATTTGTGTTATTAAGATGATTATAATGGTGAGAATTAGTTGCTGTTGATGATGAAAGTTTACGATGTTTGTTACTTTTGCTGCTGATGTTGTTGTGGTGGTGGTGGAGGAGGTTGTGGTGATTGGAGATCAATGATGAAGGTGTTTGGTTGGGATTGTATTGATCGTAATTTATTGGGAGACAATCGCTCGTTTGATGTACATACTTGTTGTTGCTGTTGTTGGGCGTTATCGTCGTTGTTAATATTGATCCTGCTGTTGGTGTCGTTAAACATGTTGGTGGTTGCAGAGAATTCATCATTAACTCCTTTGAATTCTCGTCCCTTATTAATAGACTGTTTTGTTTCTTCGCATTCTTTGTTATGCTGCCCTCTATTATTTGGTATAAATGATTTTTCCAGAAATTTAAATGAAATTGGATAACGTTATGGTTTGTTTTGATTATAAAATAAATGTTTGATGTAGATGGAATAATAGATGGCATATTTTTGTTCATTTAAATCGTTTTTCGTTTTCGTTGCAAGTTGTTGAAGGACAAGACAAGACAAGGACATCGTTTAAATTATAATGTTAAAAGAAAAAAATCGTTGGAACCAATATGCGTGTAAATTGATACAATAGAAGATCAACGTATACACAGAGAGATAGAGAAGAGAAAAATGAAAAGAAAAAAAAAAGATGCAAAAATTGTTTTTGTTTTATGTTAATATCAATTATCGAATTTTTCATGTTTACAATAATTTACTGTTGGCCACAAGTGGCGTTGTGGACGTAGTAGTAGAAGTAGACAAAGAAGTTGATGTACCATTTCCTACATCATTTAATGATGTTGTTGCTGTTGACAACGTTGCTGCCGATGATTTTGTTATGCCTGATTGCGTCCCCGCCGCCGTTGATGATGCTGTTGATCCGGTTGATGTTGTTGAATTAGAATGTTTTCCTCCAGTTTTTCCTTCATCATTATTATTAAGTCTATCCTTCTTTTTAATGTAACGTCGTTTCGCTGGAGGAGCTTCACTATATTTTTTCGATGAAGATGAATGATGCCCGCCGGCAGCAGCAGCAACTGCTTCACGTTCGGCCCTCCAAACATTTTTAGCAATGTTTTTAGCCTGACAACGCATAACACGTTGCTGCCATTCGGGCTGTTTAGCAATGGCCTCAAAATGCAAGGCATTATTTACATCTATTGGAAATGCGTATTAAAATCAAACAAAATATATTTGAAATTCAAAAAATAAGAAGAAGAAAAATACAATAAATAAAAATTTTACTTACTTTCTCTAAAACTTAATACCGGATGATAGCCAGAATCTAATAATGCTATACGATCTGACATCATCATGGTATCGGGCAGATCTCGAGGTGCTGTTGGATCTAAACGACCCGTACACAAAGCACATGGATGTAAAGGCCACTGACAACCACATTTAATGGTGCTTCAAAGAAACGAAATAAAATTTTATTGATTTTGTTTTACAAATAAAATTTTCATTTTAGTTTTAAAATATTTAATTTACCTTGGCCTCGCTGCCTTCTTTGATATTGTATGAATATTAGTTGTTTGTATGAGTTTTCTTTTGCGAAATAATGATGGAACATAGCCACGAGTTCGACATGAACCGATTAACTCTTCATCATTATCTTGTTCTGTTGTTGATGTTGTATTATCACACGTAACTGGTCCTTTGGAACGTAATATTTCCTGATGCAGTTCACTGTGTTGACGTATTTTTATTTCTAAATCGGATATTTGAGAAAGCAGCCACGACCAGCGTGATGCAATGGCCGCACGATCACGTGAATAACGCCAAGCGGCACGTTTTGTTCTATAAATAAATAAATAAATAAAAATATGAATCTATCGCAGTAAATGTAAGAAATGTAATGTAAGAAATCATGCATAAACTGCGCAGAAGGAATAAGGCCCTCAAAGCTCTGACTGCCAGTACTTGAAATATTGATAAAGTAACTTGATTAGCTGTTGAAATGTTCTTAACACACCAACTAGGAGACAAAAAATGAATGTAAGGATTGGATACTTTAATCATTCAAACTTTTGACACAAGTATCAGAAAAAAGTGCGTAATAAAATTATAAATATTTTCAACAAAGTCCTAAAAAAAGTTGGACAGCATTCAAAGGTTTGGCGTCAAATTGTTTTCAAAGTTATTAATTCATTTGGATTCATGGTCCGTATGATGTTTTTAAAGCCAAAAAAATAGAAAGTATTTTAAAAAGAGCACCCAAGACATCCGCTAGGAAAGCCGCCCGGATTATCCACGCTTATACTATTTGAAAGGATAAATCAAATGCAGGTTAAAAAACATAGAAGGGTTAAAAAAGTTTCTGACACAAACGCTGCTTCAATTTTAGAGACCAAAAACAGAGAACAAAAAAATTAATTTAAGTTTTCTAAAAAAGTATTTAAGCATTCGCAACTTTCTGATAAAAAATTGTATGTTGCTGATGATTGAGAAAATATTGAAGAAAAGTTTAGAACCCAAAAAGAAGTCAAAATTCTTGACAATCAATATGCATTTCCAAAAAAGAAGGCAATCATTCATATAAAAACCTTAATTTACATCAAGAAATTTTTACAAGAGTGGCTGCCCCTACGCGCATATGAAAGCGTTAATGGAAGGATTTCCGAGAAAGATAACAAATTTCATCATTCGTGATTAAAACTGTTTAAATATTTTTTCAATTAAGTCCTTAGATGCGTCTATTTAGGCACGTTAAATGTTTACATTATCTCAGATAATTTTTTTATATTATCTCAAATATTCATTCATAAGAGACCTTAAATAATTTTACTTATAATAGGAATTCATTTTAACAAGAAAAAAACTTACATAGGCAGCGTTTGTTGTTGGGTATTATTGTATGTAACCATTTCATCTGCAGATTCTCCACCAGAACTTGATTCTGTAGCATCTGAATCGATGGCTTTTTGTACCTCTGACATTTCAGTTTGTAAAAGTCCCGCCACCTGTGACAATTCATCGGTAACATTCTCTTCCAATGTAGCCACTACCACTTCCTCAGCTTTAGATTCACTAAAATGTGCTGATTTAGAAAGAGAGGAGGCAGCATTTGAAGCAACTTGAGCTTCCATCATGGCTTTTTTAGTTTTCTTATGGGTTATATTGATTAAACTGGCCGTTGGTGTTGTACATAATTGTTGGGCATTTGCCACAGATTCAATTTTACGCAATAATGTTGATATTTGATTTGCGGGTACCAGGGATTCATTAACATCCTTCCAATCTGTGGGAGGTGGTCGTGCTGCTATAACTTTTAAAAAACACTTTGTTGGATCAACGGCACCTGCGTTTTCGCTTTGTTGTAATGCTGTAGCATTGGTGACACCTTTACTCGCCTGACGTGCGCTCCACTCAAATAGACCAGCTATTTCTTCGCTGGTATGTTTACACATATAACGAGCTTGTAACTTTCTTAAACGTCTCATTAGAAAGTCAATTTTTCTTTGCATATGTTGCTGACGTTTTTCCATTTCCAGTTGTCCTTCTTCCATTTGTATTGGTTTAACCAATTGTATGGAGGGATTTGTAACTGCAATATGACTTTGGGAGTTTGTAGAAATAGCACCACCACTTCCAGCATTTCCACTCAATTCGGTTTCATTAATTTTCATATACACCTCATTGAATAGAACATTTAGGTCACAAACGTTGAGATCAGATGTTGTACCGCCTTCAAAACCTTTTAGCACCTTAAAGACTTCTTCAATATCTTGATCTTCCAATTCGGCGGTACCGCCAACATTTTCCGTGTCCTTAATGAATGTTTGTGTCATATTTCCTACCGTACCCATGGAATTTATGGAGGAGCTTGTACTGTGGGGGGTATTAAAACAATTTGCTTGTTGCGGCTGCGTATGAGGTTGCTGTTGTTGCAATTGTAGTTGTTCTTGCTGTTGTAACTGAAGCTGTAATTGCTGATTTGTTTGAACTTGTTGAGCGATGGGTGTTGGTGGCGTATGTTGTAATTGTTGCTGAAGCTCTTCTAAATCATGCGATAACGATTGCTGGTGTGTAGGTGTACGTGGTGGGGTGGCGGTTGTTACAGAATTTTGATTTGTTTTTTCATTTGTATCTAAATCATGATTATTAGGAGGTGGGGAATCAATTGCTGTACCATCCAATTGACTTAAACGTTCTGTAAAAAAGAGAATATAGAAATATATTGGTATTAATTTGTATTAATTTGTTTATTCATATGATGAAAATGCAGGTGTCTTAATCGCTTAACCCAAAAAGAAACCTAATTTTTAATAAATAAAAATATTGGTCCATTGTATCAAATTGCTATACTTTTATGATTTTTATAGAGCAAATATTTTCCCCTGCTCCCATCGAAAAATTATCTATTCAAATTTATAGCATTTTGTTTTCTACTGATCAGATTTTTCGTTTAAAAAATAATAGACATTATGGACAAGTGTTTTCTTTTTTTAAATCACATCGTTGTGTTTGAACTGAGACCCTAAATAAACAAACAGACCGAGACTTTAGTCTTTAAATCTAATCTGGTATAAACTAAAAATAGTTTTTACTTCATGGACTTAAATATTTCTTCTTAATGTTTTACACGAAATTTCCAACTCTCATTTTTTTCTTACCTTCCAAATTATCTTCAACTTCTGAAGCAGTCATCGTTGAATCAGTACTAACTGGCGGTAATTCTTGTACAGATAAAATCTCCAATTTTGATGAAGACTTCTTTGTAGCCGCAACATCTTCACATGAATTGGGTGAACCAACAGGTGTTTCATGTACACCAGCATCATTAGCCGTATCGATGAAATTATCCGGTGAGGATTTTTCATTTTTTAGCTCACTGTTGTCCTCATGATCATCATTATACTGGTTACTATTGATTTCTGTTAATACTTCTTTTTCTGCTTTAAAATTATCATCTTTTTCTTTTATATTTTTTTCGGATTTATTCTTCTCCAAAGTATCTAAATCTTTTTCTACCGTTATTGTTGTTGTTGATGATGTATCGGCAGTTGTAGCTTTAGTATTTATTTCTGCTTCATTTGTTGTTGTTACTGCAGTAGTTTCTTGAACTTTTGACGACTTTTTTAATTCATTTAACTGCGCCTCCATGTGCGCAGTAATTGTTTTATTTGTTACGGGCTTAGCAGCAACTATGGAGGGAGAAGATGCAACTGATTTTAAAACAACAATATCCGAATCGACAAATGTATCCTCCTCTTGTATAATTGGCGATGAAGGATCACCTGAAGTTTTAACCAAATTAACGTCCTTCAGTTGATTGCGTAAACAAATTTCAGCAGTTATAGCTTCGTTTGTTAAATCGGCCAACAACTGGGCAGTTGAGGTATCCTTCGTATTATCCTTAATTGTATCCAAATTTGGACTAGTACTATTAATATTGTTATTATTGAGAATCTTATTTTTATTATTATTATTTAATGGGGCTGTACTTAAGCCCATTTGCTCATTCTTTGTACACGAGCTGTTAGTGTTAGTGTTGTTGGAATTGATGATAGAAGTGCCAATTTCATGAGCACTTTCCACCACCAATTTTGATATTTTTCTTGTTATTGTATTCGGTTGTAAAGTATCCGTCGTGTTCCCGCCGTTTAAGACTGGCGAAGCTGGTGAAGATGTTGGTGTCACAGCCAAATTACGCTGTTGATTATCTCTGGATCGTGTTATACGTTTTGATGTAGTTGGTGTTTGATTAATTATTGCACCTCCGCTACGATTGCGTTTTTCACGTATATTTGCGTTAGCCGTATTAATATTTGTATTATTGATACCACTTTTATTATTACTGGTCAATGACGACTCAAGTTTTCTACTTGATCTTGTTGTAGGTGTTGTTGTGGCCGCTACCGCTGACTTTGTTAAATTTTCGGTTGGACTTAATGGCTCAGTAAGAGCTGGCGCCATATTGTTGAAGCTTGCTGCATTTATAATCAAATTTTCTGCATTTTTTCTGTATTTTTTTTAAACGATTAAACGTTCCTTATGAAGTGAATAACGAAGTTGTATCTGAAATTAGAAAAATGTGTTTATGTTACAAAATTTTTCGTTATAAATTGGAATGAATTTAAAAATATATATAATCGGAATTCACATAATATAAAATCAATTCACATAAAATGCATTTCGTACTCTAAACAGTTTGAAAATTTTTATTTTTCTTTTTGAATTACAAATACAGATTAAAGAAAACAGAGAATGTGAATCGAAAGTAAACATCTAAATGATGGTAGACTTCTAAATTTTTCCGAAATATTTCAACACACAGAAAAAATCCACGAAGGAATGGGATGTGAAAGTACCCTTTGTGTTATCTATAAAGGGAGGAATTAATAGGGTGGAATAAATAAGTAAAGTTAGTAGTTAAGAAACTAAAGAAATAGGTAGGAAACAGTGACTGTGAAGAAATCCAAGGTGCCAAATATATATATCTCACATATTAGTAATCGGCAAAACACTCACAGATTGCAGCGAAATGTTGCCTAGATTCGCATCCATCTGCAAGCCACCCCTGACCTTATTCCGACAACTTCTGCAAAAGTCATTCAAAAGAGTGCCCAGATACTGCAGCACTATGTGTCCTGACCCTATCCACCTATAAGGGACCGAATTGCAGCCTTGCTGTTGGTTATATCTAAGCCAATTGGTTGCTATATAAAATCTCAGCTTTCAGAATATTTCATTCATTGCGACGTTTGAAAGACATTCGGAGGTTGATTTTTTCCAAGAAGAGACCATCATTATTTTTCATACCATCAATGTAGATGCCCAATGCACCAGTAAAAAGTAATGACAAAAAGTTCAAGACATGAACGATGCTAAATATTTAGAGGTCAAATAGAGAGCACGAGTTCTCCAATGTATTCTTGCTGCATAATGGATAACGAAACGTGTGTTCTGACAGATTTTATGTTGCTAATGCTCGAGAAAATGTTGAATAAAAGTTAAGTAATCAAAAAGCACTTAAAATTTTTCAAAAAGTTATTGTTATGGCAAGCAATATGAAGTGGCGACAAATTAAGCCAATCATTTGTTACAATAACCTCTATTAATACCAAAATTTACAACAAAGAATGTTTACAAAAAGGCTACTTTCACATATAAGACTAGCTAATGTGTCAACTTATTTTTGGTCAAACTTGGGATCTAGTTACTATGATCTACAAGCCATTAAGTGGTACAAGAATTATAATGTGGTATTTGTACCGGGAGAGAGAGACAATTTCTTAAGCTTAAGTTGGTTGAGAGATATTGGGCTCTTGTTAAAAGAGAATTGAAGAGCACAAGAAGGTGTCCAAAAGTATAGTCGATTTCAAACGAGAAAAGTGATAGAATATATTGCTTTCAGCAGTGGGTATTCGAAAACCCACCCATAAAATTGATTAAAATCAATAATATAATAATTTCAATAAGTTTAGCCTTTTTTGTTTTTATTAATATATATGTAAGTTTAGAATATTTTGATTACACTATTTATATTATCTGAAACTTCATTTTATCGTCCTTCAAATGGTGGCCATAATGTTGATACAGTGGTTTCCCGATTTAACGAATGATAAAATGTCAGACGATAAATACGTTAAAGTGGATCACGTTTCCACATCCAATCCATTTATAATGCCTTAAATTGTAAAATAGAACCACTTATTGGCACATTAATTTTTCCTTTGTTTTGAAATTATTTAAACAATTCTGTTTCCATTTTTGGAAAATATGTTATTGCTCTTCTGTATTTTAATACAAAATTTATTTCCTTTTTTAACAGTTTTGTTTTTGCTATGGTGCATAACGATAAATTTGAATCAATAATATATTTAAATGATAAACCATATGAATCCATATTAAAATGATAAATCAGATATCAGGATTAATCGTATTAATCCTTCATGTCAACCTATTGGGAAAAATACTCTTAAAACAGTCATAGAATAAAATGTTCTAGATATTATTTTCGACAATTTTCATTTATCTCTATAGGTTTTTATGTGTGTTTTTAAAAAATCATAGAGATTTTGAGTACAAATTTAATGGATTTGTTCGTAATATAAGGTACTCAATAAGAAAATTAAATCTCATATTCGCTACACTGAATATTCCTTAAACCGGCAAACTTTCCATTTTTTAGGAACAATTATAAATTCACAATAGATAGATTTTTTTAATGTTTTAAAGGGGTAACGCAAAATTTAATACCGCTCTTAAGTAGTTTTGGAGATATAGGGATTATTTGTTTTGCTATTAGAATCTCATTTCTCATTCTCACAAATTAGAACTGTATAGAATTAGAATAATTGAAATAAGAATTTTAATGATGGCATCTGTACTGATTAGTATATTTCAGTAAAGAGTAAATATGCCACAGATGGATTTATACAATTTCGCCCGTTATCTCTCATTAGAAGGTACTTAAATGTATCAATATTATAAAGCGGGACTAAAGGAATGATACACAACTACACAATTTTTTAAAGTTTTTACTATTTAAACTTCCACATTGTCCAAAGATGGCTCTTATATATTCTAACAGGCATAAATTACTCAAATTCATTTTTTTTATATAAAAGTAAAGCCACCTACAAAATTTCATTCTCTCTCAAACTGTTTCTAATGTTATTAAACTTTTCGGTTGTTAAAAGCCCCTGTTCTGGTAGAAAGAATGATCCATATTATGTTTCTAAAGTTAAAAGAATAGAAAGCAAGAGCTCTCAACATATCCAATAGGAAAACGGACAGGTTAGCCTAGTGCTCGGACTATATGGTACGCTGCTAAACATTTAGGGTCCAAAAACAGAGCACGAATATTGAAGTCAAGTTTTCAAATAAATTTTTCTGCATAATGAATGACGAAACATACATCCTGGCAGATTTTTCTCTAATTCCTGTTTATAAATTTTATGTTGCTGATGCTCAACATAAAATGATGATGAATTCATTTGTTACAACAGGCACTAAAAATACCGAAATTTACATCAAGGAATATTTACAAAAAAGCCTGCTACATCCTGCTACATTATCCTATCGGAATTTTTTATATTTTATGTTATATTCGGATATATGATCATTCTGTGAAAAAAAATTTTTCTAAATTTGACCAGCCGTTTTGGAGTCCAAACATACATACACATATGTTTGGATAAATATATATATATAGATAAATATATTTGTTAAAATAATTTCGATCTCACTCCTTACATATTGCCGGCATACAAAAAATATATATTTAGGCATTTTTTTTTCATTTCATAATTATTCTTTTTATTACAAACATATTTGTATGACGAAATATTTAACAAATCTAAAGAAATTAACAAATTATTTAAATTCTTAACGAAATGTTTAAATTAAAATAAAAATAACATTATAATAAATAAACTTTACATTAAACTCATATAGTAATTCTTATCTTTGTATTAGATTTTTTTTATTATTTTTTCCAGTGTTAATAAAAAAAACTCAACTCGTTGTTTGCTATGCCGATAAAAGAAAACAACAACAAACAATAGTACATAATAAAAACAAAAAAACTCCGTATAATACCTTAAAAAGCAACCATGAGGCACAAACAATCTTATTAACGAATAACTAATGTTATATTTAACAAAATAATAGAACAAAACAATTACCTTCAATTTTAAATAAATTTTATTTTTTATATAGTATTTATGTAAATTTATATCAAGCTTTTAATTTAAAGCCTGAAAGTATTAAATTTACAACACAAACAACGTTGCTTAAAAACGTAGTAACCAATAACAAAACAATGAAATTTGTATACATGTAAGTATGTTCGTATAATTCTTATAATGTGTATTGATACTCGTTTTTTTCACCTTTTTTGTTTTAATTTAATAGAAAATAATTAGCTCGTTCTTTTCTTTTTTTTCACTTTCGTTGGGCGCTTAAAATATATGTTTTTAATCAGCCATATAAGAATATAATAATTTCATCATAACTTAAAAACAGAGATGAAGAATATTCGATTACACAGTTTAATAAGAAATTTATAATTAGTTTTATTATATTTTTTTAGCTGTTTATTTTAAATATATAAATTTAAATTTTATATAATATTTAAATTAAATTCTTTTTTATTTAAATATTTTGTTTAAAAAGCACTCGCGCGCGCCCTTCAACCATCCACATTCACAAGCACTATTTATTCTTTTTTCCTTAATATACATATACACACATCTATACATACAATATGTACACATGTATATAAAGTGTAAAACGTATAATGATTACTACTTTTTTTCACAATTCTGAAATATTGCGTGCTTCCTCTTACTCTTAAGTAATTGCCATGTCTTGTCTAAAAAATTCACAGTAAATTAAAAATATTCCATTTTAATTCTATGCCTTTTTATTGAGTTTATAATTTTTAAAATTTCTTTTTTAATTAAACCACAATTTTTAAGTATATAATTCTTATTTCCCCAGATTTTTTCTTTAAATACACGTAATTTTTTTTAATATTTTTTTAGGTATGGCTGCCGTTTTTTTGCTGTTTCTTTTTTTCTTCACAGTAGACGATTGCAAAGAACGAGTATGCACGATTATGGAAAAAAATGGGCGAAAAACGTTTTCCAACGTGAATAATTTCTTTACCAAATTGCCCGTTTTTAACAAGCACAAATATAAATATTATTTAAAAACATAATTAAATATTTTATTTTCCTGATAATTACACTTTTTGTTTATTATATTTTTCTTGTGTATAAATGGCGGTTTTAATTAGTTTTACAAAAATATTTTATAGAATTAATATTTTCTGCGCCTTGGCCGAAAGAAAACGACTGTACTGCGCGTACTAGTTTAGTATTATAAATGTAACGAATTCCTACAAAAATGTGACGAATAACAATACACCGTTGTATTTTGTCGTACTAAATTTTAGGTTTAGATACAAAATAAAATTTGAACTTAAAAATTAAAGATATAAAAATATAAGTTAAAAATTAAAAATATAAAAAATAAACTTAAAAAAAATAATAAAACAATGAAAACTTTTTTTTTTAATATAGGGCATAAAGTTTTGACATATAGATCCATTTATTCGTTTTATAATGAATATATAACAACAATACGAGCATTATTTGAGAAGACTTAAAAAGATCTATCCAATAATATAGAAATATATTATAAAATTTAAATATTTTATATTATTAATCCATCAAGAGATAAGAGCCATTTATGACTTTTTGAACTAAAACTTATTTACACACGTTATTCTTATTTATACCAAAATTTACAGACAACACGTTTAACTATCATTTCGTTTAACCCACTCAGAACCAAAAACAAAGAATTATAAAATTAAATAGTTAAAATAAAAAAATCTTCAGCGAAGACTTCTTTTATAATTATCGCCAATTACAAAGTTCCTTAGTCTGGCCGAAAGCCGTTCGCTTAGAAAATGCTATTTAGTGTACATATTTTGATGCACAAAAAATATAATCCGTTCTAGATTCAGAAACATATTCAAAAATCGCGACATTTATAAAAAATGATACAATAAGAATTTGACTAAATTAAAAGCTTTTCGCTGTAATTGTACTTCGATATTCGATTACTGTTATTGTTAAGTAAAACAACTCCTCGTGAAACTAAAAGGGATCAAAATTTAAAACTTTCGCTGAAATAATTCTTTAGATATTCTAAAATTAAAATTGGTTTACCTACCTACGATTCTTTTCGTCCTATATTTTGTATGAGGGAAAGGGGTACTCCCATATGGTTCCATCCGTCTTACATTTTTTCTAATAAACCAGATCCTTGAGAAAGTGTTAGAGACCAAATTAAGAATACTTGCAGTTATTGTTCTTTGATATTCGATAATCAATATTTGCTTTGAATCGATCCCATGGAATTTGCGATCATTCAGTGAGAATTTCATCAAAATTTGGCCAGCCGTTACATACATGCATACATTCACATACATACATTCATACATAAAGACACATCCTTTTTTATATATATGGATAAATTTTTATAAAAATTGAATTTTAAGTATATATTGATAATACATTCGATACTTAAGCTGCCCAACGACGTTCAAAATTATTGGCTCAGGTATTTCGTATATAACAAAAATCGAAAGACAATGCAACTCTGTTCTACCAATGTTTTTTGACTCATGCTTGACAGGAAATATCTTTCAGTTTCGCACGGTGCTATTAATTGCATGTTAAGTTATAGCTTTATAGTCGTAACAGAAATAAAATCTCCAAGTAGCTATTGGATAAATGATTATAGCCAAGGTTGCAAATAATTTTAATTACTTTATACTTGTTAAAGCAAATATTTGCCTCGTGAGAAACCAGTTATACGTTATAATATGCAGAGGCCATTTCAAATCTTTCGCCGATGAAAATTTTATTTTGCGACTTTGAGAAAATTAAAAAAAAAACATCAAAACAGTTGTCAAATTTTGTTTTCTTTTATAAAATTTATTTCTATTTTCCGAAATATTTTATAAAAAGTACTTATTAA
Organism: Cochliomyia hominivorax; assembly: GCA_004302925.2. NCBI lineage: Eukaryota > Metazoa > Arthropoda > Insecta > Diptera > Calliphoridae > Cochliomyia > Cochliomyia hominivorax. The sequence goes on along the minus strand of PYHX02000467.1, from coordinate 30,800,748 downwards.
AGTATAAAATAGAATTAATTAAAAATTAGAAGATCCATGATATGAAGTAAGCATAATATTCATCATTTTTCTTTAGAATACTTTAAACTGTTAATTTATTTTAATTGAATAATTATTAACATAAATAACGAAAAGTATGTCGGCAAAGAAATTATTTTCTTTAGATTTTGAGGTTTTTGGTAAAGTTCAAGGTATTTAAAAAATAATATAAATAAAAATAATATATAAAAAACTTATTTATTTTATGAATAATTTCCATAAGGCGTATTTTTTAGAAAATATACTGAAAAGCAAGCTTTACAATTGGGCTTAAGAGGTTGGTGCATGAACACCTCAGAGGGCACAGTTAAAGGTCAACTAGAAGGACCTCAAAATGAGTTAAATGAAATGTTGGTTTTTATTTCAACAATAAATATGTGATTGTAAGAATTTTTTTAATTTATTAATTTAATTTTTATTGCAGGAAACACTGGCTACAAAACAAGGGTAGTCCCAGTTCTCGTATCGATAACGCTGTTTTTAGTGAAATGAAACCTTTAGAGAAATATACATTTGAAACGTTTGGCATTAAACGTTAGATATGTAGGATTTTTTTAAATGCGTACGAGGTATGCAAATTTGTAATGTAATACAAATTGTTGCGTGACATTGTTCAAATATTTATAAAGTGTGGGTGAAATCACAAATATTGTTAAAATAATGAATTCTAGTTAGTGTTATGTTTTGAGATTAATGCCTATAATAAAATAAAATCACAATTAACACATACACGTTTCAACGAATCGAGCTATATTTTCGAATCGTTTTAGATCATTTTGTATCAAACGGGGTCTGCAGCTCCTATTTGAGACCCATATGATTTGCATAATGACAATGCAAGTTATCTATTCTGTAACATTGTACCGCATTTTGTTTTATATTATTTTGTAAAGGGATCTAAACGGAATTGCATGTAAATAAAATCCAGATGATCTGGCTTCAGTCAATTTTTAGAATTTTTCTGTTATGTTCTTAAGCTGGAATCATCTGTAAGTTATTAAATCTAGAGAATACAAGTCCCAGAAAACTAATGACAAGAGCAACAACACAGAAAGGCGAACTCTCACCTCAAATTTTTTATCGTTTTGAGACAGGTTGAGGCGAAGTTATGAAAGTCGTCGCTTATACAGATAACGTAGTTATTATGTATACTAGGAAGTATATACGCGCGCGAATACCGCTAGGAGGTACAAAATTGGTAATTTCGAGCCTTCAATTTTATGTAGAAATGTGAAATGGGTAATTTCGAATCACGCTAAGTACTTTGCGGTTCTTCTTGATAGGAAATGGGATTCAAGGTCTTCTTTGCTTGCAGGAACTCGTTAAGTATGTGTTGGGGCCTCATACCGAGAGAAGTATATTGAATCTATGACTTGCGGTTGCTCTCTTTATTTTCTTTATTTCTAAGATGTATATTCGTTTAAGGCACTTTAAATCCTCAGACGGCGCTCGATGAATTTTCCACCTTCTTCCGATTGAGGAGTTTATTTTGGAGAACGACTTCAAGAAGCCTATTTTTGATTGAAGGAGTTAGGTTTAAGCGAGATTGTGGAATCAGGACATTCAAGAAGTTGAACTTGAGAATCATATAGTAAGATGACAGATTGGGAATTGAGATTGATGTCAAGCTGATCCCTGAAGTGGTGATTTCACAAAGGTATTGCTGGTTGGGATAGAATGAAATCTTTGGTGATTCTTCGATCTTCACTGATAATTCGAGGTTGAAGGTAAAAACAGGTTCCGGTGTCCATATGGTCAGAGACAACATTTACTTCCTGATGAGTGCAATGTGTTTTAGGCCGAAATCTTGGGGGTGTTTCGTATTAGCCCTGTATCCAAGGCTGATACGAAAACACTCGAATAGAGAAGAGGACTCCAGCATTTTGGTATATAACTAGGCTGCATTGAAAGCATTGCAGGTCATTTGGTATCTTCAGTGACTATCGTGAAATATAGGAGAGATCTATGTGAACTTATTTATGATTACTATGTAAGACTTTTGGGTATCGGGACACTGCGACAATATCGGTTTTGGAAAAGAACTGGATTCGTACTTTGAGAAGGTTACAGCGCAAATGAGCACTGATATAGATAGAACATGTCTGAGAGAAAATGGGGGTTTTCTAAGGTTAGGACATTTGACAGTGAAATGGGACTCGAAAATATCTGAATTTTGTAGGACGTGTAATTATGTGGAAAAATTGGAGTTATTGGATAGTTTTCTTTATAACTGTTCTAAACTTTAGTGCTCGAGGAAGAAGAGGATAAGTCGACTTTCATGCTACCAGATTTTACAAAGTTAATTCATAGTACAAGCTTCTAAAAACAGATAGAAGGATGATCCACAAGATGTTTCTTAATCAAAAAATTGAAAGCATTTTAAAAAGAGCTCTTGTTTAGCTCAGTGCTCGAACTATTTCCTGACATGACGCTGCTAATAATTTAAAGGCCTAAAACAGAAATTGAAGTCAAATAATTCCTTCTGCAAATGGATGATGAAACGTATGTTTTGGCAGATTTTTCGCAACTTCTTGGTTAAATATTTCAATATTTAGACTTATAATTAGGGAATGTAAAAACAATGCTTCCATTTATAAAACTTAATAACGTGTTCAATTAATTTTGGTCTGACTTGGCATTCTGTCAAGCTCTTGAGTGGTACGAGAACTCAAGGGCTTGAGGTATTTGTACCAAAAAGGGCAAATATTCCAAACTGCCCAGGACAAGGGCCAGTAGAGAGATATTGGGCTCTTATTAAAAGTGTATTTAAAACCACATAAAATGTGTCCAGAAGTGTAGTCGATTTCAAACAGAGATGTGTGACAGAAAGCACCATAAAAATGTTGATGGAAGGTTCAAGACTTCATTTCACTCGTGATTAAAATTATAAAAAATCTATTTTCTTTATAAATTGTAATAAAAATGTCAATCAAATAAGAAAAACAGAAAGATAAGTGGTTTCGTTTTTTAACATTTATGTATGTTAAGAATTTTTCTCACTCCTTACTATTTTTTTTAATAAAATTAATGAAAGACAAATTATTTTAACTGGTGCTGAGGCCCTTCAAACTTACATAAAGGCACAAGTGGCGGTGACTTTTGACCAACTGTGTATGTAAACAATAAAAAAAAAATTGCAAAAATATTTTTAATTTTTATATTTATAAATTTATTTGTAAATTCATAACAATAGTTATGTTAATTATCAAATGATAATCATATAAGAAATGTTTATATTGTCATAGTATAGCGCATTGTAAGTTAAACATAATAATAACTTCGTTAAAGTAAAACGAATTGTTTGTTTATAATATAATAAAAGAAAAGTCGTAATAAGAAATAAGATTAAAGAATAAAAGAATTAAAAAGAAAAAATACTTTAGCCATTTAAAATAATTTGCCAGCAAATCTGGTTAAGGGAAATGTTTAAAATAAAATAACTAATTCTTAATGCTAGCGGCAGCCAAATTCTTAGCAGCCGTTAAAGTATTGTGCATTAACATGGCCACAGTCATGGGACCCACGCCACCGGGTACAGGTGTTATATAACCAGCAACTTTTCGAACTTCTAAAAAGTATTCAAACAGAGTAAAATGAATTTATTATTTTGAGAAAAAACAAAACAAAACAGCCAACAAAGAAACTTACCATCATAATCAACATCTCCCACCAATTTAGTTTTGCCATTACTATCGGTTATACGAGTGATACCTACATCAATAACACAGGCTCCCGGTTTAACCATATCCTTTGTTATCAAACCTCTCACACCAGTAGCTGTTATTATTATATCAGCCATGGAACAATATTTGGCCAATTCTTTTCGTGGTGTAAAACGATGACATATGGTTACAGTAGCGTCCATGGCATTAGTTTCATTACGACCATCAGCATGCATTAACATCGCAATGGGCATACCAACATTCTTTGAACGTCCCACCACTACAGCATTCTTGCCAAATGTTTCAATACCTGTACGTCTCAATAATTCAATAACACCTAAAGGTGTTGCTGGTATCATGGATTTCATATCGAGACACATGCGTCCCACATTGAAAACATTAAAACCATCTACATCTTTTTCACAAACAACAGCATTACAAATTTTACGCTCGTTCATATGTTCGGGAACTGGTAATTGCACCAATATACCATCAACTGTGTTATCATTATTCAATTGTTCGATAAGTTCTAAAAGCTCTTGTTCGGTAGTATTGGCTGGCAAACGTTTAGTCTCACTAGAAATGCCCACATCTTTGGCAGCATTCATTTTCATACGTACATACGTCTCACTGGCTTGATTATCACCTACAATTATGGCTGTTAAATGGGGTGCACGATTACCTTGTGCTTTAAAATTTTCGACATCCTGACGGATTTCTGAACGAATTTTTTCAGCAATTGCTTTACCATCAATAATTTGAGCCATACTAAAAGTAAAGAATTATATATATTAAAGACTTTTGGATAAAACATTTAAATTTGGATTCAAATTGTAACTCCTTAAATTGTTTTAGAATTGATTTGGAGAAGTACAAGTTGGTTTTAAGGGAAGTGATAGACACAGAGCTACTAAGTTATTAAAATGAGCAAATTATGTAGAAAGGGACCAACATTTAGTTAATTTGTAATCAATTGCTTATAATAATTATACACTGATACATATTACTATAAACGCATTTAATTTTTTCCCTATTTTTATCAAAAATAAAGCATAATTCATATGTGTTTCTTATAAGCAGAAGAAAGAAGTGAGATCGAAAAAGTCTTAACATACATACGTATGTAAGTATATATATAACGTATAGACTCCAAAACGCCAGACCAATTTTGAAGAAATTTTTACAGAATGATTTCAATATACCCGAAAGTGTCGTGGGCTATAGGAAGAGAGGGAACTTTTTTACTGAACAAAACCTCAGACAGATGGGAGCAGGGGGGGGGGTACACATTAAAACACTTGTGTGCTCTTCAATTCTCTTTTAGCACTGGCTTTAACTCCGGGGAGTTAGGACGAGTTCTTGTACAGCGCAATGTTATTAAACAGCATTGGGAGAATTTGTCCGTTGTAATAAAACCTAGTTCAGATAGATGGAATACTCCACAGGATGTTTCTATGGCACTTTCAAAAGAGCTCCCAACCCATATGGTAGGAAAGCAGCCCGGTTAGCTCAGTGCTCGTACTATTTGGTGCGAAAAGTTAAAGCTAATGATGGTAAAATGGTAAAAATATCCTGATAAGAACGCTGGCAACTAATGATAAACAAGCCCTTAAGTGGTACAAGAACAATAAAGTGTTATTTGTCACAAGAGGGGCAAATTCTTCAAACTGCCTGTGGCAAAGGCCAGTGAAGAAGAAGTTGTTTAAGGAGAATTGAAAAAGCACAAAAAAGGTGTCGAAAACTGTTGCAGATTTGAAACGGAGATGGACTACCTATAAAAACGTCAATCGAAGGATTTTCAAAAAGGGCTCAGAATTTCATCATCATCAAAGTTTCGTGGGAAATTTTTTGTTAATTAATTAATTTCGCAATAAATTCTTTTATTTACAATAAATTTAAAAAGAATTTTATATTTTTCTAAATTATAAAAAAAAACGTTTTTTTGCCATTAAACATTCAAAGAACCAGTGTGATTCCCACATAAAAACCACAATTGTTTCCATATTTCTTTTACTTTAGTACTGATCGCTTTATGTGTATGAAAATAATTATTAATACCCGACATCTGTCTATTTAGGTGAGTATAAATAGGATATTTATATATCTACGAATGTAGAGGAAATAACTCAAATTTTATTCATATGTTGACAGTTCTTTAACCCTCTTGATTTTGTATTTTCAAAATACAAATTCCAAATCATATTTTTTTTGAATATTTTTTTTTAACTGGTTTAAGGAATAAAAGCATTAAGGCAAAATTAACAAGTAAGAATGTATAATAGGTCTAGGCCGACTATCTAATACCCTACACCAAATTGTTGGTTAAAAACTATAGTTGCGAAAAGTTAATGAACCAGCCCCGTATAATTTGATTTACTGATTTATTCTTAAGTGTACAGAACATTAGTGTAACACAAACATTCATGATAAATTTATGAGTTTTAAAATAATTTTTTCTGGGGAACCACAAGAAATTTTGAACCGACTCTCGTATATTTTTGAACATCGATGTTTGCTTATATTTATCTTAATTTGGCCTGTTATTACTATAATACCAACATATATGAGAGATTTATACCCCTAATATATTTGGAAGGGGATTTATATGGGACCTATGAGAAATAATGGACCTTATTTTTGAATAGCATAAAATTTCGTTTTTAATCGATTTATGAGCTTAAACCCCATTCCGGTAGAAACATTTTTTATGGGATGTACCTGAAATGTTGGACCAAATATTGTCAATTTCAATAGGGTTCGTCCTTAGGCTAAATGATAATATGTACCAAATGTACCTGTAGACTGTTCACAACGTTTACATGGACAGCCAGCCGTGCAGAAAAACTGAAACACAGACAGATGGACGGGTATCGTTAATCGAACGGTATACTTAAAGGTTGGGGGCAGCCACTTACGGTGGTGGGTAGAAAAAGGTTTTCACTTTTCTATGCGGAAATATCCAAAATCTCATCGTACCAGTTACAGAGGGTTAAATTGATTCACTTAAAAAATAATTATTAAAACTTAAACTGATGACGAAGGTTATTAAACTAAATTCTATAAAAAAATGATGGGGATTTACAAAAATTCACAGAAACAAAGTAACGTAAACTTATTATGTACAGCAAATTTTCAAGAAAATAAAATGCATCACGTTTTGCAAGTTTAACAAGCACACACACATACATACTCTCACAAGATATTTAAGAAAAAGGGGGGAGGGAGGAGAATATATTTTAAAGACACCATAAATATTTATTTTACTGCAAAAAAAAACAAAAACAAGTACAATAAACAAAAAAGGGGAAAAACTATTAGTAATTCCCCGTTTATAGCAGCAATACCCCCTCGTTCCTCTTACCATCATTTTGAAAAAAAGCTTTTTGCAATTTATATTTTTAAATTAATTTCATATGTTTGCGTATTAAAATAGAAAGAAAAAAAACAATCTACAAGCGACATTTTTAAGCTTTAAAAGCAAAATAGGAGTCAGCGAGTGTCAAGAAATAAAAGATAAGAATTTATGAATGTTTTTTGTTAAGAGAAGCATCTTTCATATATATATATATATATATATATATATATATATATATATATATATATATATATATATATATATATATATATATATATATATATATATATATATATATATATATATATATATATATATATATATATATATATATATATATATATATATATATATACCCAAGGACAAAAGTCATCGTCATCTATGACATCCCTCCCCAATGTACATCTATTTATCTATCTATCTATCTATCTATCTATCTATCTATCTATCTATAAAATAGGATGTGGGATCCCAATATACCCGAAAGTAACATAGCCTATAAACAATTCCGACAGTACCAGAGGAAGGGGTACCCACGTATAAAGCAAATATTGATTATCGAATATTTAAAGAACTATAACAGCGAGAGTTCCCAAATTTGGTTCCAACTACATTCCCAAGGAACTGTTTTACTGGAAGAAAGGTAGAACGGATAGGACCAGACAAAGCAAATTTCTTTTTATCGAATTTCTAAAGAATTATACGAGCGAAAGTTCATAAATTTGGTCTCAATCACTTCTGATGAATGAATATATTGTTAATCTAACTAAAATGAGTGACTAAAAAAGCGTACTAAATATTTTAGTAAAACCGAAGTTGCTCCAACAAAAAAAGTTGGCCTAGTATTCAAAGATGTTCCGGAATTATCCACATGATACTTCTGAAGCCAAATATATAGAAACCATTCTCTTCCCAACACCTCCGGTAGGAAAGCAGCCCGATTAGCTTTCTATTTGGACAATTTGGTACGAAAAGTTAAAGCTAATGAAGGTTTAAAAACATAAAGCCTCATAAAGTTCCTAACAGCAATGCTGCTAAAAGTTTAGAGGGCAAAAACAGAGCAAAGAAACTGCAATCAAGTTTTCTAAAAAAAATATGCCTGCTGAACAATAAATGACGAAATGTATGTTGTGGCAGTTTTTTATAACTTCCTTGTCAAACCTGTTATATTGCTGATGCTCGAGGGAATGTTAAAGAAAGTTCAGAACTCCAAAAATTGCTTGGTATGGCAAGCAATATGCAGTTACCACAAAAGAATCTAATCATTTGTTAAAACGGATTCTATAAATACTGAAATTTACATCAAGGAATGTTTACAAAAAGAAGTCTGTTTTCATTCTTAAGATTTCATAATGTATCCACTTATTTTTGGCCAAGTTAGGTCATCTTGTCACTAGGGTAAACAGGCATCCAAACTGTCCGGTGCTTAGGCCAGTGGAGAGTACAAAAAAGGTGTCCGAAAATGTGGCAGATTTTAAACGGAGAGCAAAGCGACAGAAAGCACTATAAAAGGTTTAAAAGCAATAAAAGGTTTAAAAGCAAAAAAAAAGAAATAAAAATGTTTTTTTGTAAACTTGTTTTATGGGCGTGGAGGCCCTTCAAACTTACATAAAGGCAAATGGCGGAGACTTTTGGCCATCTGTGTATGTATATTGAAAGATCCCCAGTTTCTTGGAAATTAAAACGAATATGTAGTTTTCTATTTAGTTATTTTATAGATTTATTAATTATAGCGATTATTTATAGAGTTTTGTTTTTTTGAAGAAGAAATTGTTTAACAAATTATTTTTGTTAATAATTTGAATTAATTAAATATATTTTTATTTCGTATAATTTCTTTTTTCTTAAATATAAACTTTAATAGACCTTTTGCCATAAATTTATACACAAGGATACTAAAGTAAACCTACTTTTATTAAAAATAATAAAATTGTTGTAAGTACTTTTCAGTAACTTTTGTGTAATTCAAATAATCAAAATAAAATTTTGTATTTTTCTTACAATAATTTAAACGTTTTTCAAAATTTAAGAAATTATATTAAAAATTCAATAATTTTTTTTAAATTAAATAAAAAAATAATAAAAGAAAAACAAAAATAAAACAAATATTTTTGAAAAAATGATATTTACAATAATTAATTACAATTGTTTTTCTGTATTAAAAATATTATAAAAAGAAGTATGAAAATTATGGTAGGTTAAGACCGATTATGAAATACCCTATACCACATTGTTGGCTTTTAATAGTACCTACAACACTGGAATAATTTAGCTTAAGAGTATAAGACATTAATATGATACTTAAATTTTTGAGATTTATGAATTTTAAAGAGGAGTTATGGGAAATTATAGGACAACTAACAGTGTTTAAAATGAAAAATAATATGGAAATAAATCCATAAATTCTGAACTACTAGTCCGATATGATTTTTTTAGGAATTCACCTAAAGAGTTTTAGAAATTATTATGATACTGAAATTTGTGTGAGAATTGTGCACGTTCCGGTTGGTGTTATATGGCTAACTTAATGCCCTTCAAATGAAAATGAAAGACATTTGAATATGCAAACGTCTAGTCTGGTTTCAATGAAAATTCACATGGTGATAGTAGAAGTGTAGGAAAGTTGAAGTTTTGTGGACCTAATGTGGGTCGGTACACAGGGTCTCAAAGGTTGTCACCTTGGATTATAAAAATATTAAAAACAATCCAGATTTTTTATATCTAAACCGCTTTTAAAGATTTTTATATAAGTGGATTCTGCTAAATTATAAATAATTTTATAAATTTTAAATAAGAAGGCATTATTTCCGATACATTAATATATATATATATATATATATTGTCAACCTTCACCCTTCCGCGTGTCATTAATAATGTTGGTAACATTACAACCCATTTTATATTTCGTTATTAAATGGGCTAAAACACCCATTCCGGAGGCACATTTGTGTGTGGCCTATATAAAATAATGGAGCGATCATAACCAAATTTAACAGGCTTTGTTCTTAAGACAAAATAAAAAGACGTGCCAAATTTCATTTAGAAAACTTCAAAACTCATTCTTTTAACAGGAAACTTTATATGGACAGCCAGCCGGACGGACAGGGTAAAATAAATTAAGGTAGCAATTTCGAGTTGAGCGGTATACTCAAAATTGGATATAAAACCATTTTTTCTGTGTGTTACAAACATTAGCAAAAACGCATAATATACCAAAATCATTGGTGGTGTAGGGTATACAATCATATTTTTTATAAAAAAAATAATTAAATTATATTTTCCTTACATTAAGAATATTATAAAAAATTATTATGAATGAATTTACACATGATTTACAAATTTAAAAAAATAAATTAACACATAAACAAATCATTTCGAGCCAAAAATAATTTTGTTGTTTTTTTATAATTTTTAGTTTTTTTTTATTTATGTGTTAATGTACAATTTAAAAAAATAATAAATTGATTTTTCAATTTATTTCTCTTTAGGAAATTTTATTTTCATTTCCTTAAAGCATAAACTTAACCTAAAAATTAAAAAAAGTATATATATACAAGTTTTTATTTATTTTTTAAAAAATTTAATAAATTTTTATCAATATTTTTTAAACTTTTTTCTAATTGTGAACAATTAATGTTTTTTAAATTTCGCCGCAAATAACTTAGAACACCTTCTGCATTTGTCAGGAATAACAATTTTATGTTCATTTCATTGGCCAATAACTTCCAATTATCATTTTTATTTAATTCCTCACATAATTTTAAACAAATATCTTTGTCATTTAATGTCATTTCTAAATCTGTTATAGTTAGATTATTTGTTAATGTTATATCATCTTCATCGGGGTATTCTTTTTTAATTTTTCGTATATTTGGAATTGTTAAAGGAGGAGTATTAGCTCCCTGTCTTATATTATCATTTGTTGTATTTATACTATTACTATCCTCATCATCATCTTCGTTAGATGAACTAGAATTTTCCTCTTCTTTTATAACAAGTTTTTTATTATTATCTTCATCTTCTTCATCGTTTTCGCCATCATCATTATGATGAGCAGTAAACTCAATATCCATTTTAAGATTTTTATCCATTGGTTGTTGTTGTTGGTATTTATTATAGTGTGTTAGTAAAAGATTTAAAATAGTTCTAGCTTGATCGTCTCCAGTTGCTAATTGTTTGGCTAAATCTAATGCAGTCAAACCGGCACGATTTTTTGCATATAATATTGTTGAGGAACTATATTCCAATATTAATTTAATTAAATCAAGATTTTGTTGTTGTACCGCCATGTGTAAAGCATTAAAGCCATCTTTTTCACATTTGGTGGTTAAAGTGCTGGCGGCATCATGTTTTAATATTTTTGCTACAAAATCCAATTTATTATGACGTATTGCTATATGCAAAGGAGTATAACCATCATCATTTAATTCATTCAATTTGAAAGGTATTTCGGCATTAATAAAACTATCCAAACATTTTAATTGATTTTCGGCTACAGCGATATGTAGTGCTGTATTACCATCGGCATCTTGTATATCTGGTTTACAGCCCATTTTCAATAAAGGCCTTATGTAATTGGGTTGGCCATACAGGCAGCAGTAATGTAAGGGAGTTTGAGAACGTTTATTTAAAACAGTATTCAAAAGGTCATTTAATTTGAAAAATTCCAACACCCTTAATATGGGTATCGCAAATCGACTGTTATCATTCGCCACAAAATCGTGTATTAAAGATTCGGAATATTTTTCAGCATGTTCATTAAAGATTTTAGTTATCTGTTGTGCAGCACATTCACGTTTAACGTCACTTAGAGGCGTAGTGGTGGTATTCCTAATGGTATCATTGAATATAGTTAAAATACGTTGTATATAGATATGAAATGGTTGTTGTCTTGCTATATCCATTTGTTTTTTACTTATCATAGCTTTTTTATAATGATGAAATTTCTTGTTATCGTTATTAATACAAATGCTATCTTTTTCAAGACGACCACCCTCTCCCGGAATATTTGTGAGCAAGTCATTAGCAATATCGCTTATGTTATCGAATAATTTACAATCAAATGATATATCCGATTTAAATTCTGTAGTACTCAATAAATTATTAATATCATCTGAATTCAATTGTTGTTGTAGCTGTTGTTGTTCCTGTACGGTTTTTGGTATATCACCCGAACTTAATGAACCAGAATTACTACAAGAACTGCTATTTAATGATGAACATGTTCTTCTACGTTTTCGAGACATCGCCGCATGATTTGGCTTATAACGAAATGATACTGGTGGATAACTTCGTTCATCATCTGAAGGTCTTACCAATTCTATAAATACCTCAACAGCTTTATCGATTTCTTTATCCTTATAAGGCGGTGTCCTACACACTATAGCATATTGGTGATGTACATCAGATTCACGGAAAGAAGCAAATGCCTCCCATACTTGTTCATCATCTACCATTTCAAAGAAACGTACTTTTATGTTCTTTTTACTAACTTTTTCCACCAACAATATTAGATCATCCCCACCAGCCACATTGCCAGTTGCAATGCTTAAACGTGTTATACGTAATTCACCTGTTTGTGCTGATTTACGATTATTAATAGGATTTGAGTAGACAGGTGCCGCAATGGGGGTATATGAATTGTTTTCTTCAACACGAAAAGCTTCAAAACATAGACGTACCTTTGGGAGTATTGAAGATTGAATAAAAACAAATTAAACTTTACTAATTGAATTGCAGTTTTTTAAGGGTTATTTTTTGAATAATTCCATAAAAATGGCCATATGAATCATAAAATCCTTAAGAAAATTATTTATTAAGTCCCACAGTGGTCTAAAAGTGATTTGATTAGAAATAATTACTTAACTTTTGAACTATTTTAAAGTAGACGATGGCTTTTTTAACATCGATGTTACATAAGTTAATTTTTCTGATTTTGTCATAAAAAACGCTAGCTATTGGGCGGAAAGACTAGTATCAAAATTATTAGAATAACAGGAAGAGATTTTATGTTTTACTTTTTTTGAATCATACAATGGTTCCCTTCAAATAACCTAAATACAAATAAAAAATTATATATCGAATGAAAATAATTAGGTTCGTTTAGGGAGGTTAGACATCAAGATGATTGCTAGTTAAATAAGACATTTTAACGCCGCCATTCGGAGACACTTATGGTCCATTGTGATCCCTTCAAGTTAAATATCTTCAAAATTAAAAGAGTAAAAGACAAATAGAGACAGTGATAACAAGGTTTTCATAGACTTGAACGAGAATTATGGAAGAGAGAAACCCAGACTAGAAAATGTAGATCATGCAACCTTTATCCAGTAATATCCACGATCTCCTCGAAGTAACGATTACCGAATCGTTTCTGCCTTCGGTCTTGCAGACATCTTGCAGAATACGGAATTATTCCTATTCCAAAAATCCGGCCTTTATGTTCACCCAATGCATAGTCCAAAAATGAATCCACGACTGTAGGGTGCATGACCCATTAAGACTCCTATCAAAGACCTCAGAACTTTGCGCCCCATGTAATTGATGACGTCTGTAACCCTAGCGTTAAGTTGTGGCTTAAGGTCCTTGCCACCCTTAAGCCAGGGCGTCCACCCCATGCATGTGTTACTCGAGTCTGAACACTATTACCAATCTCACCAGAGAAGAAACCTATAAGTGGTCTCCAACCCCTCCCCTGCACAATCTGATATCATAGTCAGCTTCATGTCTGACTCAATAGTCTATTGCAACCACCTATGGTAGTGTAGGGTATAATGAGACTGAGTATGTATCTTGGGGAAATTTATAACTAAGATTCATATTGCCATTTCACAGTCACATACTCTTTAAAACAAGTTAATATGCATGTGATTCCTACCTGATTCAAATTCATATCCTTTGCTTCCTTTTCTGTTTGTTTATATAATTCCTGTTCCTCTTTTGTGGTCAATGTTTCACGAGCCAAACGTTTACGTTTCTTTTTCAATAATTCCTCAACAATAAATTTCTTGGCCGTATGAATAATACCCATATTCTTAAATTCGGCAAAATAACCAACTTCTTCGGAAACTTTTAACTCATGTGGATCACATATATCATGATCATCTTTGCGTACAACTAACTGATGTGAATGGGGACTTTCAATAATTGTTTGAAAAAGACTACAGCGTATAATGGCAGGACCTTTATAGCCTGATAATTGAACTTCTGGAAATGTTTTTATATTCCGTCGAGAGTTTGTCCCATTTAAAGAGCCATGTGTACCATGCATTTCGGATTTATAACGAAAACGAAATTTTTCCACTGGCTGTTCTGTAATTTGTAATTTAGCTTCATATTCATATTTTACATCTGGATAGGATATGACAGGATTAACAAATGAGGCTGTTGTTATTGCTGCAGATTGTTGTAGTTGATAATTTAAAGGATTTCCAAAATTCATGGCCGGAGAAAATTGTATATCGTGATTTTGTGTTTGATATAAATTATTATCGATATTTATATGCTGTTGTTGTACATTTTGTAATTGTATATATTGTGTGTTGGTATTTGTATTTTGTTCATATGATGTGGGTATAATTAAATTTGAAAATTCTGCTGGTAAACCACTGGCCGGTGATGGTACAGGGGAATAACCATTCGACAGTGGAGAATTTCCTGGACCAGGCGATGTTGTGCTATTGTAGCCACTGGTGCCACCCATAGAAGATTCACTTATTCTACGTATAGGTTCCAGTGTATCCATATCGATAATATCCTTATTATTGCTGGTTGTCATACCATATGGCAACATATTATTTTCCATTGTGTTTTTGTTTTTCTTTTTTTCTTAATGCGTTTAGTTGTTTTTATTTTAAAAGTTCTGTTATAATTTTTTTGAGTTTTTCTTTTACAGCAATTACTAACTGTATTAATAATATGGCATCATCTACTTAATTTATTTAATAATTATTAATAAGTTTATTTTTTTTTAATTTTTCTCTTTTTTGACTTGATACTGCGTAATTACTTTACAATTCACTGTTTAATAATGCAATGATGGGGACAGAAATTCACATTTAGTTTCTTTGCAAAAATTTCCTAATTTCGTTTAACACTCCAACACAAAGTTATTCATATGTTTATATGTGTATGTTTAATCGCTTATCTGGTGTGTTATTTTTATTATTGAAATGTTGAAATAAAAAATATGGTTCTTCCCCGTTCTTGACACATACAATCACATTAAGTTGGGGGGAAAGACAATTTTTTTTTACAAAAAGCTTATTTTAAATGAGTCAACGTACGTCCAAAGTTTTAAATAGAATTTATTGTTAAATTAACTTATTTTTTTTATTTCAAAATATTTTCTTTTTGTTTGTTAATATTTTTGTTATTTGTTTTTCTTAATTTTTATTTTTTCACTTTTTATTTACTTAAAATATTAAAGAATATTCTAAAAAATCAACGTCACTTTAATTTAAAACGTAGCACATTGATTTACGTTCGACTTTGCAATGAATTGTATTATTTTTAATTTCCGATTGAATTATTTCAAACATTGTACTTCGTGTGAGCTTTTTTTGAAGACGTCACTAGTTGCCATCCATTTTGTTGTTTTTCAAAAGAAAAAAACAAGCAACATAGTCGATCGACACTAGTGTTACCAATATCACAAAATTTACGCTCAAACAAACTAAGGAGTATGATCGAAAAATTCTCAACACATGTATATATTAATAAAAACAGAACAACAAAGTTTACAGTTTCCATTTTTTATGAGGAAATATTTACTTTGTATCAATCCGTGTGTAATGCTCAGAATGAATAATCTCAGACCCAATAAATCTTTATTCTTGCATCATATCAAAATCTAAATCGATTTAGCTATGTTCATCTGTACGTTAGGAACATTCTCACGCCTAGGAGAATTGTGCGAATTCAATGAAATTTGGCCACATTGTCTGTTATTGCCCTAAGCAGTTTCCTTTTTAAAGACAGATATATCAGTTTATTAGCAAAAAAGTTATAGATGGATATCTGAGATAACCTCAAAATTTTGAAAAGTGAATTTTTCTAATGCTTTAAAGAAAACTTAAAAAATGCAACTGTTACATACAATAACATGCTCTTCATCATCGTAGAAAAAAAGGTTCAAAATTGGATTATCAGAAAATAAGTTGTAGGCTAAAATATGCACAATTTTGATACTTCCCAAAATCAGTGTGCTATATGCGTCGCAATTTTTAAGATAATTTACTGAAATTTAAAATATATATTTATTTTTATACAATAATGTGAACCTGACTCCTACATAAGCTCCTTCCCGGAATATGGTTTACACTCTTAAATAAACCGATTATATTGAAATTTGGCACAGTTAATGTTCTAACCACCTTAAATTTTTGTTATAAATTTTATATCGCTATATATTTTGCAATATCTCTCTACAGACCTTAGTTTGAGCAATTCGGAGGATTTTACTCTCTTGGTAAAAATACGACTTGAAGGCTTATTTACCATAGTGACAGGGTGCCAAGTCAGGCCAAAAAAAGTGGACAGATTATAAAGTCTTGTAAATGGATACAATGTTTGGCTTTTTTGCAACTAAAAACTTTTGGAATAAAATTGTTGGCCAAGATTTTGCAAAAAAAAAATATGTCATAACAAACGTTTCGTCATCCATTATGCAACAAAAATTTTTTCCGTGCTCTGTTTTTGCCCTCTAATTTTTCAGCAGTGTTCCTATCAGGAACATTTTGTGCCTTGTACTTTTTTAACTAGTATTTACTTCATCTTTTCGTTCCAGATAGTCCGAGCCTTGAGCTAACCGAGTGTGTGGGAGCTCTTTTTTATGTGGACCATCCCTCATACCTGAACCAGGATTTCTATCAATGAAAAATTTTATCCATCTCTTTTTCACAATATTGGAAACAGTTTGACGGCAGAATTTTCGATGCTTGGCCAACGTTTGTAGGACCCAGTTGAGTTATATTAAAAAATATTAATAACGCACTTTAGTATGCATTTGTTTGACATAAAACAGTGATATCTTTTATACAGAAAACTTGATCAAAAAATCAAATAATACTTGGATTATAAGTGTTAAAAATCTCACTGCTTATTTAGGTTTTAAATTTTTAAGATAGTGCTTCTATCTTAGGTAAAAATGTAATACAAAATTTTCCTTTTCCTGTCCCCGATATTTTTTCAAAGAAATAAAAAAAGAAAATGATTCAAAAGAAAAAAATCTACATGTTTTTTAATTGTAAAATTATGTTAATTGTTTGTTTATTGACTTTGGCGACTACCATTTCCAACTGGCGATATTGATTTTTTGTTATTCTGTTAAAAAATGTTTATCCTATTAATACCTCATTTTTACCTAATAATAATAAAAATTAAAATAAAATATTAAAAAAATCTTTTTAGAAAAAAATAAATCCTGTACCTTTTAAAAACCAAAAAATTTAATTACCTCGTTTTTTTAAATTCTGCAACATTTTGTTTATATAATTATATTTTTTATATTTCTCTATTTTCTAGAGATTTATATTTTAAGCAAAATTTTGACCCGTTTTTTACTTTTGTTAGTTTTTAAGTTAAACCCAAAAAATTTTAAATATTTGTATTCTGTACAGAATTTTAAATAATTTTTATGCAAAATTATTTCTTTATATGGATCCGACAATACACTACATCTCTTTTATCTATAACATCATAAATACTTCTTTTAAAAATTTACTTTAACATTTGAAACATTTAACAATCTTCGCAGTATAAAATTTATCTGAATTATGTGGTAACACGATTTTGAGCTTGACAAAACAAGTTAACAGATAATTTTTCTTTTACATTTATTAACACTTTAAACAGCATAAAAGCGCTTAAGTGTCAACACTAAGCAAGAGAGATAGAGAGAGAAAAACCACTTCGTTGTATTTAGCAGTGTTACCAGATAAATTTTTTGAATATGATTCCTAATTAAAGACAAATTTCTTATGATTATGATATGGTTATCAAATGATACCCATATTATTATGACTTCACACTTTTGTGAAGTCATAATAAAAATCATATCAATGACTCTCATCTCTTAATATATAAACAATAAGAAATATTTTATATATCACTAAAAAATGAGAGAATTAAATGAGAAACGACAAAATGTGAAACCATCTATCGAAACTTCAGATCTCTATAACTGGAAAGTCAGGAGTGAGCGTAACATAATTTCTATTTTGTTTTATTGTTTGCATCGAGACTTTTCACAAGGAGTGATATCGACAAATTCTTAATACACGTTTTCGTTAAAACTCTTAATTCAATTATTGTTATATCATTGTAATATATTGAAACCAGTAACCAGATAAAATGTAGTCAAGCTTCGATGACGAAACGTATGTTTTTTTTTTTTGCAACATTCTTGCAAAAAATTTCATGTTGCTGATGCTCGATAGAATGTTGAAGAAAAGTCAAGGGCCCAAAAACAGTCAATATTTCCCAAAAAGTTCTTTGTATGGCAAGCAAAATTTTTTACAACGAACTCTAAAAATACTGAAATTTCCATCAAGGAATGTTTAAAAAATGACTGCTTCCATTCAAAAGACTTCATAATATGCCCACTTATTTTTGGCTTGATTTGAAATCTTGTTATTGTTGGAAAAAACAAGAATGGTACAAGAAGAGTAATATGGTATTTGTACCAAAAAAGGCAAAAGCTCCAAACTGTGTGGAGCTAAGGTATTGAGCTCTTGTTAAAAGGCAAAATGGAAATATTTCATCAAAGTGACAGAAAGCACTATAAAAGAAAAAAGAAACAAGTAAGAATGCTATATTTCGATACCCTTCACGACAAGTGAGTGTCAAGTAAATACTCTATGTTCCGTACAAACACACGTATATAGTCTTTTTATGAGTCATAAAATTGGTTATATTTTTGGCTTGATTTTAAGAAATTTTTGAAAACGAGAAATTTATTACAAAATCATACAATGAGGATTAGACCAAATTGAAAGATTTTCGATGTAATAATTCAGATATTTTATAATTAAAATTGGCCAACTGTCCCAGATTTTGCCCAATAAACAGCTTCGTTTTAGTTCTTTATATATTTGATAATCAATATTTGCTTTGTATGGGGGTACCCATCCCCCTGGTCCTATCGAAATTCGAAAGTAACATAGGCTATAATGTTACATTCGGATACATTGTTAACATTCTGTGAAAATTTCATTAAAATTGGCTCAGCCATTTTGGATTCGTAAGACAGCTATGAGTAAGTAAACACCTTTCGCCATAACGATACAAAAATATATTTTTAAATTTAAATAATAATTTCAATAAAATGAAAAAAACTCTGTAAGTTTTGTGGTTTCGTTTTTATAAACTTATATGTATATTAAGAATTTTTCGATCTTACTGCTTATTTAAAGTTCGGATATCTAAACTTATGCAAAATTCATAATTCCCAACTGGTGAACAATTAAAAACATGTGGCAACCTCAGTTGCTGTGTAAATATTTTCAATGGATTTTTCTTCATTCTAAATTTTTTAGCTTTTTTTTACAAACCTGCAAGTATTTAAAAAGCGTCGTTCTACATGCTGTACTCGAATTACTGTCGGATTCAATTTATTCCATTTTATACGAAAAATTAAACGCACACTAAACATTATTTAAATTAATTAAATAAATTTAAAATAAAACACTCTCAATATGAATGAATCAAAAATAAAACTATTAAGTACACAGACACATACACACTATTTCAATGCAAAATACTGAATACTGACGACAAAAAAGAGAGTCAATTTTTTCTAACTCGTAAAAATGAAAAACTAATAAAAACAACAACAACAATTATAAACATAAAGTAAACAAAAGAAAAGAAAAGCTCTTTCACTTTGTTATAAAAGACATTTCAAATAAGAGAAGATTCCTTTAGTTTCACATCAAAAAAAAATTATTGTAACACAAAAATATTGTTTATATATCAATTAAATCTAAGATTATAAAAGTATTATTTATTTAAAGTTATTTTTAAATTATTTTTCATTTACTTATTTATTAATTATATTTTTCTAAAGTATTATTTACCTTAGATTAGATTTTTTATTTTAATTTTAGAACACTTTTAAAATTAAACTCTTTTTTTAATAAAACTTAGTTTTCAATTTCTGTTAATTACGGCAGAAATATAAACAACGTGTTCGATACACGATACAAAGTTGGAATAAATTTAATTTCACGTTTTTTTGTAGCCAACGCGTGTTTTTTTCAATACTGTTGAGAACAAGTAAAAAGAACAACAACAGCAAAATTACTTTAACGTTTTTTATCAAAATTTTTATTGTTGCCCAACAAACATTTTACTAAGTACTGGCTTTTACCAGGTGCGCTTAGCTGTAAAAACACTCTACTCCATCATGGATTCAGAAACAATTTCAAAAAACGCGACATTTATTAAAAAAATCATACCAAATTAAAAGATTTCCGCTGTAATAGTTCAGATATTTTATAATTAAAATTGGCCAACTGTCCTACATTTTGCCCAATAAACAGCTGTGTTTTAGTTCTTTATATATTTGATAATCAATATTTGCTTTGTATGGGGGTATCCTTCCCCCTGGTCCTATCGAAATTCGAAAGTAAAATAGGCTTTAATGTTACTTGCGGATACATTGTGATCATTCAGGCTTAGGGTAAGTAAACATTTATCGCGACATCGTCGTTATCTCCTCCTAAAAGCGTCGTATAGCGGTTGTCCAGAATTTAATCTATTTACCACATCTACTCGATTTTAGTTTGGAATATTACTTGTAAAGACCATAAAAAGCTTAATATGTTGTCAGAGAATTCAAGGAATCCTCCTTCCTATATGAAGGTATATGTCGTGATTTGGAGTAACTGATCATTGTGATATATCCGGGCTTTATTTCTTAGAGTCCCCCTCCCAAAAAAAAAAAAAAACTATTTAAAAAAAATAGATCCAAGAACAAACTTTTTTCCGCTCTTATAGTTTCTAAACACAAACTCCATTAGATCCTTCAACCTATAGCCAGTGAAATCCTCACGTTCCCTTTTGTACTGACTGCCCAACCATTTCTGTGAGATATCCCCTATTCCATATATGCATCCTATGCCTAAATGGTGTACAAACGTCACGTTTGTGACACTACATTATCATTCTAAAAGTCTCTTCAAGGCATTTTAAATCATACCCAGATAATAGATTTCTATATCATAACATCAGTTACCATTACCTCGAAAACTATAAGAGATCAGAAGTAAAATGCAATTTTAATAGAAAACGTGATTTATTACCCTCCATACCCTCTAAAACATCACAATTTCAAAAATATTATCCAAATAGTAATAAAATCAATTTATTTGTTGGGAAATATTGTGAAATATCTACACTTTAATTAATACATTGAAAAACAACAACAACAACAAAGAAATAGAACAATAATAACAATTGCCCACGATCATATGCTCCGCAATACATTGAAAATAATTTAGCAAAGAAACATTTGTTCAACTGGGGAAATTTTAATCAAAATATTTAAAGTTTTGCTTTTTGAAATATTTTGATTATATTGATTTATTGAATATTGAAATAATCTGATTAATAGATATAAACATTTAGGAACTAAATGATTAATTAGAAATTCCGAATATTTTTATGATTTCGTAATTACTAGGAATTGTATTCCTTGTTTTGAATATGTACATGTATACATACATGTCATATTATAATTAAGTATGTCAAAAAATTTGGACCCCCTTTAACCTAAAAACTTCTCCAAATTCGGTCAAAAAGGAAAATGTCAAATCATATATAAAGCTAAATATCTCTTAAATTATAAGAGATATCTTGCATACCATAAATATCTTCAATGCAACTAGATTTTTAAAGGTTTTCACTGAAAGAATTCACTCATATAATCCATTCTTTGTTTTAAATCTATTTATGACTCGAGGTGTTCAATTTTGGATCGTTTTAAATATTTTTAATATACAAGGTGTGTAAGTTTAGGTACCAATGGAAGGATTGATCACCATATACCCGAAAGTAATATAGGCTTTTAAAAAATTTCGATGGAAGCAGGGGGAGAGGATCCCCATACAAAGCAAATATTAAATTTCTTGAAATATTATCGAATATCGAGAATTTTCAAATTTTGTTTCGATCTCTTCTTCAAGGAACTGTTTTACTTCACAAAATGTAGAACGGATAGGATGAGAGAGAGAGGTAACCTCCATACAAAGAAAATATAATTCATCGAATATCTAAGGAATCCCTTCATCAAGAATTTTCAAATTTGGTCCCAATTTTTTTAGAAACTATTTTAAAAGACAAAATGTGGGACGGATATAAACAGGGGAAGAGATAGCACCCATACAAAGCAAATTTTGATCATGATATATATATATATATATATAGATATATTCAATTTTGGTCCCAACCACTTCATCCAGAAACTCTTTTAATAGACAAAATGAAGTACGGATAGGATTAGTAAGAGAAGTAGCCTCCATGTAAAGAAAATGTTGATAATAGAATATCAAAAGAACCACTACACCGAGATTTTCAAATTTGGTCCTAATAAATTTTTCATATAACTATTTTACTGGACAGAATGAAGGACGGATAGGATCATGGGGAGAGGTGTCCCTCATAGAAAGAAAATGCTGATTATCGAATATCTAAAAAAACAATAACAGCAAAAGTTCTCAAATTCGAACCCAAACACTTTGATTTTCTGATCAAAATATAGGACGTGTAGGATCTAAGGAAAAGCTACTCCCATACAAAGCAAATATAAAGAACTATAAAAGCGGCAGTATTCAAATTGTTTCTAATTACTTTCCCAAGGATCTTTTTAACTGGCCAAAATGTAGGGCGTATAGGGCCAGGGGGAGTGACCCACCATAGAAAGTAAATAATGATTATCAAATATCTAAAGAACTAAAACAGCGAGAGTTCTCAAGTTTGATCACAATCACTTTCTCAAGAAACTATTTTAGTGAACAAAATATAGAACCGATAGGACCAGGAGGAGGGATATATACAAGGGAAGTAATGATTATCGAATATCTTAACAACTATAACAGCGAAAGTTCTAAAATTTGGTTCCAAACAGTTTTTCTGGACAAAATGTAGGACGGTTAGGATCAAGGGAAGAGGAAGCTCCCAAGCAATGCAAATATTAAATAAAATTTTAGAACGGACAGGGCCAAGGGCATTTGGCAAAATGTCCAACACACGTTGTGATCTTCGTCTGAGTTGAATGTTTGTGCAGCAAATCGCAACGGGTAAAAGCTAGTAGAATGATAACTTAAAGTTTTCACATGAATGACCATAATATCGATGCAATTTTGAGAAAACGACAAGATCATAAAAAAGTCCGGTTAAAAAATTATACGAGTACAATTCTTAAATGGTTAATAATAAAAAAAATATTAAATTTATTTCAAGGTAGGTCCTTATGATCTTTCAAACGACACCCATGTTGTAATCACAGATTAATTAAGAACCAAGAAAAATGGTTCTGCATATTGAAAACTTCCTTATGAAGGACTTTCTTAATATTGTAACATAATGTTGGAATTCAATAGCATAATGATACAAATTTAAGATCAATTTATTCTTAACATTTTTAATAATTTATTTCAAATGCATTTTATTAATAAATAAAATTAATTAAATTATTTTTTTCGAAAGTGTATTATTTATATCTTTCAAAATAAACAAAATACACTAAAAGAAATCGATGAGTAAAATTACAGTTGACAGTTTTCAAAAATGTTACGTCAAAATTATTATTAAATAATTTTCCACAAATGTCAAAACAAATATGATGATAATGATGATGAAATGTTTACAATAAATTACGATTTTCATTTCATTTCAATAAATTGCATTTTGCAAATCTTGATAAGTAATTTAACAAACAGGGGGGTCGTTTTATAAACAAAAAGTAAAAAAATCCAGCCTCTTAGAAACCACAATCTCTAACAGACAGATAATGTTATTTTTATTGACGTCTTATACATGTGCGCTATTAGGTCCGTGTTTTGAAATGTAATGCTTGTAAGCGTAAAAAAAACAACAAATTAAATAAAAATAATATTGACTGAAAAATATTCCTATAAAAACATGTTTTTCTTTACGTATAAAATCCACGATAAGAAATTGGAAATGAATTAAAAAAAAGAAAAAAAAACAATTAAATATTAATAATTTTTATGTAAAAACCTAAATTTTTAGGGCGTAGCAGTTCCTAAAAATCCTATAACCTTTTTTAGTGATGATGTCTCGCAGTAGCATAATTGCTACAAATATCAAGACTCTCGTTGTTATAGTTTTTTTAAATATTCAAAAATTAATATCTGCTTTATAAAGGGGGTACCCCTCTCCCTGGTTCTATCCATCCAACGTTTTGTATAATAAAAATAGTTGGGACCAAATTTAAGAACTTTCACTGTTAAAGCTCTTTTGATATTTTATAATCAATATATGCTTTTTATGGGGGTACCCCTCGTCCTGGTCCTATCGGATTATACATATATACATACATACATACATACATACATACATACATACATACATACATACATACATACATATATACATACATACAAACATACATACACACATCCTATTTTATATATTTAGATTTAAATATGAGTTTTTGTTCAATTGGAAATAAAGATCCCAATACCAGATCCTTATATTTGGATTTTTATCCAAAGTTCATTATAATAATCATCATTTAGTCATGTTAAACATCCTTGAATGTGCTCGATTTCAAACTCCAGAGGAACTAGTATCTCGGCAATTAGATCTTCGCTACAGAACGTATTGTACTTGGAAAATATTCTAAACAGCCCAGGAAAGATCTACTCGATACAACCGAACTGTTACAACAACAAAAACAAATATTATCAGACAATAAATCTCAACATCTCGCAGGCATGAAGAGAATAAGTATTTTTTGCTACTGGTGATTTAAAATCGTATCGGTTCAAGCGATAATAAGGAATCTGAAAAATAGAATCAGACAAAACACCAAAATCTTCTGCTGGTAAGACAGACGGGTTGTGTATTATGGAAGCTTAAAATCCTCTTAGTTCTAGTTTTATTGCTCTAGTTTAGTTTAAGTTTAGTCCTGGTTTAGTTCTAGTTCAGTTCTAATTCCGTTCTAGTTTAGTTCTAGTTCAGTTTCTGTTCAGTTCTAGTTCAATTCTAGTTCAGTTCTAGTTTAATTCTTGTTCAGTTCAAATTTAATTCTAGTTTAGTCCTGGTTTAGTTCTAGTTTAATCCTGGTTAATTCTAGTTCAGTTCTAGTACAGTTCTCTCTACTTCAGCTCAAACTTCATTCTAGTTTAGTTCTGCTTAAGTTCTACTTCAGTTCTAGTTTAGTTCTAGTCCAGTTCTTATTCAGTTCTAGTTTTATTGCTCTAGTTTAGTTTAAGTTTAATCCTGGTTTAGTTCTAGTTTAGTTGTAGTTCAGTTCCTGTTTAGTTCTAGTTCAGTTCTGATCCATTTCTAGTTCAGTTTTAGTTTAATTTTAGTTCTAATTCCGTTCTAGTTCCATTCTAGTTTCGTTCTAGTTCAGTTCCTGTTCAGTTCTAGTTTAGTTCTTGTTCAGTTCAAATTTAATTCTAGTTCAGTTCTAGTTTAGTTCTGCTTAAGTTCTACTTCAGTTCTTGTTCAGTTCTAGTCCAGTTCTTGTTGAGTTCTAGATATCCTATCACAAACCCAAACAAAAAATATATATAGTTTGATCCAGAATTATGTTTGATCACTATAAAAAAACCTTTGAGTTTTTTACTTTGATTAAAAATGTATCCAAGAAGTCAAGTTATTGTGTTATGATCTGCTGAAATCAAATTAAGTGATAAGAAGAGACCTGGAGCTCAGAGATTAAAATCAGAATTTTCTATCGGACAAAATCGGTCAAAACCTATTTAAACAGAAACTGGATGGGAAGTTTTACTTATTTGCCCTCCTTAGTACACAAACGTTTGGCCTGCATTTGGCCTCCATTTGGTTTGGTCTAAACAGAATGCAAATTTTTTCTTCAGACAGTAAAAATAAATAAGTTAGACTCATTCTTTATTACAAACGTTAGCAGTTCCGGTAGTGATTAATGATGAAACACTATTTTAAAAACTTTATTAATTAAAATATATTGACATTATTAATTTGTATACCCAATAAAATATAAAATTAACAATAACTCTAAGAAAAACGTTTTTTCCTTCTGATAACTGTAGTTTAAACTTTAAACTCAGTTTTTTTTTTTAAAGTGAATGATCTCCATTTTAAATCTTGGTTTAATTTGAGAATCTTCTCTAATTAACCGACATAATTAAAAGATTTATCACTTTAAAAACTTTGTAAAGATCCATAGATCCAGTTTCTTAGTTTAAATTAAACGAATGTTAAACGCAGTTTAATAAATAGAAGAAGTTTTAGTTTTAAATTTATTTTATTAAAAATATTTTTTTTAATTTTTTAAATTAATTTAATTTAAAAATAATTTGTTAAATTTGTTATTTTTTTAGTTGTTCACTTTAATTTTAGTCATTATTTAATTTTTATGTTTTTTTTTTCTATTTTTAAAAAATTAAAATTCAAACTCACCTTGTTATGAAACGCATTTTGTTTAAAAATTGTATTTTATTTTATTTTTTTTTTAATTCAAAACTAAATTATTTTTTTAAATTGTTCGCGTGTTTTCTATTTTGATAATTTCTGTTAATTAATTAATTAATTTATTTTTTTAATAAAATTTATTATTATTTTTATATTTTTTTGTCACTGTTATTTATTAATTGTTGTTCACAGTTTAAAATTTCACGTTATTTGAAAAATTATCACTGTTTACTTGAGTTTTTATAGGAAAATGAAATTTTTAAATTACAGTGTTGTCAATTACCATAAGATTTTTCATTTTAATAAAGTGAAAACATCATATTCATAATACGCTAAACATCTATTGTGTTTAGTGCATTCAAAAAAACCGACATTTTCAGAAAACCGGTTTTTCAGTTATTCGAAAAATACGATTTTCAAAAAGAAAACCGGTGTCGAATACGGTTTTAGGTTAAAGAACCGGTTTTTATTTATTATAAATTCATAGAAAAGTATTATTTAATAGAAATTTACAGTTTAACCAATAAAAACATATATCGTTTAACATATATCGCTAATATGAAATGGAGTAAAAATAATGGTTCCTTCCTTATCAATAACCATTGTAACCATTTGTAACAAACTTCATCAAATAATTCTTACACTGTACAATGTACTAATTGAGTGGGATATAAAAGTTTTTTCTGTTAGTGTTTTTCGGTATCGCATTTTGAAAATAATGCGTCGAGATAAATTAAATCCATTATTCCATCCATTCTTTAAAAACCGATTAAACGATTGAAAAAAAACGATTGAAGGTTTAAATTTTTAGTGAAAATTTGATTTTTTTAGTGAAAATTTGATTTTTTTTAGTGAAAATTTGAATTTTTTTGTGAAAATTTGAATTTTTTTAGTAAAAATTTGAATTTTTTAGTGAAAATTTGAATTTTATAGTGAAAATTTGAATTTTTTAATGAAAATTTGAATTTTTTAGTGAAAATTTGAATTTTTTAGTGAAAATTTGAATTTTTAGTGAAAATTTGAATTTTTTAGTGAAAATTTGAATTTTTAGTGAAAATTTGAATTTTTTAGAAAAATTTGACTTTTTTATTGAAAATTTGATTTTTTTAGTGAAAATTTGAATTTTTTAATGAAAATTTAAATTTTTTAGTGAAAATTTGAATTTTTTTGTGAAAATTTGAATTTTTTTGTGAAAATTTGAATTTTTAGTGAAAATTTCAATTTTTTTGTGAAAATTTGAATTTTTTTTTTGTGTGAAAATTTGAATTTTTTTAAAAATTTGAATTTTTTTAGTGAAAATTTGAATTTTTTAGTGAAAAATTTGAATTTTTTAGTGAAAATTTGAATTTTTTAGTGAAAATTTGAATTTTTTAGTGAAAATTTGAATTTTTTAGTGAAAATTTGAATTTTTTTGTGAAAATTTGAATTTTTTAGTGAAAATTTGAATTTTTTAGTGAAAATTTGAATTTTTAGTGAAAATTTGAATTTTTTAGTGAAAATTTGACTTTTTTATTGAAAATTTGAATTTTTAGTGAAAATTTGAATTTTTTTGTGAAAATTTGAATTTTTTAGTGAAAATTTGAATTTTTTTAGTGAAAATTTGAATTTTATTAGTGAAAATTTGAATTTTTTAATGAAAATTTGAATTTTTTAGTGAAAATTTGAATTTTTTAGTGAAAATTTGAATTTTTTAGTGAAATTTGAATTTTTAGTGAAAATTTGAATTTTTAGTGAAAATTTGAATTTTTTAGTAAAATTTGACTTTTTTATTGAAAATTTGATTTTTTTAGTGAAAATTTGAATTTTTTAATGAAAATTTAAATTTTTTAGTGAAAATTTGAATTTTTTTGTGAAAATTTGAATTTTTAGTGAAAATTTCAATTTTTTGTGAAAATTTGAATTTTTTAGTGAAAATTTGATTTTTTTAGTGAAAATTTAAATTTTTTAGTAAAAATTTGAATTTTTTTGTGAAAATTTGAATTTTTTTTAATAAAAATTTGAATTTTTTAGTGAAAATTTGAATTTTTTAGTGAAAATTTGAATTTTTTAGTGAAAATTTGAATTTTTTAGTGAAAATTTGAATTTTTTAGTGATAATTTGAATTTTTTATAATATTTTGAATTTTTAGTGAAAATTTGATTTTTTTGTGAAAATTTGAAATTTTTAGTGAAAATTTAAATTTTTAGTGAAAATTTCAATTTTTAGTGCTGCTTTTGGTCTCTAGATTTCTAGCAGCATTCCTTTTTGCGCTTAGAATGTTTTTAAACCAGCTTAAGCTTTAACTTTCCGTACTAATTGTGTGGGCACTGAGTTAACCGGGCTGCTTTCTTAACGGATATGTTGGGAGCTCTGTTGAAAGTGGCTTCTACAGTTTTAGTTTAAGAAACATTATGTTGGCATTTTTTACAAAGGTAACTTTATCAAAAAATAAAAATCAAATAATATTTGGGTCCTAAATTCTAAGAACTGGGTATCCATGCCATTTTAATAGAAAGCATTCCGAACACTGAGTTAACCAGGCTGCTTTCCTAACAGATATGTTAAAAGCTCTTTTGAAAGTGGTTTCTGTGGGTTTGGGTTTAGAAACAAAAAGGTAACTTTATCAAAAAAAATTAATAATAAATAATATTCGGATTAAAAGTTTTAATGAAAAACATGTGTCAAGAATCCTTTGATCTAAAACCCTGGATTCCATAATTTTTGTTCGTGTTGTTATGTGAAATACAAAGAAAACAAAAATCCCATAGATTTAGTATATAAGATCCACAAAAAATGATCACACAGCAAATAGTTTTTTTTATTAAATTGTAATTATTTAATTTTAAAATATAAATTTAATCACTTTTAGTTGTTATACAAGCGACTTAAAAATTAACATGGCCTAATTGTAAATGAAGTAAAAATATTTATCGTTTCGTTTATGTTTTGTTTTTGTTTCTCTGCATCAGTAGAAAGAATCACATCATCAAATATCAATATAAAAAATGTACTTAATTTAATGTTAATAAAAATTAAAGAATTAAAAAAAATATATTAGAATAATAACTCATGATTAGGTGTTAGTTAATAGGCATTCATACTATATCTATATAATTATATTATATAATACATCTAAAAATTAGCAGTCGTTTAAAAATGTATTTTAATACCCTCCACCAACAAAATCTAAAAAGATTTAGCTATTTACGTCCATCTGTCTGTTGTTGGCACACTCAGTTCCACAATAATTGACAGAACTCAATGAAATTTGGCCGAGGTATTTTTCATAGTCCTAAGAAGTTTCATACTTAAAACCAGCAAAATCGGTTTAGTATATTAAAAGATATAGACCGATGTCTGAGGCAACCTCTAAGTTTAAGCATAAAACTTTCATAAAATTGTTAAATTAAAATGATATTTTGTCATAATATTACGCTCTATATACTTCATTACTATTTCAAAAATCAATTAAAGCGGATCAGTTGAAAAAAAGAGTTATAGCCAAAAATATAACTAATTTTGTGACTCATTAAGTGTTCAATTTTAGAACATTTTATATATTGTATACATCTGTGAGTGTGTGTAAACATAATGCATTGCCTTCACACGCATTTGTGGTGGAGGGTTTCAAAGATTCGGCATAGCCGAATATATATATCATTCTTACTTGTTATTATTTTCGTATTTTATGGTCTACAAATTACTTCTTCTTTTGTTTTGAAACATCTAACAAAGTCTTAATTTAAATGTAAATTGTTTCGTATAAATAATAACACTACAAATCCTCATCCATACTATCGGGTTTAACATTATTAAAATCATAATTACATGTATTATTATTGTCGATAAAATCATCTATTTCATCTGGTTGTTCTGGTGGTAAATCAACATCGGATATGGAAAAATCTTCAATTGTTTCATTTTTCACTTTTTCATTATCGTTTCTATTATTTGTATTTTTTAATTTACTTTGTTTAAACATATTTAAAATGGGTGATGGTTGCCATAAGACCAATGCTGTACAAGGTTTTTGTATACGATTAAATAATGCTTCTGGTAGATATGATGCCTTCTTCTGTTCCTCATTGAATTTCTTTAATTCATCACACATTGTTATACGATTGGCATTACGTAGTTTCTCTTCCAATTCTTTGGCGGTTACTTGATAGTCCTCGTAGGTTAAATTGGAAAAACATTTACCACTTGTTGTGGGTAGTTCAACACCATTGTTATCTGTCATACAACCAGTGTTATGTTGTATATAATCACTGGATATGTGTAAACCATTAAAATGGGCGGTAATTTTCTCCTCCGATATGAATTGTTTAACTGGCCTAGAAGAGGAAAGCAAGAAAAACAAAAATCTTAATTTTTTAAACCAAAAAATATATATGAAATATTGATCGAAACCTCAGTAAGTGCTCGAAGACTTATGCATTATTTATTTATTGGGAACCTAGAGCGGTTCCATAACGATTTTTTTTGGAAATAATTCATTAACTTATCTTAAAGAAATTGCCACAAGGCTGGAGCTTAAGGAGCGAAATCGAAATATATAATAATAAAAACGAAAGATGAATAGTTTTAATCTCTAGTCATGGAATTTTGAACCTTTTTCGGAAACCCTGGACAAGACAATGGGAACGCAAGCGAGAAGGATTGATCTTGTTTGCAATGGCTTTAGTCGCGACCGTCATGACGAACTATAGAAAGAGACAGTGTTTCACTTACAGTGTCACCGTCTAGTGAGGTAAGATTGGGCTGGAAATTGTAAAAATTTTTTGTATCATGTAATCCTTGGTTATATGCAAGTCATAGTTTTAGGACGTCATAGTTTAAATAGAGACCTCTAGACATTGAGTCTGTTGCTTCATCTTTTGTTGGCCGCAGCAAATTCTATTCATTGTCTGCAATGGGCGGTTGCCGCCCTACGAACACGAAATTCATGCGTTAACTTGAAATCGCTGAATTTATGGCGTATCTGTGAATTTCGTTCAAAGCTGTTATATATTCAAATTCTGATCCAAAGGATCTCGCACGTATCTAAGTAACATTGAAGTAAGGATGATTTTTTTCGATGACAGTATAGAAGGAACTGCTTACTAAGCATTTCATTATGTTCCTTAACTGAAAGGATCTGTTTCCTTATGTAGATGGTAAATTGAGAAAATTTTAATAGAGACTGTTATGGTTCTCAAGGATGCATTTTGACAACTTTGGATATTTTTCTACTGCGTATCACTTAGCGATGTTGTTTTTTTATACTAAAAGTTCCGGCGGCTAATACTTTGACGACCTTTTCGCATATTGTGTATGATTGCAGTGGCACGTGCTGAAGAGGAAAATAAACTGTCAAATGTTAATTTCAAAACTTTTGGGTGGTTAATAGTCGGAATTTTAACTCCATCGACTACGATGCCTAGATTTGTATTTAATTTATTTGATTGAAGGTAATCAACTTGTAATTCTACAATCATCCGCGTATATTATCACGCCAACTCCGTATGGAGGCGATGAGAATTTCGAAATGTAGAAGTTAAACAAGAGTGTTAATAGGATTCCGCCCTGTAGATCAACTTGTTTTAGTCTACAGGATAATGATTTCTTGTCACGAAATTTAACGAAATACTGACGTCAACTAAGATAGTTCAAAATCAATTTCTTAATGTTGTTCGACTATGAGAACTACAGAATATTGTGAAAGTGAACTTTGTGACTGACGGTATCAAATATTTTTCATGGTTCAATTGCCTTAAGGATATAAATCATGTGCAATTTCAGTACATTAATTTTGTACGGAATGAAATCTTTTGACAAGCTGCTATTCAATTAATGGACAAGAAGTGCCTTGAGAGTTTTTGCGACAAGTGATAGGAGTGAAATCGACCTGTATGATTATCCCTCAATCGAATCTTTCCAAGGTTTTAGTATAGGAATGACTCTACATATTTTCAAGGCATCAAGTCGAAAAACATTGTCAAGTACTCAACTCTATGTTTATCAAGGTTCTTCAACTGCAGCATTAAAATTCCGTCAAGCCCTATTGCTTTAGGTGCATTAGTCACGTTAATGACCTCTGCAACTTTGTGTGGTATGAATATTTGAAATGTATCCGTGACTTGTCGCCTTTTTCTCCTTCCGGATGCTTAGGCATGGTATTGTTTACAAATTTAATCGCGAATTTATCATCCTTTCTTGAGATTAGAGAGAGATATAGGAATATCGACCATAATTTATACACTCCAATATTTACATTCCCACGACAGTCGGTTCTTTGTACCAGAATTACCCGAAATTCGTCGGCCAAGGTCTGTAACTTCAGAAACTGTCACCCCGGAAACAAAACAAAAATGTGCTTGTTCGTTAACAACAAGATTAAATATATATAGACCCAAGTGAAATATCTTCAGGACACTGAACTCAAACTAACTAAAATTAATCTAGATACATTCAAATCGACCTGCAGAGTATTCTGAACATTATGTGCAACCAGCCGAAAGACCTTATATCAACTCAAAATTGATTCTGTATTGATCGGTACACTTCAAAGTGATTGTTACTGCCTTATTTTGTATGTTACAGATATCAGCCTTAACTCAAACAACTATTGTGGTGTAAAATATAAAAAAACTTCTCTTTACGTTTAAACTATTGTCATCTTTTAATTGAAACTTACAATGTTGCTGTTGTTGCATTAAATTCTGATTTTCGTTTTTGATGCAATAATGCTCTCCTATGCGGTGCATGTGCGGTAAATTCCATAACATCACCAGTATGATCAGTTTTGGTTATTTTCCAAGGCATTGATTCCATACTCCAATTTGTTGTTGGTGTTGGCATTACATGACCAGCTATGGAGGATGTTTGTAGCATGGAATTTGAAAGGGGCAAAAACATTTGGTGTTGTTGATGCTGCTGTTGGTGGTGTTCTTGTAAAGACTGAAGATGTTCAGCTGTTGACATTTGTCTTGAAGAAAAAAAAGTAATAATAAATGAAGAAATACATCAATCGTATGAATTCCTTCTTAATTACTTACTGTAGATTCATTTTTTTAATATTTGTGCAATTTATTTTATTATTAAAAAATTATTTGTGTTAAAAAAATGTTTCCGAAATTAAGCTGTTTTCCTATATTTTTGCAAAACCTTAAAAAACTGCTTCAAAATTTTGACATTTCTTTTATTTACGTTTTTTTTTTAATTTGTCTCTACTGGAATGTGCTAGAATACAAAAACAGAGGATGCCATATTTTTAGAAATTTAAATTATATTAAGTGTTGCCAATGTTAACGGTTATTTTTCTTTATTATTTTGCTATATTACGCACAGTTGTGTAAAAATTTTATTTTGGAATTAATTCTGTATGCTTTTGAAATATTGGATGCAAGTTATTCCAATTGACATGCTGGAGCAAAGGTACTTAGCAGGGTTGAAAAACCAAAAGAGGATCCTCGAAATTGATAACCAAGAGTCAAAACTTTTCTTTACAAAATGTCAAATTTTATTTTCAAATTGTTTAAAATTTTACTTATAAATTTTTACATATCGGAGTAAGATTTGGTACGTTTTTGCACATGATTATGCTTTAAAACATTATAGGCTGGAGTAAGCATTAAGATCGGAAAATCTTTAACTTAAATATCAAACCCCTTAACTTACAATTTAAATTTTTTATTTGGACACATTTCTGTGCTTTTCAATTCCTTTTGCTAAGCTCTGGACAGTTTGATGTAAATACACATGTTTGATAATATACCACCAGGCTTGCGACAGAATTAATGGAAACAACTTGCGACAGAATGCCAATTCAGACGAAAACCATAATGAAAGCTTTTTGGTAAACATTTCGGTACTCGTTGTAACAAATTATTGGTTTTTTTGCTGCAACTGCATATTACTTTTATCTCTAAATTTCCTTCCACATTCCCTATAGCAACAGCAACATAAAATTTGTTGACCACGAAGTTGCCCTTGACCGTGCTCTGTGTCTGACCGTGTCTGTTTCGTTTTATTAGCACTAGCTTTAACTTTCATACCAAACAATCCAAGAAATGAGCTAATCGGGCTGCACTTTTAAAAATGCTTTAGAAACGTCATGTGGACTTTTAATAAGAGGTTAAGAATTTTTCAATCTCACGGTTTATTACACACAAAGAAACAAATCAAGATTACTAAGTTATCGTTTCCGTTGTCTATTAGTATTAGTTTTCGCAATACTGGGTACCATATTTTTAGTTCCATATCTCTAATACTTTCCACCACAAATGCATGTGAAGTAAATACTTTATGTTTCGTACATACTCTCACACACACACACTCACAGACGTTCTTAAATATACAACGAAATACTTTATGAGCCATAAAATTAATTATATTTTTGGCTATAACTCTTTTTTTCTACTGAACCGATTTTGTTAATTTTTGAATAATAATGAAGTACACTTAGCCTAATATTATGGCAAATTTTTTGATTTATAATTGGCAATTAGATGAGAGAATATTACTTGAACTGAGAGGTGGCCTCGGATATCGGTCAATATCTTTCAACATACTGAACCGATTTTACTATTTATAAGTAGGAAACTTCTCAGGACAATAGCAAATACTCAGGTCTCTCAATTATTGTGGATGTGAGCGTGCCAACAACAGACAAGCAGATTGATGGATACACAGACTGGCAGCAATAATATATATACATTATAAGGCCCGAGATGATTCCTTTTTAACCTTACACACGGAATACACCACCACTTGTCTTGGTTTAGGCTATAAAAATAATAAAAACTGTTTTTTATATGTCATTAGAAAGGTCTCTTTAAGACCTTTCATTTGATACCCATATTGTTAATATGTTTTACTTACTAAACGAGAAAGTGGATCTGTAACTCAAAACTTTAGGAGCCTATATCTCCAAAACCATCAGAAAATTGAAGAGATTTTGGTTATACTTTTATAATATTAAAACTTTAATTCATTTGCATGGTAAAATTGATTTAAGTCCTCATACTAATGCCCACAATGGGTTACACAAAAATATAGTACTAAAATTTTGCTACCTACTACTAAAACTACTACTAAATGAGTAGCAAAATACCAAATGTCAAACATTTCACATCCAAAATGTTTCAATTCCAATTAATCGTTTTTCAGGCTTTTTTTTGCAAAAACACTCAAAAAAGCATTTCATTTTCATTCATGGCATTGCCATTGAAAGGTGTGGACGTGTGAACGGTTGTGCCAAGTGAACAGTGTAAATTATTAAATTTCTTTTCCAAATTTTTGTCGTATCAATATAAAATAAACGAGCCATAATAAAAATTTTTCATTTTTTGTGCAAAAAAAGTCACGCAGTTAAAATTTTTTTCATTAATCAGAAAGAATTATTAATAAAAAAAAGAAGAAAGAATTTTCACAAGTATTTCATTGATAGCGGAAAACTTTTATTATAGAAAAAAATTAAATCAATTTTTCTTTTTGCTAAAATTTTATAAATAATTTAATGCAAAAAGTGATTTTTTTCTTCTTAATTATTTAGAGAAGAGAAAAAAATTAATAACAAAAAACAAATGAAATAAAATAAAAAAATTAAGTACTTTAAAAATCAAGCAGCAGCTATTTCTTACTACTTTACTCCATATGAGGGTATATATTTTATTTTGTCTATATAAAAAAAAATCAGTAAAAAAAAACAAAGTGAATTAACATAGTGTAATCATACATCTATACATACAAACATATACATACATATCTATGTATAATACTTGCATACATGTGAACATATACGAGGCTTAAAAGAAAAGAAAAATTGAAAATCTCGTCATCGGCGTCATCACTATAAGTGAGTGAGTGAGTTGGTTGGTTAGTTAGTTTTTTAGTGAGTGTGATTGTGATTTACTAACTACAACAATAATAACAAAAACTATGAAATAATATACATATAGACAAGTGTAGAACAAAAAACAAAAAGCAAGTAAAGAATTTTATATTGAAAGTTCATTAACGAATTTTAAATACTCTACACCATGTAAGGGGTAAGATCGAGAAATTCTTAACATACACATCTTCTATATATAAATTAATCTGTGTTTGTTTGGAACAGCTGGACTGTTTTTGCTGAAATTTTTACACAATGTTGTCTATGTAACCGAAGGTAACAGAGGCTATAAAAAATTCCGCTAGGAGCAGGGGAAAGTGTTCTCGGTGTAGAAGGATTTTCATATTTAATCATATTTAATTTTCATATTTAATAATTTTCCCAAGAAACAATTTTAGTGGCAAAAATGTAGGACGGATCAAATCATGGGGAGTGGTAGCCACCATACAAAACGAATACTGATTATACGATATTTGAGGAACTATTGAACTGAGAGTATTAAGATTACAAAAACTTTCTCTTGGAACCGTTTTACTGGACAAAATGTTTCAATCACTTTCCTAAAGTTGTGGTAAAAAATAGGACATCTAAAATTTATTAGTCCCAATAATTATTCTGTATTCTCTTTTGTGAGAGAAGAAATCAATTATTATTTATCGGAAATCTAAAAAAATAACTACTTCACCAAGAGTTTCCAAATTTTGTCATGCTATTGGAAAATTTTAGAACAGACATGGTCGGGGGTATTTGAAAAAATCTACGTTGCATGCGATTTTTTAACACATTTCGGACTGAGAAACATTTTTGTGATGAAATGTTAAATCATTTTCGGAAACCCTTCCATTTTCCTTTCATAATGCTTTCTGCCATCTTGTTCAAACAGGAAACCTTTTTTTGTGCTCTTCAAAATTTTCTCCGGGCAATTTTTGGTACAAATAATACATTATTGTTACTGTATCACTCAAGGTGGTGTCATAGCAACAGGATACAAAGTCAGGTCAAAAATAAGTGGACACATTATAAAGTATTATGAATGGAGTGGTCTTTTTTGTAAGTACTCTCTGATGTAAATTTCGGTATTGGCTCCTTTTGCAGCAACTGCATATTACTCGCCTACCAAGAACTTTTAGAAAAAAATTAATACTTTTGGGTCCCAAACTTTTGTTCAAAATTTCCTCGAGCTTCAACACCATAAAATTGTTCACCTGGAACGTTTCATCATTCAATAAGCAGCAAGAATACTTTTTTAGAAAACTTGACTTCAATTTCCGAGCTCTGTTTTTTTTTTGCCTACGAATTTTTAGTAGCGCTCCTGTCGAAAACTTTTTCAGTTTTGTATCTTTCGAAACCAGTAGTTTTCATGCCAAATACTTGGCTGCTTTCCTAGCCGATCTATTGAGAACTCTTTTAAAAATTATTTGGCATGTGGATCATTCCTTCTACCTAAACCAAGTTTTCTATATACCGACAAGTTTTTCCGGTACTATTTCGTAATACTGGAAACAGTTTGACGACAGACCTTTAAACTTTTTGTAGGACCAAGTTGGGTTGGTACGCACTTTTTCTCAGGACTGTAACAAATACTCAGGATAAATTTCATTGAGCTCTTTCAATTATTGTGGATGTGGATGGGTGCCAATAACAGACAGACATAAAGATTTTGATTTGATGCAAGAATATGGAATGACAGAGTTAGTGGTGGAGGGTATGAATATAGGGAATATTATGTGCTTTTATATGAATATGCCTCAGTGTATATATTTTAATGAACTTTTAGATGATACTTTTTTTAATATTGTACAGGGAATAGCAAATTTAATGTTATTGTTGTTATCTATAAAATAAGAAACATATTATACCTCATTTAACTCTCATGGTAGTGTAGGGTACAAAAACAAATTAATAAGTTTGATCTTTTTATAACCATTAATAAGGAACTATAATTGTGTAAAATATTTTTATAATTTAATAAAAAAAATTAAATTACAGTTTTTTCTTTAAATTTTAATCATGAAATTTTAAAATAATATAAATTCGCCACAAATTAAACACAAAATGAAAAGAAAAAAACCTGACCAATTCAAAGATTTAAGGTGAATTTAAGAGGCGTGTATTTTTCGACATACAAACATTCGTTTTATTTTTCACATATTTCTTTCCTCGTTTTTTTGTATTAATCAAA
This sequence comes from Cochliomyia hominivorax, assembly GCA_004302925.2. Lineage (NCBI taxonomy): Eukaryota > Metazoa > Arthropoda > Insecta > Diptera > Calliphoridae > Cochliomyia > Cochliomyia hominivorax. The sequence continues at coordinate 30,762,010 of PYHX02000467.1, read as the reverse complement.
ATAAATATGAATTTTAATTATGTTGCAGCGTGTTCTTAATCTTGAAACAAAAACAACAAAAAATACATTCCAATTTTTTTTTTTCAAACTGCAAACAAAATAAGAATCGTCATCATAAAAGTCGTCGTATAAATAAATTTCGTTTTCAATTTTATTTATTATCCGCATACAAACAAACATACATACAAATCGTTAAAGAATAAAATTTCTTCAATCGACAACAGTTTCGAATGGATACACATTGTACCACAGCCATGAACAGACTGACTGAGAAGAAGCTAACGTATTCCCGATGACCTGTGAAATAATATCAAACAGAAAAAAATAAATATTATAGAATATACTCGTACATACTTACTATACATCTCATGTGTAGAGCGCTAGTTAGCTGTAATTAGTGTTGCCATCATACACATATTTTTCTTGATTACACATTAAAACTAAATGATTTCCAAAAGTTATAAATCAATATTCCTAAAGTTATAATATTATTAAGACTTTCTAAACAGAAAATAATAATTGTTAGTTTTCGTGATATAGGCACAGCCGAATTTTTGATTTATAGATTTATTTTTCTAAAGACATAATTAAAATGTTTTGAAAGAATATAGGTATCGTTTGAAAGGTCTTAAAGAGAGATTTCTAATAATAAAATTTTTATAGTTCTTTACTCTGACTTTCAAAAAGGCATCAATATGATGGTATTATCGTTAATATCAAAAATTTATTTGATATCTATATTATACCCTCAGCCTTTTATATTAAAATTATATGAATGAAAATATCGATATATCCTTAGGACTTCTATATATCAGCACTTGTAAATTGTGGAATGTATAGTTTGATCATTTAAAAGATTTTTGTTCGCAACTCTTCACCAGTAACTACTTTTTGTCTAATACTTTTGCGCACAGATTGTGAAAAATTCATAAGAATGTTGTCATAGTTTCCAACTCTGATTTTAGGCAGATTATGCTATCCTTTTTAAAACGCCAAATAGGTTCTCTAATGGATTCAAGCCTGATAATGATAACCGATAAATAATTTTTAAACAACTTCGATTAATCATGTGAGCCATTGTCGTGTTAAAACATCCATCGAATTGGTTTTTATCACCAAATATCAAAAATGGGGAAAATGTTACTGAATCCAGTTTTTGTTTGATTTCTACAAAGTTACCAACACCGCTTTTTCTTTGATTTCAATAAAACAGTTCCAATGTTTTAGTACAAACCGATCTAAAGCAAATAAAAAGTTGGAAAAATCAAAGATAACGTCGCATCAAGCATGGGTTTCTATTATGACATGAACCTTTCTAAGCTTTTACCTCAAGTAGCATTTTTTAGGGTGGAAAAATTAATCTGAAATTTAGGCTTATTTATTACACCTTTCGATGAAATAAAGTGATTTTTTAACTGTACAGAAATTTTTCATGTCCGTTCGCTTAGAAGAATGGCGCGATCGCTTTCCGATATTGTCTTCTCTTGATTTCGCAGTAAACTTAGTCGTCTTTTCGATAAATTGTTCAAAGTTTGAAACAGAATGTATTTTTGAAACCCCTAAAAAATTTTATATATTCATCAAGTAATCGGTTTTCCAGAACTTCAATAAATGTGGGTTCCATAGACTAAAACCTTAAATGTACCTATTTTTGAATTTTTCTTTAAGTTTTTGGATACACAAAAAAACACTAATTATTTTTAAAATTTCTATTTCTAGAGTGTTAATTTTCACATTTTTGCAAAATATCTGCAATAATATTTTTTTATCGCAGTTTAAATGTTTCAAAATTCTTATGAAGGGAGTCAACATTTAATTCCAAATAGTGGAAACAATTGTAAACATTTTTATTCCAAAAAAAAACTTTTGAAGCACATGTGTCTGGATCATTTGCAAATAGACTCAAGTTTTGTTTCTTTCTAAAATTCCATATTCCCAAATTTGCTATCGGTATGCTAATTTTCATATAAATGAAATAAAATGACTAATTTTACGATTCCATCACTCAAGAATTACTGTATGGAGTTTACGGTCAGTGGGCAGCTTTTACATCTTCTAAAATATTTCATACTCCAGTTGACGAACAAGCGATACTCATTTTAAAAGATATGATTTTTATCTTAAATCATTTTACTTCTAAAAAATTAGACCAAAATACCTTGAAAATCCTGTTAACTGCCAAGAAAAACACCAGAATTTGGCAACCCTCAAAACAACCAGCCCTAATAGACAATAAATATTTAACACACTGTTGGACCAACACTGTTGTTGTGTTATTAATTCGAATGAAACATTTTGAGATATGAAACACAAAAAAATCTCAACACAACAATTTTAACTCAGATTCATAAGAATATGTAACAAATAATACAAAAAAAAAATACAAAAAAACAACAACAACAAAATACATAAATAGTTTGTTCGTTGTGTGAGTGAAAGGTGGAAAATAAAATTAAATAAGCCGGTTTTTTTCATTTTAGAAAATAAGCAATATATTGCAATGGGTCTCCCTCGAACTTGTTTACATTTTGTTTAGTTAAGATTTGTAAATTCTGTTTTTGAAGAATTAATAATAATTAAATTGACATAAAATCAAATAACAATTAATTCATTTATTTATTCTCTATGATGAAATAAAGTTAAAACTTTCGGAACGTTACAATGATGGGATTAACTAAGTAATCGGCCTATAGCTATCGATCGAAAAAGACTCAATATAAATATATGTTAATAAAAACGATACCATTAAACTTTTCCGGAAACCATTTTATTAATGCTTTTAAAGTGCTTGTGTCACTTTGCTCAAAAAGTAAGTCCATCTGTGTTTAAAATCTACCACTTTTTTTACACCGCCCCAATATCTCTCACTGGTCTTAGTGTTACAAGAAGAATAATGTGGAATTTCTACCAAGAGAGGTAAATCCTCCAAATTGCCTGAAGAGTTGGAGGATTTACCTCTCTTGATAGAAATTCCACATTATTCTTCTTGTAAAACATTGTAAAGTTTTTGTCTTTTTGTGAACACACAAATGAGTAATCTTGTAACAAATGCACTGATACTCAAAAATTGGAGGATTTTATCCTTCTTAAGTAGCACAAGTTTTAATAAATCTAGCTCTCTTCATCTGTCTCAACCTCACACTATGTATGGCATAAAACAGGTAACAATTTGTTGTTTTTTTGGGGGAACACAATAAATAAACATTAAGGAAATGAATTGGAATTGAAATATTAAGTTTAATACTTCGTTAATGTAGCACAAGTTTTAATAAGATCTGCTCTGCTGTCTGTCTCACCACCAAATATTAACATTTTTTTCTATCAATATTCATTACATGTAGCTAAATGTTAATAACACATTATTTTAGCCTGATTGGTTGTGGTTGTTTGGCCAGAATGTAAACTTTTGGCATAACAAATATTTAGGAATATTTGTAGAATCATAGATGGTTGATATATAATTGTTTAGTACATCTAGCGAAGATAATTATTTTGTGATTTGCTTTCCTTAAATAAAGTTAAGATTTTCACTTTCGATATCCGTGTGCCATTCTGTCCTTCTGTTATGTCCATGCAATATTCCACAGGACGGAATTTTATATCTTGAAGAAATGTTGAATTATATGGATTCTAAAATTTGGAACAAATATAAATATCGCAGTAATCCAAATAAACATGTCAAATTTAAAGAAGATCGCACCACTAATTGCCTTAGATTTTATAGAAGTAAAACTTTAGAAGACCCTAAATTTTAAAGATATTTTGGTATCGTTTCACAATTTTCAAGAATCACTTAATGCGTTGCTATAGCTCTCATAGAACCAGAACTGACCAAATCGCCTTCTATTGTTCTTGTACAACTCAAGGGCTTCATTACAACAGTGACAGGATGCTAAGTAGGGACAAAAATAAGTGACACATAATGAAGTCTAATGAATGTAATTGTAATCTCCTTGCCATACCACGACTTTCTTTTCGAAATATTGACTGCTTTTGAATCCTTAGCTTTTCTTCTACATTCCCTCGAGCATCGGCAACATAAAATGTTGACTAGGAAATTGCGAAAAATTTACCAGAACATACGTTTCGTCATCCATTATTGACTTCAATTTATGTGCTCTGTTTTTGGACTCAAATTTGTATCAACTGACAAGTTCACTCGGAACAGTTTGACGGCAAATCTTTGAATGCTTGGCAAACTTTTTGTGGGACCAAGTTGATTTCTGTTCAAAAAGAAAATTTTATAATTTTCATTTTAATCCGATTAACAATCAATTTATTTGTTTGACATTAAACTTGATAACTGACATGTTTTACAAAGGTAACTTGACAAAGAAAAACAAATAATACTTGTGTGAAAAGTTTTTAATGCAAAATGTGTGCTAAGATTTTTTTGATCTCACTCCTTACTGCTCTAAAATTTAAAAAAACTGTTTGTTAACTGACATGGTTTTGACTATCGAACTAGAAATCTGAAAATTATCTGAAAAAATCTTAACACTCGCAAAAATATACCCCAATAATAATTCACTCTTAACAAAATATGGTGAAATAAATCAAAATACGTAGCATGCTCACCAACATCTAGCAGAATATTTTCGCTTCGATTCTATTACACAATAATGAAAACAATGCATTTTCCACGTTCTTTGTTTTTTCTTAACCTTAAACAATAACAATTTTACATCCCTGTTATGAATAGAGAAAAAATCAGAACCAAAAAGAGTCCTTCCTTATTACGAATATTTAATAAATAAATATCTCTTTCAATGTATGAGTGTAAACCGAATTCAGGAGGAACATTTTGAAACTGAATGTGAAATTAAAACACCACACATGAATCACATTAAACGTTCAACAATGAATTTAGTTTATTCAGACGCTTCGTTAAAAACGTTTGTGTTGCGTTTAACACCAAAGAAGTTTTTCGCTGCTTGAGAACTTCTATTACGCTTACGTTATTTTTATATTCGGGCCGTAACCATTTTTGTAAAATAAAAGAAAAAAAAACGCACAAACACATACTCAAACAATAATAACGCTTACTAAACGACCTGCGGTAATGATAAACGCGATAATAGTTTTATGACGTTTTTTTATTTTTATTTAATAAAAAAATTATAATAAAATATTTAAAGTTAATAAGACATTAAAAAAACAGCTTTATTTTGTGATTTGTTTATTATTTACATTCATGTGGATGTATGTATGGATGTGTGTTATTTACTTGGTGAACCAGTAATTTAATATTTATAAAAAATGTAGGGTGTTTTTCTTTCTTAATAATTAAAAATTTTTTAAAAATAAAGAAAATTTGTTTTAAAAAATTAATACATTTTAAATATTTTAGTATTTTTTTCGATTCTTTTAATTTAAATGGAATTTTATGTGAAGTGAATTAAAAAATTGTTTTGGAACAGAAAAAAAAAATAAATGTGATTTTTATGAAAGAAAAAATTTAAACATAAAAAAATTGAAAACAAGTTAAACGTCTTTAAAGTCAAATTACAAGTACTTCAAATAGTAAGAAATTTTATTAAAAAAGCGGAAAAAGCATTAAATTGTGGCGATGTCCGAATCAACGGAATCGCCAGGAAAACAACAAAAGGCCACGCAACGACGCCAGTTGGTAAGTTCACATTTTACATTATTGCCTTCACTTCTTTAAATAATAAATTATTAATTTTTTTTAACAATTTTTCATCTCATTTGATATAATTTTTTTCGTAATTTAATTCATACAATATGTTTGGAAGATACAGTATGTCAAATATATGTTTGCAATTATAAAAATATGAACAATTTTAACTTCCAACTAAAAATCATTTAGTTATCCATTGTTTTATATCCACCACCAAAAGTATTGAAGAGGGTGTATCACCTTCTTCATTCCGTGTCTAATGCTAAGAAGAAATCTTCTCAGATTCCATAATCTGTATCAAATAAATATCCGTCTGTTTGTCTGGCTTATAGTTTAAGTGCTAAAACTTAATCTACAGTACTTTTTCGCTAGAAAAGGTTCTGCTTTAGTACTTATGATTAACAGTTTTAATTATGTTGCTTTAAATTCTTAGTGTTACCCTTTTCATTCAACATGTCATTGATTTTAATTTTGAACTTTCCACATTTTCGTTATGGGATATGATGGTTCTGTATATAATTCTAATTGTTACATAGGATCGTTTTCCAGAATGGATTTGCCCTTATAACAATTGAAATGTTCCAATCTTTTATGCATTTTTTACATGGAATTATGAAATCACTAGTGACTTCAAAGACATTTATTTTACAAGTACATGCACACTCACACATACACTTACAAACATTATTTAAACGTTTTTCTAAAATGAAACAGAGAACACTTATTGAGTCATAAAATTAATTATATTTTTAGCTGTAACATTTTTTTTACTGAACCGATTTTTTCATTTTTGCAATGGCAATGAAGTACATATAACTTTATATTATTGCACAATTTCTTCTAATTTATTATCTTATAATTGTCAATGTTACGAAAACACTTCGCTTGAAATTAGAGGTTGTCTCAGATATCGGTCTATATCTTTTTATATAATGAAACGAAACCCTGTCAATTTTTGTTGGTGTTTAGCGTGCCAACAACAGACAGACGGACATAACTAAATTGACTTTGAGATGATTCCTTCTTAGCGTTACACACGGAATGACCACTTGTGTTGGGCGAAGTTAAAATTTTTCATATTTTTATATTTTTGTAAATATATAATTGACACACTGTAGTATATAATTTTTATATCATAATATATATCTTAAGCTAGTTATGTTATTCTTATAATTGTTGTTGTTGTTTTTATTTCTTTTACTTTAATTTGTATGTTAATTGAAAGTAAATAATATTTTACTCAAATACAACAACAACAAAAAATATGTATAAATGTGTTTATAAATGCGTACGCGCACTTGATAACTGTGCAGCGTAACATTTAAACAAAAAATTCGTTGTTTTTTTTTATAAATTTTATTCCTACGCCGACGATAACAAAAAAAATCCATCCGTCATGTTAATGGTAACGCATCTGATAGCGTAATGAAACAAACAGAAGAAATAATGTTTAATCTAAACTAACGCCGCATGACGAATTCTTTTTCGCTTTTATTGTGTTTTGTATTGTTGTTGTTGCTGTTGTTGCTATTATTATTGTTTTATTTCCATTTCTATTCCACGTTGTTTTTTTGTCTTCTTTGTTACAACCAAAAACAAAACAAATTATTCATTCGCTTTCGTTTGACAGAGTCTCTGTTTAGTACTCATTCGTTTGAGTACTAAACGGTAAAAGTGTTGGGTTGTTTCAAAAAAATGTGAGCCCTCGTGCAGTAAGAAAGAAAATTATAATAAAAAATAAAAATTATAATTATAAATAATAAAACAAGGAAAAATGCTTAATTTGACTGTGCCGAATCTTCAAAATCCTTCATCATAAATACGTGTGAAGTAAATATGATATGTTTCTACCGAACCGATTTTGAAGAATTTTGGAATGGTAATGCAGTACATATAACCTTATTTTATTCTAATATATCGATTTATAATTTAGGTTCTTGAACCTAAACTTAGAAGTTGCCTTAGGTATCAGTCTATAACTTACAACATATTGAACCGATTTTGCTGGTTTTAAATAGAAAACTTCTCAGGACTATAATAAATATTTAGACCAAATTTCATTGAGCTCTATCAATTATTGTAGAACTTATCTTGCCAAAAACCAAGTGACTGTCATAGCTTAATGCTAAAGTATATATATACATTATGGGGTCTGAAATGATTCCTTCTTATTGTTACACACGGAATGACAAAGTTAATATATCCTCTTTACCACTTGTGGTGAAATGTTTCTAATTTCACAATATTAACATCTATATAGGGTGTGAGATTAAATAATTATTAACATACATATAAGTTAATAAAAACGAAAACACTAAACTTACAGTTTTATTTTTTATTTGATTGAATTTTATATTAGAATTTATAAATATATTTTTATAATCTTAATCACTAGTGATGAAATTTTAAATCATTTTCGGAAATGTTTTCATAGTTTATTCTGTCACTTTGCTCAAACAGGTAGTCCATTTCTGTTTAAAATTTACCACACTTTGGACACCTTTTTTAACAAGAGCCCAATATATCATCAATGGCGTTACCTTCGAGCAATTTGGAGGATATGCCTCTCTGGGTACAAATACCACATTGTTGTTCTTGTAACAGCTTTTGAGAAATAATGACTTCAATTTACGAGCTCTGATTTAGGCCTTTTAATTTTTAGCAGCTTTTTATATAGGAACTCTGTTTTATAACATTGAAAACTGTTTGACGGAAAAGCTTTGAATGCTTGGAAAAGCTTTTTTAGGACCAAGTTCAGTTTTGTTGAAAATATTTAATATTTTCTTTTCAGGTGAATTCTTTATTTTGATTTTTTTGTTTTGGTTAATAAGAAACATGTGTTTAGAATTTTTGATCTTACTCCATAAGCAGAATTCGCAGCATAGCTTTGCGAGTCAGGAAATCTGTATTTGAGCAGCACTGTATTACAACCAGAATTGTTACGTTTGGATCGATTTAAAATCAATTGCTCTTGGTCTTTGACAATTAAAAGTGATAGATAATTTAACATTATGAATCAAGTACTGGTCCATAATTTTCATCTGTGAAAACTATTAAATTCGAACCCAAATCTTCAAGTGGATCTTCAAGTAAAGACTGGAACGTTTTTGGTGTTTAGTGATATTTTTATTTTTGTACCACAAATTGTACTATTTTTTGTACTTATGTTACCATCAATATTCGTCATAATTTTCATTCGTATTTTGTTTTACATTTTCTTCTCTCTCTGAATTGTTTGCTTTAATTGATACTCTCTGGTAATCTGGAGAATGCAAAATGGTCTTTAAATGTTATTTCATGATAAACAATTTGTAATTCTCTATCTAAAATCAAGAAATTTACATGAACAATTGGAATTGATATGGAAATATCATTTGAAGAATATTTTACGGATTATCCAAAGGATAATCCTAAGATCTCTTCATTAGGTTTATTTAGTAATTTATCTAAAAAAGTTTCAGTCTTAACGAGAGATATCTATTAGCCCTGCATCATTTTCTGGAAAAGCGTCAATTCAACACTTGAAATGTAGAAACAGTATTTTCTACATTTTTAAACGTTTACACTTGTTTAGTTTAAAATTACATATACATAAAATAGGATGTGTGTATGAATGCAACTTATGGGCTCTAAAACGGCTGGGCCAATTTTGATGAAATTTTCGTAGAAAGTTCTCAGTTTACACGAAAGTAACGTAGGCTATAAAAATTCCGATAGGACCAGGGAGAGAGGTAACACCCCCTCACAACTATAATAGCGAGAGTTCACAAATTTGGTTCCATTTACCTTGTCAAGGAACTGTTAAACTAGACAAAACGTTAGATGGATAAGACAAGACGATAAGCAAATATTGATAATCGAATATCTAAAGAATTATACAAGAGAAAGAGTTCGGAATTTGGTCTCAATCATTTTCACAAGGATCTATTTTACTGGACAAAATGTACAACGTATATACCAAGGGAAAGGGTACCCCCATACAAAGCAAATATTGATTATCAAATACCTAGAGAACTATAACAGCGAGATTTTACAAATTTAGTTCCATATACTTTCTCAAGGGACTGTTTTACTGGAATAGACGAAGGAGAGGAGTACCCATATACAATTCAAATATTGATTATCGAATATCTAAAGAATTATACAAGCGAAAGTTCGGAAATTTAGTCCTAATCACTTTCAGAGGGATCTATTTTGCTGGACAAAATGTAGAACGTATAGACCAAGGGAAGGGGTATCACCCATACAAAACAAATATTGATTATCAAATACCTAGAGAACTATAACAACGAGATTTTCCAAATTTTGTCCCAGTTAAATGATTCATTAGTGAAATTTCTTTCGAGATCTAGAACAGGGGAGAATTTTTGTACAGCAAAGCGTACCGGGTTAAAGGTTGTTGCAAATATTTAACAATAAAATACACTCATTCAATACTTTATTTGTACTTAATATTTTATCTTTTATCAAATATTTACAACAAATATAAAATTGTCAATTTATTAAATGCAACAAATACCAACAAAGTAGATGATTGTTGTTGCCCTTTTTTTCCAATAACACACTCAAATATATTCAACTGAGTATATGATAAGTGTCAGACACATACACAGACACACATACACAAATATGTGTGTAAATATATTGTCTATATCGTAAAAACAGCTTTAACTATACATATATTTGTATTATTATGTTATAGTTATGTTTGTATGTATATGTATGTATAAATATTACCTGAATGTTTGTAAATTTGTTTTTGTTTTGTGCAAAAAAATATATATATTAACTGCTAATATGCTCTCAAGGTCCTAAGATTCTCTTTATTTTCTTTCCATTTAAACCAAAAATTGTAATGAATTGAAAAGTTGTTGCTTCAACTGATGCCGATAAATATGATTACTTATGTGATGATGATGATGATGATGTTGATAATAATTATGAAGATACTTCCTTACCAAGTTTATTATGATCATGATATATAAAAATCAAATAGATTAAAAATACTTGGACCTGTAGTCGTTAAAAGGAAAATATGTTTTCAGTGTTATGAAGGAACAATTATTATCAGTGTGAACTTATTGTCAAATTGATCTTAATCGTATAATTTTTTTGATTTCAGTTCGTTAATATGAACACCTTCATTCGGAGACCCTCGAGGTCCATTGGATACCCTTCATTTTCTTCACGTTCACACACCAATTGGTAGTGATACGTATTATAGTTATATCCTAGAATCAGATTGATTTTTTAAACCCCAAATAATTACCCTTGACAGCTGCAAGATTTCCATCACTTAAAGATTTCCACCGTAGTCAGTACGGCTCGAAAAACTAAACCTATGAAAGCGTTGTTATTAATCCTGAACTCGTTTCTTAGGGCTTGTTCTCCTTGTTTTCAATAAGATGCATAGCTAATCCGGTTGAAGTTGATTCATAATAGTACAAGTATATTTGCATCACTGTTAAGTGTGGCAATCGCTGAAAGAATAGGCACTAGGGTTTATTCCTTGGTACCTATGACAATGTTGTTGTTGAGTTTGAGTTCCTGTATCAACGCAAAATTACGATGAGCAGTTAAGACTGCTTTATAGTAGTTGGTCTCACCATTTTTCGTGTAACGGAAACTTACAGTGTCTAAATCATAATATGCTATTTCCACGATCGAATCAAGTTCCTGAATACATATTTAGGAAAATAAAAATCACGAAAAGGAATGAAGAATGTTGTAACTGTCGCGGTATTATATTTCCTCTAGTAACAAAATATTTTATAAGATTCAGCATAAATACAACTTCATAGACCAGCCATTAAAAAAAGTCCAGAAATGATCTTGTAGATATCTTATATATATGCATTTTTTAGACTCACACTTATTAATTGGAAGACTTGTGCATATCGGTAGCTCCTGTGAGTCCTTTTTATATAAAACAGAGTAAAACAAGGTTAAAACCACACCGCTATACTCAGCGAAATAATGGTTAATAATATCATTTCGAAGATCAAAACTGCGCTATTATAAAGCCGGTAGCACTGGCAAAATCTTTAATACATTTACCAGAGTTAAACAAAACTGGAGAATCAACCAACATCTCGTACATCTGAACTACGCTGACGACATCGTTTTTTTTACCACTCTCAAAAGAAAATCTACAATCAATTATTATCTCTCTATTTCTTTTGGTGACTTTTCCATTTACACAAATAATTTCTCTTTATTAGAAGTCATTTTTTTCTAGAGAAAACAATGTTGGGTTCTAAAGTTAATTTCAAGTCCCCTCCAGCAATCATGATGTCTATCGTAAAATTCTTCTTAATCATCGATATGAACTCTTTACCTACAATTGAATCAATATCCTCCAGCATTATATCGTACTAACACTATACATGTTCTTTGTTACACTGGATCAATCAACGAAATATTTGAGATTTCATAGATATCTTCTCGGCATATTTTAAGGGGTTTCTCCTGCTCTTCTTATTGTTAGGATTCTTAGTTTCTTATTATATTCCGTCTTCTGCTAATTCCTATGATAATACAGTTTAATGGAACAACACCTAATCTATATGTGATTTAGTGTTAGGGAACTTTGAACGTTATACGTTTTTGAACCGAAATCTAAATGTCATGGGGATGTATACATCATTGCAGCTATTCCCTGTAAAATAATCGCTCTTAATCTAATCGCCTCTCTCGATAATGCCAAATGATCTGTGAAATTTTTAACTAGACATTCTTATCTGTCATCTATCATATTTTTGACGTTTAATGCCTCACAGACACTACAGTAATGTAGACATTTTGATCAAACATTTTTTTCCGAATTCTCAAAATGGAAGAGAATAAATCTGTTGTAAAATCATCCCTTATTTAATGATCCTGTATTATATTTATAATCAGTTCAAAATTATTTATTAAAAACGTTTTGGAAGAATTTAATTCTAATAATTCCCTAATCTGGATGAGGGTGTGCAATTCGTCATCCGATTTGTTTTAAGAGTTTTCAGTGTAGTTATTTTTACCACGATGCTGGTATTAAATAGATTTTTATGTTATTTAATTTGATGATAAAATGAAGAAAATCTTTAAAATTTAAATAAGAATATAAGTTTACGTAAAAATATATAAAGATATTGAAAACAAATTGATAAATAAAATAATGTAGATAAATTTATAACACGATTTCTTGAAATTATTAGGGGATTCGAAATTTACTCTGCTTAATAACAATATTTTACACAATGAATTTCTATCATTAAAGGAGTGAGATCGAAAAAGTCTACAAAAAATCAAGCATTTAAATGTTATTAAACAGTATCCGTTGGCAGAAAACCTGGTTCAGGTAGAAGGAATGGTCCGTGATGTTTCTAAAACCACAAAATAATAGAATTTTCAAAAAAGCTCCCAACACATCTGGTAAGAAATCAGATCGATAAGCTCAATGTTTGGACTTAGTTCCTGACAACAACGCTGTTAAAAATTCAGAGGTCAAAGAACAAAGCACAGAAATTGAAGTCAAGTTTTCTATAAATATATTTATATTGCAAAATGGATAACGAAACTTTTGTTTTGACAGATTTATAGCAACTTCCTTAACAAAATTTTTCAATACTGATGCACGATGGAATCTTTGGGACCCAAAAGTATTCAAAAATCATTTGTTACAATGGGCTCTATAAGTACCAAAATTTACATCAAGAAACGTTTACAAAAAAGGCCACTTCCATTCATAAGACTTCATAATATGTTCACTTATTTTTGGCCTCACTTGGCATCCTGCAATTATGTTAGATAAGCCCTTGAGAGGTACCAGACTGCTCGAAGTTAAGGCCGGTGGAGAAATATTTTGTTAAAAGAGAATTGAAGAACTCAAAAAACTTGTCCAAAAGTGTGTTAGATTTTAAACCTGTTCGACCAGAAGTGACAGAAAGCACTATAAAAACATTAATGGAAATGTTTCCGAAAAGGGTTCAAAATTTTATCACTGTCGATTAAAACTATAATCACAAACCTCGACTTTATTTTTGCTTGTGTTTTCTGATAACGAATAAATTAAGCCAATTTCAAAGATTTTGTTTGGAAGTGAAGTCTATTTTACTGAGGTCTCATGGAAGATTATGATCTATTTTCATAATTTTTCACAAATTTATCTCATCAAAACTAATCGATTGTCTTCAATATAAATCTGCTGTGATCGTTTGACTCGATTTCAACCATAATAAAAAACAATGGTTGAAACCGAAACAATTTAAATGGAATTCTGATTGAATGTTGATTTGGCTGGTTGCACAGGACTTCTGCAAATGGGTACATTTTCCAGGACCAGTAAAAACACAATGCAAAAATTATTTCTTTTTGAATGTCCAAACATTAATTCTGACCTTTTAACGTATTTCGGTTTCATTTAACATGTTGCCCAATTTCAAGACCAATTTATGGTCCCGTACTTTTTGTTTTATGTTTGATTTTCGCATGTCCACGCACGTTCATATAAAATCCAATTGTTTTGCTTTGGTTTATTTTTAGTACTCTTAAACTTAGGGAGTTGTTGTGCAACACCCAAAGAGTCAAAATAATGCTTTAAACTTACAGGCAAACAGTTCTTGACTTATAGTCAGCAGCAGTTTTCTTCAAGTGAAAAGTTATCAGACATTTTCCTGAATTATAATGACAGATGTTTATTGTGGTCCACGATGGCCGTGTAAACTTGTATACCCAATATTCTATAATGATCATCTTTTAACGATATTTTATAAAAAAAATTTTATTTTTTATTTATGATATTAAAAGTTAACCCCCTAATTAATCTACACATTAATACTCACGTATGTCTGTCTGTATATATGTGAGTATATGTATATATTTTACTGATTATTTGTTAACATTATTATTATAATTTGTGTCCTTCTTCCTTATTTAAAAGAAAACTAGAGACACAAAGAGAGAGAGAAAGAGAGAGAAAAAGAGAGGGAGAGAAATGAATATAATATATTTAGGTGGGTTAATTTTAGTTATGATGCGGCGTCCTAACACAATTTATTCTGTTGCTTTTTCTTCATTAACATTTCTGACTTTTCAGACAATGAATAGTGGGGGTAAAATATATATCTGCACACACATATACATTCATACATATAAGCAACAGCTATAGAATCAAATGAAATGAACCACAAACATATGTTTTCGTCGTTACATGGAAGTAAATGGAAAATTGAGCAAAATATATATATGTGTGTGCGTGTTTGTATATTTTTATAGAGGGTTGTTGAAAGTTGCACAATATTTTATATTTCTTGTATATTTGTTTATATTATGGCAGGTTTTTAGCGCGCTTTATTTTTTTTAGACTTCGTGTAAAACACGAGTTACGATTGAATGTGGTAGAAAGTTTTAGGAATTAAAAAAGTTTCGACTATGTCGAATCTTGAATACCCTACACTACACAAATGCGTGTGTTTCGTACATACACACTCACACATACACAATATATAAAAGTTTTTCTTAATTATTACACGGCAACAAATAATGTGTTATAAAATCTGTTATATTTTTGGCTATAACATTTTTTTCTACTGAACCAATTTTGATAGTTTTTGGAATTTTAAAGAAGTACATAAAGCTTAATATTATGGCAAAATTTTATTCTAATTTATCGATTTATTGATGACAATTTTACAAAAGTTCTTTGCTAGAACTTTAAGTTTGTCACAGATATTGCTCTATATCATTTAATATACTTTACCGATTTTTTTGATTTTATATAGGAAACAACTCAGGACTTTAACAAAAATTCAAATTTTATTTAACTATTTATATTATTGTGAATGTGAGTGTGCCACGAATAGACACGCAAAAGGACACAGCTAAATCGAATCAGATTTTATATACATTATGGAATCTAAGATGGTTCCTTCTTAGCATTACACACAGAATGACCAAAAAAATGTATGCTCTTCACCTCTTTTGGGTGGTGTAGGGTATAAAAAAATACATATTCTAAAGAATAAATTTCGTTGACATCTACACAGTTCAAAGTTTAGCAAACAAATGATATGAGAAATTGAAATTTATTGTTGTTATTTGGAAAAGAGGAAATATAAGGTAAATGTTTACATATTCTTAAAGTTCCGTTGGGAACTTTTGACTTTAGGCTCCTCATCAAATGTCGAGAAGTTTATTGAAGGTTTTTAAAGTGAAATATTTATCATATTGTTTGGTTAATATAATCATAACTTTGGTCAGTTTCATTGATGTAAGATATTTCTTTTACAATTCATTATCTATATTTTAAAATAGGGAATGAGATCAGCAAATGTTAAACATACATATATGTTAATAAAAACGAAACCAATAGATTTATACTGAAATTTTATACTTCTTTTAGTTCTTTCCGTCTTTTCTTTGCTCGAACAGGTAGTCCATCTCTACCACATTTTGGACACCTTTTTGTGCTTTCCAATTCTCTTTTAAGAGTCTAATATCTCTCCACTGGCCTTAGCTACAGGCAGTTTGGAGGATTTGCCTCTTTTGGTACAAGTATCACATTATTGTACTTGTTTTAATGCCGAATCAGGCCAAAAATAAGTGGATGAAGTCTTATGAATATAAACATTCATTGATGTACATTTTAAAATTTCTTTTACCGCATCCTCATATCGCTTGTTATACCAAAGTTTTACCATGATAAAGTTTCCTTAACATTCTCTCAAGAATTGCTGCATGATGAATAAGGAAACATGCGTTTTCTTATCCATTTTGCAGCAATAAGTTTTTTTTCAAAAACTTTGTATTCGTACCAGATAGTCCGAGCATTGAGCTAAACGGCCTGCTTTTCTAACGAATGTGTTGGGCCTTAGAAACATCATGTGGGTCATTTCTTTTACCAGAACTGGGGTTTCTTTCAATGGACTATTTTTCCCAGTACTGGTTAATGAAATTGGAAACAGTTTGAAGGCAAACAATTAGAATGCTGGGCCAACTATTAAATTATTACTATGGACGTACTTTTGATACTGCCAGGATTGTAAACTAAATGAGATGCCGTCACTCAATCGGATTCCTATCACCACTCTTGTTTAATGTCTACCTTCCCAGCGCCTCTACCCGGAGTCGACGTGATAAAATATGTAGACCACTATACAATTCCGTAACGGACCAGATGAGCCATTGCAGACAAAGAACAGAATTTGTCGCGGCCAATAAGAGTAGTTCTGACACAACTGAGGTCGGTATTGGACAACGAGCTTAATGCCTACTGGTCTAGTGTTGACCATGCCATCCCAAACGTATGTCCTGCATTGACCAAGGACTGTTCATTTCTACCTTACGCAGTCCTAAACATCTATGGACTCATACAATTAAAGTTGGTCGATTTTTAATCCAATTGATCCTGGAGTTGAACTTTAATGTGAGTCTGCATGATACGACTGAATTTAACTACTTTTTCGTAAATTCGAGTTTATTGGATTTTTTAGGATAATTAAGGCTGCATAAAATTTTTGAATGTACCCCATTTTTTAGCTATCGCCTTTCTAACATTTCACACTTCTGTCATAATTTTTCATCTCTATATATGCACCGAACCATCACCTTTTTCTGATTCCCTGTGAGTTATAGTGAGTTAGTTATGAATAATGTTGTAGACCTACCTACCTACCCTGAGCCCTGGATAATATTGTGATTATTATTGTCATCCGGCTTGTAACAATAAAATCCCCAAGATAATAGATTTCTCGAAAATTTTCCCTTTCGATTGCAGTAATTCGAATATATTCCCAAATTCTTGACTTCCGATAAAGATTGTTTAGAAGACCGTGGATTCGAACACCTACTTTAACATCGCTAAGCAATTTGTAGATTTAAGTTACAAAAGGTATTTCATTATAAGATCTTTATAAAGTTTATAAGATGGAGGGAAATTCTCCTGCAATGTATTTCAAATCACGTTGTGGGGTCACTTAACTGTTAAAATTATCAATTATTATTTACCGTTTTACAGCTCTGCATTATAATAAACTCAATTTGTACATCCATGAATTGAGAGAAGAATAACAATTTGAGAGCATTAATAATTGTGTTTCAAATTCCTTTAATTACTCAGTTTTATTTCATTTTGTTTCATTATTTCCGCTATTAACAGATTTCCGTCTGATTTCAATATTTCAATAATTTTTTTTATAATTTAACTTCCAAAAAACTGAATTATAATTTTTTTCTATAATTGCAGCGAGAACGCAAAGAACGTAAACAATATCTGGAAGAATGGGGTTTGGGTGATGATGATTTAGAGGGAACACGAGGTTTTAGTGTGGCTGAGAAATTGGAATCAGCTAAATTTGCACAAACTGGAATGGTACGCGAAATGCGTGGTAGTGATTTAAATGTCGCGTAAGTATTTAATACATAACAAATGTATTTTCTTTCATATGCAGTCTTGCAAATGAAATATGTATATATATATATATATATAAAGATATATAAAGATACAGATATATATATATATATATACATGTTTATATGCTTATCTGTTTGCTTGACTTGTCTGCGCATCTTTTATTAACTTTATTTTATTTTATTTTTTTATGTTTTCCAATCAACTTTCAGTTTCTTGCAACAGTATGGATTTAATATACCTTTATTATTTCGCGATAAAACTGGTTTAGGCTTACGTATGCCAGATCCTAATGAGTTTACAGTAAATGATGTACGTTTATGTGTTGGTTCTCGTCGTATACTTGATGTTATGGACGTGAATACACAGAAAAATTTACAAATGACCATGAAAGAATGGCAACAGTATTATGATAATCCACAAAAAGATCGTTTACTTAATGTTATTTCCTTAGAATTCTCACATACCCGTCTTGATAATTTCATACAAAGTCCCGATATTGTAAGACAAATCGATTGGGTCGATGTGGTTTGGCCAAAAAGTCTTAAAGATGCACAACGTGAGGGTACAAATCTATTGGGTAACATGATGTATCCCAAGGTACAAAAGTATTGTCTGATGTCGGTGAAAAATTGTTATACTGATTTTCATATTGATTTTGGAGGTACTTCGGTGTGGTATCATATTCTAAAGGGCAGCAAAGTATTTTGGTTAATACCACCCACTGAAAAGAATTTACAGTTATATGAAAAATGGGTATTATCGGGAAAACAAGCTGATATTTTCTTTGGTGATACAGTGGAAAAATGTGCTCGTGTTTACCTTACAGCTGGTAATACATTCTTTATACCCACTGGCTGGATACATGCCGTCTACACTCCCACAGATTCTCTAGTTTTCGGTGGTAATTTCTTGCATTCTTTTGGCATTGTTAAACAATTGAAGACAGCCCAAGTTGAAGATGCCACCAAGGTACCACAAAAATTTCGTTATCCTTTCTTTACCGAAATGTTGTGGTATGTTTTGGCTCGTTATGTTTATGTTCTTTTAGGACATTCACATTTAGAGGGAGAACCTTCCATAGAGGAAAATGAAATGGCCTCTAGACCTCACATACATTTAACGCACTATGAATTGTTTGGTCTTAAAGAAATTGTTATGTATTTATACGATTTACCACCGAATAAGAAAAATGTACCCGAACTGGTGCGTGATCCAGTGGCTTTAATTAAGGATGTTAGAACGCTGGTGGAGCGTCACTGCAAAGATAAACCGGAACTGGCCATAACGGGAGAATCTGTGTTAAAGCCTCCCGGTTTAATGCATCCTATATTTCAGGAATATGATCGTTCAAGAGTAAAACAGGAAATTAAACAAGAAATTGCTCGAAAAAATGCAGAAATCATAAGAGAACAACAACAATTGAATAGAGAACAACAACAGGCCGCTGATTCTTTAAATATTAATAATACCGCCAATACACTTTTATCGTTTAGTGGCACTACCACAGTAACCACAGATAATGGTATAACCATTAAAAAGGAGCCTGTAGAAAATGGTAACATTCAACAATCGATCACTACAACTCAGCAGCAGCAACAGCAGGAGCAACAACAGCCTCAGCAACAGCAACAGCAACAACAGCAGCAGCAACAGCAACAGCCGCCTACATTTGTCTCACCCACAGATAATATTAAATACAGACCTCCCAAGAAAATGCATTTGGCGAATGCCGTGGCCGCTGCTGCCAATATTAATAATAATTACAACAACAATAATAATAATAACTGCAATAATACCAATAGTAATAATACCGTTAGTGTTATCGCATCTTGCTCTAGTTATAACTCTTCTCATACCCAAATTCTGCCTCCCATACAAACATCACATGGTCCCTCAAGTACATCTAATGACAGTTGTCATTCACCTGGAGAATCCTCGAAAATTTCACCAAATGTTACTGGTCTGGGGCAACCTCGTAGACGACGTACTCGTTGTAAAAATTGTGCTGCTTGTCAAAGATCCGATTGTGGTGAATGTAGTTTTTGTTTAGATATGGTGAAATTTGGTGGTCCCGGCAGAGCTAAACAGACGTGTATGATGCGCCAATGCTTATCACCTATGTTGCCCGTAACAGCGCAATGTGTATTCTGTCATTTGGATGGTTGGCGTCAAACGCCCGTTTCACCCCAGACCAAACAGTTGGCCTCTATGGATGGTCCATCCTCGCTAATGGAATGTTCTGTATGCTATGAAATAGCTCATCCCAATTGTGCGCTCTCATCGTTGGATGGCACAGAATATGCGGCTGATGCAAAGGGAATTGTTAATGAAGATTTGCCAAATAGTTGGGAATGTCCGAGTTGTTGTAAATCGGGCAAGAATAATGATTATAAGGTAAGAACTTTTTTCTAATATTAACATAAACGATATATTTAATAATTCTATTTTTACAGCCCCGCCACTTTCGGGCTCGCCAAAAATCTTCAGAGGTGCGTAGAGTATCTGTGGGAGGTGTTAATATTAGCAGCAGTGGTGATCATGTAGTGGATGGTCATATGCCCGGGAATAATATACAAAATAATGTATTTGTTTTTACTAGTGAATCTGAAATGGAAACTAGTTCAACTAATACCAACAATTGGAAACATGGCATTAAACGTCACATACCGTTGGATGTGAAAACCGAAAGAAATTATGATACCCCATCGCCGGGTATCTCACCAACGGCTGTTGATAAAGTGAAAAGACGTAAAAGTGATGATGGTTTAAGTATGTGTAGTAGTATGCAAGATAGCATAGATGCTAATGCTTCCATAGACTGTAATATAAGTAGTCTTGGTGGTGGAGGAGGTGGAGCTGGTGGTGGTGCTTCTGGAGGGCAAGGTTCTCGCAAAAAGAATTCTATTAGATCTCAATTGGCTCAACAAATGTTGAACACCTCGTCGAGGGTTTTGAAAAAACCCTCTTATGTTGTTAGACCGGGTTCACACTCAGGCTATGGCAGTGGTAATGGTAATAGTCATGCAGGCCCCAATTTAGCTTTAGATGCGACTCTCTTGAAAATAATATTTCGTTATTTGCCTCAAGAAACTTTGGTCACCTGTTGCTCTGTTTGCAAGGTATGGTCAAATGTAGCAGTTGATCCCGATTTATGGAAAACAATGAATTGTGCTGAAATGAAATTGTCTGCTTCCCTGTTAACCGCCATCGTTAGAAGACAGCCGGAACATTTAATTTTAGATTGGACACAAATTGCTAAAAGACAATTGGCCTGGGTTATTGCCCGCCTGCCGGCTCTCAAGAATCTCTCCTTACAAAATTGTCCCATACAAGCTGTTTTAGCTTTACACACCTGCCTTTGTCCTCCTTTACAGATATTAGATTTAAGTTTTGTACGAGGTCTCAATGATGCGGCCATACGCGATATACTATCACCGCCCAAAGACTCCCGGCCCGGTTTAACCGACTCCAAAACCCGTCTAAGAGATTTAAAAACCTTAAGAATTGCCGGCACTGACATTTCCGATGTAGCCTTGCGTTATATAACACAATCATTACCACATTTAATACACTTAGATGTATCCTCCTGCCAGCGCATTACCGATGCCGGTGTAGCACAAATTGGTACATCACCAACGGCTATAGCGAATTTGGTAGAATTAAATTTAAGTGCTTGCCGTTTAGTTTCCGAATTATCCTTAGATCATTTAGCTAAATGTGATCAATTAGTGTGGCTAGATTTAAGACATGTACCACAAGTATCTACACAAGCTGTTATAAAATTTGCCGCCAAATCGAAACATGATTTATGTGTTAAAGATATTAAATTGGTGGAAAAGCGTAAAATACCTCAAACACCACATTCTTCAGGCGGTGCCAGTAGTACCTTCTCCAATTCAACAACACCCATTTCATCAGCTGCTGGTTCAGCAAGTATTTGGAATGAATAATATCAACGACAACACAACACCACAATACGTAATCGTAGTGAACGTTTCAAATGGAAATAATAATAATAATAATAATAATAATAATAATAATAATAATAATAATAATAATAATAATAATAATAATACCAACCCCACTGCAAAGGCACCATAACATAAAAGTTTATTCATTAAAAATAAAAACTCAAATAACCAAAGATTTAAAAAAAATGTTTAAAAATAAATAAAGTTCTTTACATGATTTTAGTGATTTAAAAAATGAAATAAGAAATGAATATGAAGCACATAAGAAAAATAAAATGAAATAAATTAATAAACATATTAAAAAAAGGAATACAATAGTTATATAAAATAATGTTTAAAACTCGTTTAAAAGAAAGCATTCCCCATTTATGATCTTCTATTTTTTTTTTAAATAGCTTTAACTTTTAAAAGCTCCGTTTAAAATTTAATAATTCTTAAACTCCCCCACAAAAATAACAAATGAAATAAATATTAAACAATTAATAACAAAATAAATATTTAATAATTATTACAAAAATAATGTTAACGATGATATTATTAATTATATCGTAAAGAATATAAAAATAAGTAATAATTCTGTATTCGGCTAAGCCGAATCTTCAATACCCTCCACCACAAATGTGTGTGAACATACACATTCGTATTTTATATATAAAAGTAACACTTAATGAGTCATAAAATTACTTCTATTCTTGGCAATAAATGTTTTTGTACTGAACCGAATGGTAATGGAATGGTAATGATCTACATCTATATTGTAATTTGTCGATTTAGGTAAGGAAGAGTAGGTGTTAAGATTCTTAAAAACAGAACAGTCCAACACCGCCACTCGGAGGCCCTTATGGTACATAGTGATCCCTTCGAAATACTTTAAGCTTTAATACAGCTTATAGAAATAAAGAAAAAGAAAAAGAAGAATAAAGACAATAAGGAATTCAATCATTCTCCTAGCCACTCAATACTATTCAGGAACCCTATCAGACCATCTAATCTATAACCATGGATGTCGACCAATTCCTCAAAGTAACGAGTAACTAACCACCTCTGTACAGTAACACAAATACTGGGTTTTTCTTATACCAAAAGTGCAACCTTCGTCTAAAGGGCCCATAAACCGTTAGGATTCCCAACAAGACTCTCAGTCCCTTGCGTCCCATGTCAATGATGTTGTCTGTAAATCTATATTTATAATTGACAATATTACGAACTTTTTTGCTTGAACTTAGAGATTGTTTCAGGTATCAGGTCTATATCTTTTAATATACTTAACCGATTTTGTTTGTTTTAAAATAAGGAAACATCTCAGGACTTTAACAAAAATTCAGGCCAAATTTCATTAAGCTAAACTATACGATTATTGTGGATGTGAGCGTGCCAACAACAGACGGACAGACAGACATAGCTAAATCGACTCAGATTCGTATTTAAGAATATTTATATATGATTCCTTCTAAGCGTTACACACGGAATTGTGATGGTGGAGGGTATGAAAAATCTTTTATTTTATTACATAACATTTCTTCTTGTTCTCAATTTGTAATTAAGTTTATAAATAATAAAACATACAATGAATAAACATTAAAAAATAATAATAATTTCGAAATGAAAATAAACAAAATATCCGCACATTTTTAGTGTCATATTTAAAATTTTTAAAATTTTATAAATTTTAAATTATCATTTTGCAACTCAAATGTACCATAATATTTAATGAAAAAAACAAAATGAACAAAAAATTAATATACTTTGTAATTAAGTTAAAGAAGAATTATTAAAAATTGAAATATATATATAAATACATTAATATATATACACATACATATAAATTAATACAAATAAATAAATGTATTGTATGAATAAAAGAAAAACATATAAATAAATAAAAAGTGAAAAATTATAAATTAATTATTACAAAATGTTTTTTGGTTTTATTAATTTTAAAGTTTTATGAGTTTAAAACCCCATTCTGGAATGATATTTATATAGAAGATACTTGGATTTATCCCGAGTTATAACAAGTAAGAATGCTATATTCGGCAAAGCCGAATCTTCAATAAAAAAATAAATAAAAATTAATTATTGCAAAATGTTTTTTGGTTTTTTGTGTTTTAATGTTCAGTTTTATGAGTTTAAAACCAATTTCTGGGATGATATTTATATATTTTATGGAAGATACTTGGATTTATCCCGAGTTATAACAAGTAAGAATGCTATATTCGGCTATGGCAAATCTTCAATACCCTCCACCACAAATGCCTAAGAATTTTTTTATACCTTATACCGTCACAAAGGTATATATATAAGCTTGTCATTTCGTTTGTACCACAATTTTCGACTTAGACCCCCAAAAGTATATACATTCTAGATCGGTGTGAAAAAAGAAATTGATTGAGCTGTGTCCGTCTGTCCGTGCAACCGTCCGTATGTCGATTAAAATCAAGTTTATAAAGCCGACCTATAGTTAACATATATGATATATAACAAACGTTTGAAAATGCTTTCGAGAATTTTATTTTAGTGATTTTCTCAGATATTGATCTATATCTCTTAGCATACTGAACCGATTTATTTGGTTTTAAAAGCAAACTTCTTAGGACTATAATAAATACTCACGCCAAGTTTCACTGAGCTCTGTCAATTATTGCGGATGTTTGCGTGCTAAATACAGACAAACAAACGGACATAGCTAAATCAGCACAGATTTTGATGTGATGCAAGAATATATAAATTATAGGTTCACAGATAATTCCATCTTAAAGTTACACACGAAATGACAAAGTTAATATATCCTCTTCCCCGCTTGTGGTAGTGGAGGGTATAAAAATCGAACATTCATCGAAATACGTTATAGTCCGAAACATATGCAAATTTTTCGCAGTAAATACTCATAGACTTATTTATGCATTATTTTTAAATATATTAATTAAAAGCATACCTTTTAAGAAGTGAGATCAAAAATTTATTAACACACGTTTTTCATTAAACCCATGTGTTATTTGATTTTTTTATACCCTACACCGCCGTAGGAGAGCAATATGTGATTACGCAGAGGCTTATAACGACGAGGAAAAATATTGCCACTACCACTTTTAGGTAGAGCGTGAACGATATCCCTCTATTTCGCTGGCTGGCAGGCTTTTGATGTATACCTTGTGAACAAAATGCAGTCCGCAATTTTAGTGATATCAGACTATAACTTTTTATCAAATTACCTTAAAAACATGTCAGTTATTATGTTTCATACCAAACTAATGAATATATTGTTTATCTGATTAAAATAAGCGACCAGAAAAAAGTGCGTGTTAAAATTATTAAATATTTTCAAGAAAACCCATTTTCTATGATCAAACTGTTTCCAATGTTATAAAACAGGAATAATCCACATGATGTTTCTTAAGACAAAAAAATCAAAAAGAGCTCCCAACACATCCTGTTGGAAAGCATCCCGATTAGCACAGTGTTCGGACTATTTCGTACGAAAAGTTAAAGCAAATGGAGTTTTAAAGGAAATACAAAGCTCAAAAAGTTCCTCACAGGAATGCTGATGAAAATATAGAACGTTTAAAGTTAAGAACCCAAAATCAGTCAAAATATCCCAAAAAGTTCTTGGTGTTTTTAAAGGAATTTTTGTAGAACAAGGCTGTATCCATTCATAAGACTTTATAATGGTGTTCACTTATTTTTTAGCCTGACTTGGTATTCTTACACTATGATAAACAAGCCCTTCAATGGTTCAAGAACAATAATGTGGTATTTGTACCAAGAGAAACAAATTCTCAAAATTTGCCTGGAGATAAGGCCAGTGGAGAGATATTGGGCTTTTATTAAAAAATAATATAAAAGCAGAAAAAAGGTATTCAAAGTGTGGTAGATTTTAAACGGAGATGGACTACCTGTTCAAATAAAGTGACAGGAAGCACTTCTTAAATCCAAACGAAAATATAATAAATATTTTTGCAGTTGTTACAACAACCCAGACTATAATACATTTGTCTTTATGTGGTTAAGTCTACAAAAAATTACATTGAATGAGCTGCAATCATCTATAGTATAAATGTGAGCACAATTTGTAGACTAACCTCACCACTTTGACGAGCAATAGTGATATTTGGAAGTCTTATTGATGTGCCAAATTCTCATAATGTGGTTTTAAAGGGCACAAATGTCGCATTACGTTGGTTTTCTTATAACAACTGGTCAAATTAAGATAAATATAAACTTAAACCGATGGTGGAAATTGTACAAGAGTCGATCTATTATATCTTCTAGCTCCGATTATTAAGTCTAAGTTAAGAAATATTTATAAATAAAATAGGATATGTGTATGTATGCAACGTAGTCTCTTAAACGACTGTGTCAAATTTGATGAAATTTTCGTAGAATGATCCCAATATACCCGAAAGTAACATAAACTATAAAAATTCCGATTTGACCAGGGGAAAGATACTCCCCACACAAAGCAAATATTGATTATTGAATATCTAAAGAATTATACAAGCGAGAGTTCTATTATTTTGTCACAATCATTTTCTCAAGGAGCAATTTTACCTGATAAAATGTAGGACGGATAGGACCAAGAGCAGGGTATCAGGCATAGAAATCAAACACTGATTATTAAATATCTTAAAACTACAACAACGAAAATTTTCAAATTTGGTTCCAATCAGTTTTTTTAATACATATTGTGATATAGAAAATTTTCTTTCGAGATCTAGGACTGAGAAGAATTTTTGTGAAGCAAAGCGCACCGTGTAAAAGCTAATAAACAAATATTTTTCAAATACTTTTATGTTTAAAATTCTTTTCTCTTTTTATTTCATTTTATCATTAGAATGAGTTCAATGAAAAATTTATACTTACTTTGTTTCTTCGGCAAATTTTGCTAAATAATCATGAATGCGATAGAATCTTCAATGTAGTTAAGTATGAGGATGAACTTAATTTAAATTAAAATTATGTTAAAGAAACTTAAATTAATATTTAGCTTGTTTATAATCCGGTTCATCGGAAGAAGTTTTTGATTTACGTTTTTGTATAATTCCCTGAAAAGAAAAAAAAAAAACAACCTATTAAAACCTCCCCAAAAAAACCTGGAATTAAATGTAAATAAACAAATTAACTTCTGTTTGTAATACCTGAATTTTTTGCCATTCTCTATCCAATTCAGCTTTTTCACTTTTTTCGGTTTTATTTTTACGTGTTTTACGACCATCTTGCATTTTAACACCATATTGAAAAGCGGCTTTTGGTAAAGCTTCCTTAGTGCTCATATAATCAGAATATTCTTCTTGGGTGTCAAAATCCCAACGACCAATGGGACCTTTTTTATTACCCAAATCCATTTTGGTATAATCTACCTCATCATCGGAATCATCAATGGCATCATTCATTTCCTCTAAACCAGGATAGCATTCAGCATATCCTTCAGGTTCGTTGGCAAAACGTGAGGCAATGGATTTATTAATTTTGGGTGGTGGGGGTATATTTGTAATAATTGGTTCTGTCTCATCTGATTGTTTGCTCGTATCACCGAAATATGAAGAACTTGGTTTAGATGAGGAAGAGGACGATGAATGACCGTATTTATCGGATTTTGATTTTGTATCATTTTTAATTGGGGGTTGATAATCTCCAATATCATCATATATAGAATCCCCAGCTGGTTGTTTAGCACCAGTTTTGGATGATGACGTAGAAGAATGTAATTGATCGATATCCCGTTCATGGAATAATGGTTTATCTTTGTCACGTTTTTTATTTTTCTTATTACGACCACCAGCTCTCAAATAAGATAAAATTTGTGATAATTTATTGATGACTATATCGTTAGTGGTCAAGGTGGCTGCATCTTCTCGATTTAATGGTACCTCATACTTAGAACGTATTAGGGTTGTTGGTATATCAGTTTCCCCGGCCTCATCTTCCAAATCGATAACATAAGCCATTCTGCCAGGAGCAAATAATTCAATACGTTGTATTTCTTTGGAACGTTTTGCTTGTATTATATTATATATATTCCTTGCCATGGGTCCCTTTATAGCCATATTATCTTCAGCTTCTTTACGTTCCTGTTCCAATCTTTCCGCTGCCGCTTGAGCTTCAGCCATTTTTTCAGAAGCAGCTGCTGCAGCTGCCATTTCACGTTCTTCCTGTTCTTTTACCGTTAATTCTGAACGGACTTTTTGCAAAAGGGCATAATCCAAACCCTTTACCAAGTGAGTATGTTCCATATCACCACCCAAAAATTTAGATTCCTGTATAATACGTCTCCTTCTCTCTGCCGCATCAATACCGGACTTCATATCGGGCGCAACAGCCCGATAGGCATTTGTATTACCATGACCAGGTGTACTAACATTTTGGTAATCGGGATTCGCGCCGTCTCTTCTTTCCCTTGCACGATCTCTGTACTTCTCCGATAACTCTTGTAGCTTGTTGTCCTCCTGTTTCTTTAGAGCAGCATAATAATTTTTCTTTTTACGTCTTAAATCACCACGTTCACTACTGCTGCCCGCTGCAGCATTTGAAGTTTTCTTTTTCTCTGCAGATGCTGGGGCACCAGGTGTAGCAAAAGTTGCTGTGGCCAATGAAGATGCAGAACCCGATGGAGGCGCTCTAGGTGTTGCCAAGAGTTTACGAAAATCATCATTCGTTAAACGCACCGAAGGAGGTGCTTCCATGTGTGTGGATTCGGACATCTTTCTGAATTCTTATTATTTATCAATAATGTTTATTAAAATTTATCACCAAACCAAATCCAATAATTCTTTTTCCAAAAAACATTGTGACAAAAGCCTGCCAGACGTGAGGAATTAAAAATAGTAGTGTCACACACCACAATTTTTCTACTAATTGTATACAAAAGCTGCTTGTTGTATAATCCCAACTGATAATGCAAAAATCTTAAACAATATTGGATTATGTCGAAATCGACACTTTCAAATCGTGTGAACGATTATTGTTTAGAAACAAAGAACATTATCGATTTTTCAGCATTTTTTTAATACTATTTGTGGAGTAAAATATTTTTTTTTTTAACAAAAGTAACTTTGAAATTCCCACATTATATTTTTAAAAAAGTGGTGAAATGTTTTACTTTAAAATCAACTATTTCCTTCATAATTTCTAAGGTGAATTAATTTTAAGCAAAGGCCGAACTTTGTATAACGGCAGGATGAGCAATTCACTGAAAAGAGTATTTTTAAAATAGTTTTACCCGAATTGGAATTTCGGGTATTTAGTAATATTTTTTAAGTTCTACGTTAAGGATGACTTTTGTTATATTCAAATTTCATAATAAAATCTTAATTCTTATGGAATTTATTTAACGTCAAATATTACAGAGTGCACTGAAAATATTTTTTTATTTTTGACAAAATTTTAAGTGACATTTAGTTTAAATCCTTCAAAAAAAATTACTGAAACTTGGTCCCTTCCCTGAAATTTGTACATTTCCTGTAAATGAATAACAATTTCAACATGTCTTTAAATAATTTTGCATAACTTTTTAACCGTTTAACATATTTTAGCGAAATTTTGAACAATGTAATAATGTTTGAATTCAATAGCGAAGGAATTCTCATATTTTAAGTTTAATGGGATGAGAGAATAATCAGATGAAATTTTAAAATTTTCTTTGTAATTACTTATATGGATAAGACTTTTTGTAAACTTTAATGGGTTAACAGCTTTTTGATTTTGTTTGCAATTTAATTACATAATAATCTGGCATTACTATATTTTACATTTTGCCGCTACATATCGTTGGCAACACTCAAGTACGCCATTTTCACGCATTGTTGTGAAGTTAGCTGCTGTTGTATTTTTTCTCCTGGTATATTTGCATTTTTGTCGGCGAAATAGAAACAATTATTTATTTAACTACAGTTTAAAAGAAAAAGTAATTGCCTGCAAGTTTTATTAAAACCACGAACCATTACATTTAATTAAATGTAAGTACTTGCAAAACTAAAAAATAATATTTTCATTAAAATTGGCAAAAGAGACAACGCCATTTTAATTTTCTTCTATACAATTTGCAAAAAAATTATTGGCGTCGCTTTAACCTCTTTGTGTTCTTTTTTTTTTGTTGATTGTGCAAATTTTCTATATAACAGTTTTATTACTTAACTAAAGAAGAAAAGGAGCATTTAGAAAATGGATAACAACAGTGGTGTAGAAAATCGTGAAAAGGATCGTGATCGTCGTGGACGTGGGGCACGTGGATCTCGTTTTTCTGATGCCGATGCACCCGGTAGTACCGGTGGTAATGGCGGCGGCAGTATTAATCGTGATCGCAGTCGAGAAAGACGCAATTGCCGCATTTACATTTCAAATATTCCATATGATTATCGTTGGCAAGATCTTAAGGATCTATTCCGGCGCGTTGTTGGCTCTGTGGAATATGTTGAATTGTTCCATGATGAAAATGGTAAAGCCCGCGGTTGTGGTATTGTAGAATTTAAAGATCCCGATAATGTGGAAAAAGCATTGGAAAAAATGAATCGTTATGAAGTAAATGGACGTGAATTGGTTGTCAAAGAAGATCATGGTGAACAACGTGATCAATATGGACGTATAATACGTGATGGTCCTGGTGGTGGACCTGGTGTTGGTGGCCGCGCTGGTGGCTCTGTAGATCGTGGCGGTGATCGCGGTTTTTCTCGACGTGATGACGATCGATCGTAAGTATATTTATTGTTTTATAATATATTATTAAGATTTAAACGATTTTTTATTAATTTTCAGATTGTAAATATTTCAGTTTTTAAAGTTTTTTTAGTTTAGATAGATTCCATTGCCTTTAGGCTGTTTTTAAAGTTTTAGTCAGTCTGTTTATATACTTTTTGGGATTTGTCTCCTGTTTCTCATACTTGATTTTTGTTTAACTTATCTTCAAATATTCTCTACGTTGTCGGTTATATTTTAAATAAATTTTTTGTATCTTTATAATGTTAAATTGTATTGAAATCTTCTAATGGATTCTACGGGGTTATTTTTTAACTTTCTTTTAATAATAATACATAATGGATCTATATTTTGTCATCAAAAAGAAACTTATTTTTCTCATTTAAGCAATTGAATCATTTGAGTTGCTCCGTCTGTTTTTGTATTTGTTTAAAGAAATTAATTATGTATGCAAATTGTTAGTCGATATTCTATTTCTTGTTTAACATAACAAATTTGGGGTCGCAAAGTAAATTTATGTCGTTCGAAGATATTCTTTTTAGCAGTAATTAAAAAAATTTAATATTAAGCAAATAAACTGATGAAGTATATAGTAGAATACCATTAGTTTCTTTGATAAGATAAGAAATTATGGACATAAATAGTGTCGTATTCGCGTTTTATCTAATTCCCATAGTTCATAGAGGGATGACCTACAATTTTATTTCGATGGTTTCACTTTAGGTTTTAGTATCTATAAAGCTATTAATGTGCTTCTGGGTATGATAAAAAATAAATATCCTTCAAAGACTTAGTTATCGTATTAATATGTCATTTTTATTGATGTAGCTTATTTTAAATTTTATTTATTACGTTAAACACAGAACTGTCTGTCAACGAAAATATTGAGAACCATATGACCATAACTCCTGTACAGTCTTACTTGCAAATCACTTAAAAGTACATAAACTACTAACATACGATGGTATTGTAATATTTCGTACCTACCAAATAATTTCCTATAACTTTTATACTACCGAAAATCAAAAATGACCTAAATTTGTCATATATCATGAAATTTGTTTAATAATTACGTTTTATACAAACACAAATCCTAAAAAGATTCTATGAGGGTGTCTGAGCTATAATTATTTAGTGGTTCTTAATTGTGTCTTTATCATATATTGTTTCCACTTTATTTCCCAAATAGATTTATAAATCTTGAAAATAAAAAAAAAAATGTGGATGTGTGACTGGATGTCTTTCTTCTGCAAAACCTCCCTCCCTCTTCTTTCTCTATGTCACGTCTTATACGATTTATATATGGGAAAATAATTTTATTCCTTCATTTATCTATGTGCCCTTTTACGAATGAAAGGCGTCTCATTTTAAAACTCTAACATTATGTCCGGCAGAATATAGCACTCAACTAGTTTTTTCTTTAACATTATAATAATTTCGGACGATGATGTTTTAGACACTTCTTTAATTTTAATATTTTCCGCTTTTCCGAAACAGATAGAGGTGGCGAAAGTCTGCTTCTATTTTTAATAGAAGTTACCACATTACACGAAATGTATGTGTATGGTTAAGAGCGAAATTTCTTAGTTTCTTTAATATTTAAATGCAGTGACGGTGATTTTTATCTTTTTATTTTTTATATGATTTGTGAAAGAACAATTATTTTAACTAAAAAACATCTTTTTTTATTGCAAAAATAAATTACATTTATTTTATGAGCGCAGAGGCTCTCTAAACTAACTTAAAGGAAAATAACGGTGACTTTTACGTTTCCTAGATACGTGAATCTCTGTTTCGGAACGACCCGATTTAACTGCTTGTTGCAACGTAAATTCGATTCTTACATTTTTTATTTCACTACAAATTTGATGAAGAAAAAAATGAAATTTCTTCAAATTTGTTAGCGATGTATTCGAATTTTGTTCAGTAAGATCAATATGACTTGGAAGCTGAGGGTTGAAATCAGTATTTTATTATCGCATCAGTTGCACATCTTAGATAATATAACTTTTTTCAAGAATACTGGATTACTATTGCAAAATATAAACATATATTTTGCAATTCGGTTTGAAATAACGCCAAGTATAATGAAAAGTTTTATTACTGTCCTTTACTGATGTCTTTGTGATGATCTTGCAGCCATTTAGAGACAACTGTATAAAATGTATAATGTAAAGTTGTATATACTCCAAAAAATTAAGTTATGAGTTCGGTTATTATTTGGAACAAGGTGTTGTTTCAGTTACATTGGTCGATTGTAGTTTTAGTTCTTTATTACAAATAGAACTCAAAAAAAAACGAAATTCGACGTAATAAAAAAAGCTTAATCGTTTTAAAAGATTTTATATAATTAAGAATTATTTCATTCCACATCTCTTTATTTGATGTTGTAAGTATATATTAATATTTTAAACGCTGTTAGTGTAATAATAATAAAGTATCCACAGTTGATAAACCCATAGACGTAAATAAGTTAATTTTAGCGGCCTGATTTTTGAATTGAAATTTGAAAATGGTATTTGTTGTATTTACTAGCTTTTTGATGATATGATGGTTTGTTTCCTTGTTTGTTTCTTTTTATATACATTGTTGAATTCTTCCTTTTAGATCTGGTCGTAATAATTTTAACATGATGTCAAATGATTTTAATAATCAACAAGGGAATTATAATTATTATGGGCTTTCTGCTTCGTTTTTGGAGAGTCTTGGCATAACTGGACCTTTGCATAATAAAGTTTTCGTTGCTAATGTGAGTATTGTATATGTATTAAACAAAAAAAGAGAATGGAATCGATTTTTTCATTCTATGTTTCACTTACAAATGAATGATGAGCAATATTTAAAAACAACAACTACAATAACAAAAGTATACTTTGTGTGTAAGTTTATTATAATTCATAGACTTTGGGGCCATAACCTTTATGTAAAATGTATTATTATTATCTATGAATCGGGGTTTAGAGAAAAAAATAATTAACCAACTTTGATTATTATTTTTGTATTTAAGACTTTAAAAAAGTAATAATTTATGATTTTAGTTTTATTTTTAAATAATCTTCCATTTTATAGAGAAAAAGTTTTAAGAAATTTATTCTAATAAGAAAAACTACGGGGCTTGTTGCTTTCTTTTCTTTTTTTCCAACATAAATTTATGTGCAAAATAGAACAAAAATTTTATGGTAAATTTATTTTTTCAATCCTTTGGGGCTTTATATCCTCCTTTTTTTGTTTAGTTTTTAGAATCAATTATAGGAAATTCTTTATAGACTTTTAAAACTTTTAATTCGCTTTCTAAGCTGTGTATGTGTTAGTGGTCTTTATTAGGCTGCTGATCATTTATAAGTTGGTTGTTTTTTATTTTTCTAAAAGAAAAATAAAGTTAATTTTCTCCTTAATCTTCTGCTTTAAGTAGTTACGAGTTAAAATCCGGGGCATATGATTTATTTACAAATTGCTTTTGGTTATTAATTCTATAGAAGAAAATCGTTTTGATTAACTTTTTCCATTTTGAGAAAGTTGTTCTATTTTGTTTAAGGATTGATTGATTTATTGACATAATTTGGTTTCTAATATCATTTTGGTCAATTAAGTTGTGCACTATCTATATTTCAAGTCTTCATTATCGCGGTCGGCCCTTCTTTTGAATTATGAAAATGTCATTTTTATTATAGCAAAGTATGCAGACACAAATCTTTGAAACATCTTTGAATTAATGGTGCAAATGTTGGGCTTTAAAATTTCACTTTTATTATTTGTATTTATAAGTGATTTTTTTCTCCCCTTCCCTTTCCTAAAATTTAGCTTGACTACAAAGTGGATTCGAAGAAGCTTAAGCAAGTCTTTAAATTGGCTGGTAAAGTGCAAAGTGTAGATTTATCTTTGGACAAAGACGGTAATAGCCGTGGTTTTGCTGTAATTGAATATGATCATCCTGTTGAAGCTGTACAGGCCATTTCCATGTTGGATCGTCAAATGTTGTATGATCGTCGTATGACAGTGCGTTTGGATCGTATTCCCGATAAGAGTGAAGGTCTTAAGTTGCCCGAAGGTTTGGGTGGTGTTGGTATTGGTTTGGGTCCCAATGGTGAACCTTTAAAAGATGTTTCTCGCAATTTGCCCAACAATCAGAACAACCAAATGCAAATGGGAAACATGATGGGTGGTGGCGGTAACATGGGTGGTGGTGGCAATATGGGAGGCGGTAACATGGGTGGAATGGGTGGTAATTCAAATGTGGGTGGCATGTTTGGCAACAATCCTGCCGTGCAACCCAGCCCAGTAGCTCCTGTAGGTCCCAATAACAAATCCATGAATTCGAATGCTGGTTTGAATTTGGGCAATTTAAATACTTCAAATTTGGCCGCCCTAACTAATGTGGTTGGTGGTTTAGGTGCCGCCCTCTCCAATCCCCTGCTCACAACATCGCTAAATAATTTGGGTCTCAATTTGGGTAATCAAGGTGGTGGAAATGATGATTCTATGTCTTCAGCAAATGCTGCTCTTTCGAATAACTATAGTACGGGAGGTAATAACTACAGCTCGGGTTTTGGCGGTAGTTCGTCAAATTTTAGTTCACAGGCCGGTGGCAGCGGAGGCGGGGGCGGGGGAGGGGTCCCTTTTAATGCCTACAACA
Organism: Cochliomyia hominivorax; assembly: GCA_004302925.2. NCBI lineage: Eukaryota > Metazoa > Arthropoda > Insecta > Diptera > Calliphoridae > Cochliomyia > Cochliomyia hominivorax. The sequence continues at coordinate 30,726,683 of PYHX02000467.1, read as the reverse complement.
GTTCGAGTGGTGGTGGCGGTGTAGATAATGACTACAATTCGGGAAATGCTATTGATATGTATGGCAGCGGTGGTGCCGCTGGTAACAATCCCGGTAATGTTGGTGGAAATGTACGCAAATCTGACACCATTATAATCAAGAATGTAAGTAGCGGTTAAATTTTTTGGAAAAATATGTACTTTTAACTGAAAAATATTTATACAGATTCCTCTAAGCTGCACTTGGCAAACACTACGTGATAAGTTCCGTGATGTGGGTGAAGTAAAATTTGCAGAAATTCGCGGCAATGATGTAGGTGTTGTACGTTTCTTTAAAGAACGAGATGCTGAACTAGCCATAGGTAAAATTTGTAAGCCACTAAGAAAAGTAAACAAAATTTAACCTGTTTGAATTTCTCTTTTCTCGGAATTTAGCTCTTATGGATGGTTCTCGCATGGATGGTCGTACCATTAAAGTCACATATTTTTAAATAACTTAACTTAAATCTTATCAAACAAACAACCAACCTCCCACACAAAATTGTATTTTAAGCATTAACTATAAAAAACTCGTCGCCGTTTCAGTCTCTGAGAAAATGATTTATATTTTTTAAATCATTTTCTCCTTAATTTCTTGCTGCTTTTCTTTCCCCTCCATTTACTTCCACTATTCTTGTTTATTATTTTTCTTTATAAAATATTTAAATTTACTTCTTCATTTATTGTTTATATTTAAGTTTTTTCTTACGACTTTATGATTTTTTTGTTTACAATTTTTTTCTATTTCTTTTAATATATTTTTTTCTGTTTCGCTATTTATATTTTTATAAGTTTAAACTTAAGAAGAATTTTAAAATATTTCTTTGAATAACTACTATAAAAAATTAATAATAAAATCAAGTAAATTTAATTAATAATACTTCACATATTAATAAAGTTTATGTGTACAACAAGAAAACCTACCGAAGTCTTCTCGTCTTAAACATAAAAAAATAATAAAATTAACACTTCCTTAATGAAAAGAAACCCCAATTAAGCCACAACACAAAAGAGTTAATGTAATGTATCTTGCAAATAAATATAAATTTATTTAAATGTGTAGTAGTGATTCAAAAATTCATATATATACAAAATAAAAAATAAAATTATTGAAGATAAAACAAAATTATAAAAAAAATATTTGTAATGTGTGTTTATAATTAAAAAAAAACGATTAAATTTTTATAAAATAAAGGGGGGCAATTTCCAGGTTAAAGATAATAAAAGAAAAAAGGAAGGGCAGCAAGAATATTGCTGCATAATTGAATGACGAGATCTAAATTTTGCCGCGTATAATGACAGAGTTTGCTGAAAAACAAATTAGCAAGATGAAATGAACTAAATGATACGCCTTTCTTTCGCAAAAGGGAGAAATTGTTCGATTATGGATTTTATATAACATCCTTACACTTCTCAATCACTCAACAAGAATCCAGCAAAACTAACAAAAATAAATTGTTGAAGATTGTGTGAAAATTAATCCGGAAGTGGAGGAAATTAGTACATTCTATGTTGAAACGTTTGCAAGGAATTACAATTAAAAATAAATCTCATATTACATTATTTTTTAATTAACTTTATCCGTTTTGGATATTTTATTAGGTATTAAATGGAGTTAAGTTAAATAATATTTGAATAAAATATAATATTTGTGTGAGTTAGCCATTTTTGTAATCCAATTATTTTCTGAGCATGAGGAGCCTTTAAACATTGTAAGATATATGACGGTGACTTTTATCCACCTGTGTACATATTTGTTTCGTACTTTCTAACTAAACCTAAAAAATAATATAAGAGAAATAGATATCAATGAAAGACAAGAGAGCAAAAACTAGGCGACACCTATCCAATAGCATCAAGTAGATCAAATTTTTCACTACTCTCTGCTCTGAAACTTATCACCTCCCTTTTTAGTTTTACAGAATCTAAAGACTTTGTTTTAACAATTTGTACCAAATGAAAAGCAATCATCTTTATTTTTTCTTACAAATGAAAATTATTTTTTTATTAGATTCTTGTCATTTATTCAAATGTGAACAAAAAGTACATATCAAAAAAGTAATAATATTCTTTTAATATGTTAATGAAAACGAATTACTTTTCGTCCACTTCATTTATATACAAATAATAGTGTATTGTATATAACAGAAAAAATTCAATGATTGTTTTTTTAAAATGAATGAAAATACTTTTCTTTATATTGCCATTTCCATTCAAAGTTTTCTATTAAGGAAACAAAGAAAAAATATCAAGATTATAGAAATTAATTGCTAGAAGCTGTAGCAGTTGCTGCTGGTGAAGGGGTATTTGTAGGGTTTGCCACCGGTGTGGCAGCAACCGTTGCAGCAGGCGTTGATTGTCCTTTAAAACGTTCCAAACGTTTACGGGCCTTTTCAGCCCATTCATCTTTAGTCTCACTAGTTACTGCGGTGGTGTTGGTTTTTTTATTTTCAGCTTCTTTGTTTGCTGTAACATCTGCACCTCCAAAACGTTGTTTACGTTTTAGAAGTCTTTCTTCAGCATCTAATTTCGCCAGATTCGTTGAAGTAACACAACCAAAGCGTTCGGCTCTCTTTTTCAATAATTCTACTTGTTTTTCACTACTCACTACGGGAGCTACCGAAATAGCAGCATTCTTCTCTTTGGCCGTCATAGCGGCTGTGGCCGGAATTGTTGTTGTCTTAGAGGTTTCTAAACCGAATTTTTTTGCTCTTAATTCTAATCTCTCTTGCATGGTTAATTCCTTTAGTTTTTTAGTAGCCGCCACGGTTTGATTTCCTTCCGATTTTTTGTCATCTCCCATTGTAATGGGATTACGTTCGCTCATTTTGCTGGCTTTGGCTGGTGAAGGTTCGGTGTTTTCTTTGGTTGTGCTGTTGACCTCCAAAGTATTGCCACTATTATTTATTGAACTCTTACGTTTTAAAATAACCTTTTTATTTGTTGCTGTAGGTGACTCAAGTATATCATCCTCTATGGCAGCAGCATCTTTGTTATCGCTACCAAGTGTTTTCGGTAGTATAGTAGTTGGTGTGGTGGTGGGACTTTTTAATAATTCATTTTCATCTGAACCCAATATTTTCTCTTCATCCGATAATACACCTTCTTCATCCAATATATCTTCGCCCACTAAAGAACTATCCTCCAATAAGGGTTCTCCCACCATAGCGGCTTGTAAACGTTCCTGTAGTTCAGTTTTATTACCAGCTACAGAAAGTCCGCGTACTTTTAGCTCACGCTTCAAGTCGGCCACCTGAAAAGGTATATTATTAAAGATTTTCCTATTTTATTTATATTGACATTTATTCTTTAACTCACTTTCATATTGCTAACATCGGTAACAGGCATTTTTTGATTTAATTTAAACTTAAGTTTATTTTTCTAATACAAATTCTCAATTTATAGTTTCGACAATAAAAAAAGTATAGTTGGACACGAAATGCAACAAACAACACAGTTTATGCTGTCAATAGAAACGCTGTGGTAATGAAACAAACAAATGACATAGCAGAGTCATGTCAATAATGCAACTCTGTAAATAGTTTTAACAGAAAAGACAGTTAATTTTTTTTAAGAATAAAAGTTTCTTTTGTCCATATTTTACTTTTTAATAATTTTAATAATTTTTTATACAAATTAGTTTTTATTACGATTTCCGTTGAAAAAAAAAAAATTCAAATAAATATGTCAAGAATTTACTTTACATATTTAAAAAATCTCTGCTTGCATCATTAAAAGAATTCCAGTATTTTCCCGTGTTTTGGTTGAAGCTATCATCGTGTTTATTTTTATAGAAAAAGTTTTGTTTTTATATAAAATGTTAGTGAGGGATTTTTATTCCTTAAAAGTTATAAATTTATAAAAGATGAAAAAAATCAAAGAAAATATATATAACCTTGAAGACTAAAGGTACCTATTTTTCCACCTTTACTACCAATTTTAATTTCTACGTTGTACTAAAAGCTACTGAAACCAGCGAATTCAATTATTTTTTAATTTTTTAAGAAATTAGGACTGATTAAAGATTTAACTACATCCTACGCTACCATAGGTAGTTGGGGTATTATAGGTTTGTACATAGGTTTGTAAAAAACAGAACTGTGCTCCACTTAGAACCACTTTTTTACTCCATTAAACGTTGTTCGCCAGTCGGTCAGCACAGCTGGCAGGTCACAGTTTTAGAGATATCTTGATGAAATTTGACACCTGTCAATTTTTTGAAATGTGTGATAATGGCTCAATTATTTCACCTAGAAATATTTCCCCAAAATGGGGATAAGCATAAACTTTATAGAATTCTAAAAAGATGTGTTATAATACGATGATCGTTACATTATTTCTTTTAGGTCCCATACAATCTTCTAAATATCTATTTGATGGGATAAATCTCACATGTATGTTTGTATTAAAATAATAATTATTGCAAAGTTATACAAGGTTCAGTTTACAATTTCTTTTAGTTTCCATATAACCACACAGAATCTTTTTAAACGCATAAATTTCACGTAAATGTTGGAATCATAATATCAGAAAAACAAATTATACGAGGCCCGTTTATACATTTTTTAGCTGTCATTTACTGTCAACAATTGTGGTGCAGGGTATTACATAGTTGGTTATGACCAGCCATAAAGTTTTTAATAGTTTTAGATTTATTTCCTAAAAAAATAATTTTTGATGAAACATTTTCATTGTTTTTCCTCTGACTCCTTAATTTAATAAGACATGAGCAATTTTAGCAATTTTTTACAAGAATTTAGAATTATCAATGAAAAATGTGTGATTACAGATTTTGATTATTTTGCTCAAGTAAATTTTTTATGAAAAAAGTCGATTACAGATGTTCATTGTTTTATTAAACAAGATGTAAATAATTTAAGATTTCTTATCAGAGTATTGAAAATTTTGGAGCATAAACTTTATTTTCGTATGATCTTTTTAATTCTCATTTGCGAATATTAAAAAAATATTTTTTAATTAAAATTATTATCTTTATTTTTTCGATTTTTCTCTCGCGCAAAATTGAGAAGAATATATTTTACACTTCATTAAGTGAAGAATATAAAAAAAATTATTTTACCTAAAAGTAATTAAACTGCATAACTCTTTCCTCTCTAAAATAATAATTTCAGTGAAAGTGAATTTAGAGGTTGTCTCAGATATCGGTCTATATCATTTAACATACCGAATTGATTTTGCTGATTTTAAATAGGAAAATTCACAGGACTATAACAAATACTCTGTTCAATTGAGTTTTATCAATTTCTGTGGAAGAGAGCGTGCAAACAACAGACAGACTGACATAGCTTAATCGACTTAGATTTTTATTTGATGCAATTATATATACATTATGGTAACTTTAATGATTCCTTCTTAGCTTTATACACGGAATGACAAAGTTAATATACTCTCTTCACCATTTGTGATGGTGAAGGGTATAAAAATGGTTAACTCAAGAAAAAGCATATTTTATTCGAATATCATTGCAGTTGAAGTGACCCCTTTTCCTTATACTTATTAAAAAACAAATTAAAAATATAAAATAAAAATATAAACAAATTTTAATATAATTTTTATAACTACTAGACAAAATACACCGTCAGGTGAAATTAATTAAGAACTTTTAAACATTTCTGCATAGAATGCACTAACTTTTTCGTCACTTCTAGAACAACTTTCTCCCGTGATTTTCTCAAATACGTCTATTCAATTGGTCGCATTAATGTTCAGTTGGATTGATAACGTTTCCCCCACCGCCGACATATCATGGCTCTAGCAACACAATGTTTAACAGTCGACTGAATTTGTTTTTCCTGCAGAGCCCCTTCATTCTCCATCAAAACAAAAACGTCCTTCAGTTATATAAATAAAATTTTGCTTTCGGTAGAGAATGTTACCTTATCCAAATAAATTTATTCTAAAAACGTTTTATAACTCCAGCAATGGCGGTGCATATTTTCCGGATCGTTTTATTTTATTTGTACAGACTATCTCCTCAATTGTAGTTTTTATGGTATTTGTACCAAGAGAGGCAAATCCTCCAAACTGCGCGAAGCTAAGGCTAGTGGTGAGATGTTGTGTTCTTGATAAAATATATTTGAAGAGCACAAAATAAGTGTCCAAAATTTATGGTAGATTTTAAACGAAAATGGACTTCCTGTTCGAGCAAAATGACAGAAAGCACCATAAAAACTTTAATGGAAGGATTTAGAAAAAAGGATAAATAATAGTATGTTAAGAATTTGTCGATTTCACTCCTTGTTTAGGAAGGTGTGAACAATTAAGGATTTTTAATAGAAATGGAACTTTTATTTAAACAAGTGTATTGGATGATTTTTACACCAGAAGGTAATTTTAGATTTTATTTTATAAAAAATGGATTTCTGTTGAAGAAAAAATTTTGGTGATATACGTGATGGTTGATAGTATCTTGTTTTTGCTCTAGGAATAATTTAATTATTTTTATCATACATTTTGTTTACCAAAGAAATAAACATTATTTTATTATTTTATATATATATTTTTAATATTTATTATTATTTTTTCGTTGTTTTTTATATTTAAAATCGTTTAAAATTAAAAAATATAACTTAAATGATATTTTTAGTTTACAGTTGATAATCGTTTAAAAAATATATAATTTTATTAGTTTGACCATAATTTTAAAATAGATTTTTTTTCAATGTTTTAAATAGGTTTTAGTTTTTTTTGCTTTAAAATGTAAAAACAATTCAATAAATTGCACGAAATTTAAGGAAAAAATTAAAAGAAAAAATATTTTTTTAAATAACTTTTTTTACATTTAATGGAGTTTAAGTTAGTATATAAAGTTGTTTTTTAATATTATTAGTATGTAGTTGTAAATAAGAGTATTAAATATTTATAATCAGTCTCCAGTAAAAACCGTTGTCTTTGTTATTAAATAAATTTTATTTTTTTTTTAATGCTTTAGGATAGAAAAAGGTATTTAATTAGCCAACCAGCCGGTCTAGATGGCTCTGCGAGTTAAGCTGGAAATATAGAAAAAAAAAACAAAACAAATGATAAATTTAATTGAATGATTTTTCATATTTAAAATTTTATTTAATTTATACCGTTTTTGTAGATTTGAATTAACTGCTGTTGCTGCTGTTCGCTGCTTATCTTTGTTTAGCTGTTTGCTGATTTTAGTATTTTTTCTTAATTAATTTTGAAAATAGTATTTTCTTGAATGTTGAAGGTGTTAATTATGCTCCAATAATTTTTTGGTAACTATGAAATGTTTATTAATCAGTTTCTTTAGATTTTTTTGCTATTATTTTGGTTGATGAATTTTTAGTTTAGTTTAGTTTTTTTTCTTCTTCTTCGTTTAATTAATATTGGCCGCTTTCATATAACTTTGTTTTTTGCTTCCTAATTTTACACTATGCCACATTTTTTTAATATAATTTTACGCTTTCGTGCCGTTGAAGTTTTTTGCAGTTTGATGGTGCCCGGTGTTGATTTCGATTTGGTAAATGTGGGACTAAATGCGCTAATGATCTTGTGACTTTCATGACTATGTGAACCATTGTTGGTATGTGAACCGCCCTGTTGTTGCTGCTGCTGCTCTGTGTAGGAGGCCTGACTTAGTTGATGGCATTTTGTTGCCAAATAACGAAATACTGAGGCCACATTTACATCTTCCTTAACCGATGTCCTTATCAAACGACAATTTAATTGTTGTGCCAATGTCTCAACCTCATCGGCTGTCACTACCGCTTGATCTATTAGATCAATTTTATTTTGCACTATAACTGTGGGTATTTCTTGACATTCATTTTCTACTTTACGTTTCCATTCCCGTACTGCTTCGAAAGAAGCTCTATCGATAGTGGAAAATGTTATAACACAGGCTTGAGCTCCTCGATAATAGGCTTTGGTAATGGCATCAAACTCCTCTTGACCCGCTGTATCCCATAGCATAATGCGCACATCTTCACCATCGATTTCGATTTGTCTTTCTAAAAAATCTACTCCTATGGTTTTCTTATAATCCTTAGTGAAAATGCCTTTACAATAACGTTGTATCATAGATGATTTGCCCACGCCACCATTCCCCACTATCACCACCTTAATGGCAAATTCTATGTCGTCTTCTCTCATAGTATGAAACATTTGTATGTCAAACTCAAAAAAAAAAAAAAAAGAAAAAATTCAAATTTCACTTTTCTTTTCTTTTCTCTGGAGGGGGTCAGTATTTTTTAATTAAAGATCAGTCCACAAAAATAAGCTATTAATAATTTTAGTCAATTTAATTATTTCTTTTAGTTGTTTTTCTATCATTCGTTTTGCCAACTGCTCTTTTGTAACGTAATTTTTCAAATTTCTTGTTTATCTCTTGTTGTTTGTTTGCATAAGAAAAATCTGGATTTTTATTAAACGTTTTCTTTCTTACTATCTATATCTTTTTTTCTCTGTTTTAATACAAGTTTCTAATAAAATCGAAGAAACATTCACTTTCTTTTTCATTGATTTCTCTGGCCAAGATCAGTAACATTTTTCATGCGTTTTTCCAAGCATGTTACTATTTATTACCATCGTTATTATTATCACTATCAACCGGTTTCACAGTGCGTTAAGTTGTTTTAAGTTATTTAAGTTCATAAGTTGCGTTTTTACTGTAAAAAGAAAAAATGTGAAAAAAAACATTAAAAAGAAATATAAAAAATAATAAAAAATTATGTTTACAAAGTCTTGTGCTTTTGGTATCTAAAAATTAGTTTTTTTTGAAAAATTTAATTCATAAACTAAGTAACCAAACAGTATTCAGCATAAGAGTTTTGTTAAAATGAAGTGCGAATGCACCGTTCGTATGTGCAGAATCTTCGAGTCCAGGAATGATATTTGACCTTAGTAGTGACATAGATGTTGCTACAACATTCAAAAAATCATTCTAAAAATGGTTTACGAAATAAATCGTCTTTTCTCTAAACGATTTATCGTGATAGATTTATGATATAACCAAAACCGTATCATTGTTATAAGGATTGAGATCGATAAATTCTTAACATACGTTTTTCATTAAAACTTTTAACGCCAGTATTATTTGACTTTTGTTGGTTACCTTTGTAATACATGTCAAACTTGTTAATCTGATTTAAATGAGATAAATAATAAAACTGTTTCCAATGTCATTAAACAGCACTGGAAGAACTCGTCCGTTGATAGAAAACCTGGTTCTGATAGAAGGAATGGTCTTCATGATGTTTCTAAATCAAAAAAAGAAATCATTTTAAAAAAGCTCCGAACGCATTTAATATGAAAGCAGCCCGCTTATCTCAGTTCTCGATCTATTTGGTACGATAAGTTAAAGCTAATGAAGTTTTTTTAAAACATTCATGGCTCAAAAAGCTTTTGACAGGAAAGCTGTTAAAAATTTAGAGTCCTAAATCAGAGAAATTTAAATAAATATTCTTGCTGCATAATTAATGACGAAACGTATGTACTGGCAGATTTTTCTGTCAGAATGTATGCTTGAGGCAATGTTAATGATAAGTTTAGGACCCGAAAGCAGTTAAAGTTTTCCCAAAAAGATTTTGGTATGGTAAGCAGTTGCGGCACAAATGTAAATTATTTGTTTCAACGGGATCTATAAATACAGAAACTTATATCAATGACTGTTTACAAAAAAAGACTGCATACATTCATATGACTTCATAATGTGTCCACTTATTTTTGGCCACTGCCTGGAACTAAGGCCAGTGGAAAGATACTGAAAAGCACAAAACAGATATCCAAAAGTGTAGTAGATTTTAAGCATTTAAATAGTTCGAAAGTCATTTTTCCATATGTTATCTTTTCTGAAAAATTACTATGATTTCGTTCTACCGAACTACAAATTGTGGGCAGTTTTACAGCATATGATATACTACAAATTATATCAAACATTGATCATATTAGAATAGTCTTAATTGTTAATCTGATTAAAATGAGTGATCAGAAAAAATACGTACTAAATTTTTCAACAAAACCCAAATTGGTCCTACAAAAAGTTGGTCAATTATTCAAAGGTTTGCCACAAAGATCTTGTCTGTTGATAGAAAATCTGGTTTGGTAGAAGGGCCATGTGGACCATTGATGTTTCTAAAGACAAAAAAGAGAGCCCGCAAACAAATCCGGTAGGAATGCAGACCGGTAAACTCAGTGCTCAGATTTTATGGTACAAAATGTTAAATTAAACTTCCTGGTCAAAAATTGTTTGCTGTTGATGTTCGAGATAAGTTTGAAGAAAAACTTAGGACACAAATTCCGTAAAAATTTCCCAAAAAGTTTTTGGTATGGCAAGCATTATGTAGTTGTGGCAAAAGAAGCCAAATTTATATCAAGAAATTAAAAAAAGGCTGCTTCCATTCTTAAGGCTTTCTAATGTGACCACTTATTTTTGGCCATATCATGTTAAACAAGATCATGAGTGGAACAAGAACAATAATATAATATTCGTACCAAGAGGGGCAAATCCTCCAAACTGCCGGTAGAAAAGTTCATTGGTAAGATATTGGGTGATCTTGTTAAAAGAGAATTGAAGAGCATTACAAGTAAGAAGTTATAGTCGGTCATGTCCGGACGATGGGTTGTATGGTACCTATGAAAAATAATGAACTGATCCTCGTAATTTGGCATATCATTTTAGAATAATAAAATAATTTGTGCCAAATTTCATGAAAAATACTTGACGTAAAACCCTATTCCGAGAGGAACATTTTCACTATACCAAATTTCATTAAAATATCTTTCACAAGTTTACATGGACAGCCAGCCGGCCAGATGTACGGACGGATATCGTTAAATCGACACAGAAAATGATCTTGAGTCGAACGGTATAATTAAAAGTGCAATTGTTGCACAAACATATAATACCCAAACAACCACCTATGATGATGGTGTAAGGTATTAGAAAGGTGCCCAAAAATGTGGTAGATTTTAAACGAAAATGTACTACCTCTTCGAGCAAAGAAAACACTTTAAAACCATTAAAGGAAAGTTTTCCGAAAAAGGTTTAAAATTCCATCATTAGTTATATAAACTATAAAATTAAACTGTTTAAAACTGTTTTCGTTTTTTATTAACGTATATGTATGTTAAGAATTTATCTTTCTCACTTCTTAGATGAGAGCACAACATTAGGAACAAAGAAAAAGAATAATTAAAGTTTTAGTATCAAATCTTAGAACTGCCGGGTAATTTTAATATTAACTTAAAACCTACATTAAAACTTGTAATAACTTGTAGACAATTTCATTTAAATAAAATTCCCAACACATTCACTCACTCATTGAACATACAAATTTCTTTTTTTTGTCGGAACTTAACAAATTAATCTTTCTTTTATAATCAAATTTATTTAAGATTTTACCTGTTGCATATTTTCTCTACAACTTTTAACACCTCTTCTTAAGATCTTCTCTACATCTTTCACTGTATCTCTATGTCTATGTGTATGTCTACAAATATATTATCTTCGTGACATGTGTCAACTTAAAAGTTGCATTATAACGGTTTGTCAACACGTTATGAATGTGCATGTAATTGTAGTTGTATTTCTTTCAAAAAGAAAAAATAATATGAATGAATGTCACATTGTTATGTTAATAATTTTTTGGTTGCTATGGAAGAGAAAGATAGAAATTCTTTTCACCTAAAATTATATATTTAAAAATATAACAACTCTGATATAAAATAGAAAAATTAGTTTTTTAAATTTATTTTTGTTTTTAATTCTTTTTGTGAATTTATGTTGTTAAGACTTTTTGGTTTTCGATTGGGAGAAAAAGTTGTGAAGGTAGAAATTTTTTTTGAACCCGAACTTTAAAAGGGTTTTAAACATAAATCAACAATATAAGTTTTATTAATGATTTTAGGAATATAACAAAAAATTTCACTGATTTCGTGATGTGATGATCTCTAACTATTATTCGACATTTATTTCATGTTTTTATATCCTACACCATCATAGGCGATTGGGGTATTATGCATTTGTACTGATGTTTGTAACATACAGAAATAATGCTACACTAGTTTTAGAATACCGTTCGCTTTAGAATCACTTTATAAGTCGATTTAAAGATGTCCGTCTATCTGGCTGGCTGTCGATTGTCAACGTTGCGAACACTCTTCAGTTGAATTAAATTATTATTTTTATTCAAGGACTAAGCTTATTGAAATTGCTCGAGTTCGGTCCAATATTTGAAGTAGCTTCGATACAGATGTCATCCCCAAATATAGTTCTAAGCTTGTTAAATACACAGAAATGAATCAATCAAATAATTTGTTTGACATTAAAAATTCACATGCCAAATTTCAAGAAGATTGATCCACAAATGACCTTAGCCCCTATATAGAATCAAAAATCACTTTAAAGAGAGATACTTCTAGAGATATTTCTTACTTGTAGAAATACTTCTTATTGATACTATTTATACAACCAGAAAATACCGAAAAAAATTTTCGACGACCTCCCCATAATTTCCTACAGACCTCATATCCGAAAAATACCTCAAATTGCATTAATCTCTCATATATGAGCGCATGAAGAAATTATTTTACCACAACTCGTAAAAAGATATTCCACAATGGTTGATCCATAATATTCAATGCTTAATAGTGTTGAGTATTATAAAGTCGGTCTCAACCGTCCATAACACTTTTACTTGCTTCTTTAATTAAGTCAACATAAAAGTTAAAGTTTTATTTTTTGATCGAGTATTTGTTAACGATTTTCGAATCGTTTTATAGAAACATTTATTGAAATGACATCAAATTTTATTCTTCAAATTAAAGATGTTTTAAAAATGAACAACAACTCTTTGAATAAACAATAAAATATCGATTTTTATGTAATAAAAAATTAATTAATTTTAACAACTTTCTGGAGAGCCTTTTAAGGTCAATTAAAATGTATTGATAATGCTATTTCGGAATTAAGAGTAAAATATAGATAGTTAATTGGTTTAAACCATCATAAGAAAAGACCGGCGAAATAGCTTTAATCTGGGACGAACTTAAATTTATCCTAGAATCTAAAGTTGATATCAACGAATACTACAATGATCTAGAACCCAGTAGGCAAATAATCTAGCCATTAGTGCTAATGAGCTCCAAGATATAAGCCTAAAAATCAAATGCCTTTGAATGGTTTTTGTAGAACAATGAAACTGTAAAGTCATGAGTGTCTGAACAGAACACTCAACTCTTTAGGCTCATTTAACGCGCATTGGAAGAGGGTATGTGGAGAGGACACTGAAACGATAAACACTTCATTGAAACAATGGAACACTTCATTCAACTCTGAGATCACAAAATGTTATGGAAAACACCTTTGCAGACATTATCTAACTAAGGGGAGTAGACTGGAGGCTTTTCATGAACTACGTACATGATACGGAATTTTCTTCATTATATGGTACGGAAAGCTTTTTCTAACTGGGAGTACATAACAAGTTGAAAAATGTATATGCCTTTGGGCATGAGACCATCTTATGGGATTTAATTCCTTTCTTCAACTTATTATAACCTAAATAGTTGTTTTTAACCAGTAAGATAAGCAAAATTGGGATAAAGATTCCATTATTTCATCATGCAAATAAAATTAGAAGAATAGACAAAATGAAGGCGCAAATTTGGACTTGAGATGAATATTAAGACCATAACAATTAACGGGGATATTTTCTGCAATTTCAACTGCAGGGCAAGAAATAGCGTTGTTGAAACTAATTTACATCAATCTTAATCATACCCACGTAAATTGATCACCAATCCGGAACGAAACGGGTCAAACTCGGCTAAATATTGTCAAACCAAGCTGTGTCATTCGGAAGTTTTTTCCCCAAGAAAGAACAACAAGATACAGACGAACTGTTACAATAATATAAGTATTAAAGCGAGAGCACTATTTGGGACACTTACATTAATATGAGGAAGCTCACAATTATCCAGGCAAACCACTATGTAACCGATCTGTTACAATAACATACGTATTAAAGCGAGAGCTCTATTTGAGACACTTACATTAATATGAGGAAGCTCATAATTATCCAGACAAACCAAGGTTATAAAATTCATCGAAAGTGTAAAATGGAATACAAAAAAATTAATATCGATGCAGCCTAATCAACGACGTGGATCTTTGGAACATTACCAACGAGACCACAATAATAGAGACAAAAAGTAGAAAATAAGGAAGCTATGCTATAAAAAAATGAGGCAAAATCCAAGGAGATCGCTTGTGTGGAAATATTAAGACAAAAGATCTCCTGGAGACGTTCGATAGACCATGATCTAGGGCAGAGCAAACTTACATATGAAGACGCAACTATAACATCTGCAAATCGTTTAAAGTGGAAATGTTTCCTGTAGTGTAATAATAGACTAATATGTATTATATAATTTATATGAGGTTACTGATCGTATTATCCTTTCGATAAAACCGGAGCCATAATACCGGAAACAAACTTATGATATTCCACGAGTAGTTTTCTTGATCAATCTCACGAAAAAGAAATAAAAAATATTGTTAATCTGATTAAAATAAGGGAGCAGAAAAAAGTGCGTACTAACATTATTAAATATTTTTGACAAACTTAGTCCAACTTAGTCCTACAAAAAGTTGGCCAAGCGTTCAAAAGTCTGCCGTTAAAATATTTCCAATGTTATTAAACATTAAGATAACTTGTCTGTTGGCAAAAAAATGGTTCAGATAGAAAAGAGCAACCAACACATCCGGTAGGAAAGCAGCCCGGTTAGCTCAGTGCTCGAACTATTTGCGAAAAGTTAAAAGTATTGCAGGAGGATCAATTTATAATACTTCATAATGTGTTCACTTATTTTTGACCTGACTTGCCACTCTGTCACTAAGAGTGCTTTAAGAACAATGTTGCGGTATTTGTAGCAATAGAGGCAAATCATCCAAACTGCCCGGAGCTAAGTCCAGTGGAGAGATATTGGGCTCTTGTTAAAAGAGAAATGAAGAGCGGAGATGGACTAAAACGTTAATGGAAGGGTTTCGAAAAAGGTTAAAATTTATCAGTAATTTCAAGAGTATAACTCATTCGTTTGAGCTCACTGATCGTAAGATCTTTTTGAAAAGCATTACGATAATTGTGTGGCTATGGAAATCATTTAAACTTGTGGTATTCCACTATTCCCTAGTTTTTTTTTCGCACTACATATCAACAACTAGAACTTTGAATTCACATTATTTTTAAACTGTTCAAGTTCATGTTTGTGAAATTAAATCAATTCCAAGTTCAAATGCAAATGGTGTAATATATTTTTTGTGCCATTTATAAATTATGATATTTTTATAGATATTTCATATATATATTTTTGGTAGAAATACTATAAACACGATATATAATGGTTAGTTATTCTTGTTTTGTTAAGTCGTTCGATGATCTTTGTTTTGTTATTATTATGTTAATTAAGGCCAGCGCTCATTTTAAATAGGTTTTAAAATCCAGCTAACACATTTTGTTTTTATATAACATATATACGTACATACACATACATATATACATTTATTATCATGTGTATCTTTCTGTTCTGATGTCAATCCATTATAGTGAAATGTTCATATGAATCTTTCTCCAAAAAAAAAAAAATATGGAAGATTCGTTGATTCGATATAATAAATGAAGATTAATAAAAATAATGGGTATTTCAAATAATTGTGAGATTATGTTTTTTTGTTATTTTAATTCAGATTATTTGTTTATTATTTTGAATTGATTACTTTTTTCTTTCGTATAATTCACGATTTTATTAAATAAAGAAATGAAAAAATGTCTCCGCATGTGATTCATTACTCCAATTATATATTTTGATTAATATGTTTTTTATATATTTTGCAAAACATTTTCCATAAATCTCTTTTTGAAAAGATTTTTTTTTGGAAATATAAAATCATTTTGCATATATGTATATTGGCGATCGTAAAATAACATACAATTAGACAAATAAAATTAAATCAAAATATATTTTTATTATTATTCAATATTTATGGTATAGAAAAAAGTTGTTTTGCATGTTTAAGTTGGTATTTAATTTAAAACGAAAGGTGTTAACTTATGAATATTTGGAATGTGTAAACGTAGACTAATCTTTTGATATGGATTATTCCATTATATTTAAAAAAATATTAATAATCTGGTGATTTCCTCAAAATATAAATTTCTGTAAAATTTTTCTTATAACATAATACATCGATCATTAGTTAAATGGAATCTATTGCTTGATAAAATGTATATGTAGCGTGTTATAGTTTATCCATTAATCAAAATTTTGTCCAAAGTTGCTCTTTACTTTTTCTCATTTTTCTGGTAGCGTATGATTTTCAGAACAAATAACATCACCGCAAAGAAAATAGCAAAGAATCAAGCGAATTTCCTAAAACTTGTTCTGAAGTGATGCTTAAATCAGTAAGGTATTTTGCAGCGATTAAAATAAATAATAATCAAAAGGAACTTGTACTGGGCTTTAATGTGATGAGACAAAAATTGTCCATCCAATTTTTTTAGTTAAAGAATCAAGCCATCTTCTTATATCTTGTTCATATCAGTAGGGTATTCTGCATCATTCGAATTATTAACCATAATTGGGTAGTTTGCTTTAAGGCCTGGTGGGACAAAATTTCCCATACACTGTTTATCCAAATAACTTTTGAATTTTTTTGAAAGATTATCAAGAATTGATCGCATTTTGAATTTGGCTACAATTGTCTAAAACGATGTTAACAACTTCTAATACAAAACACCCTTTAAATCATACAAAATACGTAGTTTTTCGTTAGTGTTAAAATATTCCTTTTAATGCTGAGATTTAATTAATTTTTAGGTCTTAACATTTAATAACTTGTAGTTACTGCAATATCGTTGCTGGTGCACAAATTAGCAAATAGTTTTGATGAAAAATTATAGTGTCGTGTTTAGTTGTTTTTCATTTAAAGTTCTATTTAAATAATTTAATTTCTTCGGGCTAATTCCTTTTGATTACAACCATGGCAACATAATATTCATCATTGACATTGAATTATTTGGTAGCCCTTGCATTACATATTCTTTTCAAAGTATCTGATTCCATTGATCCCTACAAATACAGAACATTATTCCGGTGTCATTGATATTCATCATCGGCATTGATTTATTTGGTTGGTCTTCACAATACATGTAGTTTTTTCGGCTGATCAAGGATTTACTTGTCTTCTGTGACAAAAATCATCCCTTTTGAATATCGCAAGTCATCGTTCACAAGTCTTGAGGTTATAAATGTAAATAGCGTTTCCATGATCATGAGCATAATCATAATCTTCGGTACAATTGCGTTGTAATCGTCTAATTGGATTCAATAAAAAATTCCAATTTTAATCCCATAAAATACGGAGCATTATTGCGGTGTCATTGTTTTTCGTTGTCGGCATAGATTTGGTTCGAACATGTTGCATGTAGCTTTTTGTGCTTGAGATTATAGAAATTTATTAATTTCGCATCCAAAATCCAAAATCCCATTGTTATTGTAGGAAGTTCTTATTCTGCCCATGTCTTTGGTGTCACGGATATTTTCCGTTGGTTTGGTTATTTAGCCAGGCTTTACATACTAAAATAACGTCTTTCTAAAATTCTCTTAATGTCTCCCGGCTTCGTTTCATAGGGAACTTAATTCCCTCGTTTTCGTATGTAACGCAAAACTTTAAAACGTAAAGAAATGACTTGTTCTGTGACTCCCTGTGCACAATATGAAACAAATCCTCATGTGATAGTTGTGCCATATATTGTCCATATCGAAATGCTTTTCCAATTTACATATATATTCAACAAGTATATCATTGCTTCAATCCAAGTGATATTAGATTCAACTTTAATTCATAAAATTAACTTATTAAAATAATTGTGGTATCATGTAGAATAATGTTAATGTGGGACAAGATTTCATTTGCAACTAAAACCATTAAAATAATTATAAACAAATTATATCCAATCAAGCGCTTTAATTTCATCAAATGATTAAGAAATTCCTTCTTGCATTTTGACTTATTACGATGTTACGTTATTCGTTTGATTTATTACATTATTATGTTAAACGAGGGTTGTTATGAAAATGAAATCTAATGAAAAAAGGGGGTTTAAATAGGAAGCATAAATTTCTATATTAATCACAGGATATTTATTAGAGGTTCTCCAGAAGGAAAGGTTGTCTTATGATAATCAAAAATCCTCTTGAGTTACCCAAATTAATATTAATACCCTACAAGATTCAAATGAGTGTTGTTAGAGCGCCACATAAGCTAGTTGTGGTGTAATTTTAACTTTAAAAGAAAATGTTTAAGTGGCTTTAATATTGATTTCCAATAATAAGATTTACCCAACCAAAGTAGAAATTAAGTACGAGATATCAGTTGGGAATCGATGAATCATTTTATATATCTTTAAAGCTAAACTCAGCGAATATTTTGTAAGACATTTGAATGTACTTATTCCGAGTTCTTTTGCATTTGGAGTTTTCTCTCTGTCTCTCTCAATAGATAATCTTTAGAAGAACTTTCTGTATAACCCTCGTATACATATAAGCTCAACTTAACAAGTAACTGTTATGCATTTAAAAATTTTACTATCGATATTAAAACGACTTTGGGTAGAAGATAAGTCGCCGTTTTGATCGTTAAAAAATATTCATTTTGAGAATACTTCTGTACATAAATATTTAGTTAATTTAAAGATGGCATAACAATTTTGTTATTGAAGCGATTTCCCATGTTGATTTCTTTTGTTAAATTTTATTTTAGCTGACTGACTGACTGCATGCATGTGGAATTTTATTAAGTACTTTTCCACTGATTCTTTTGCTCTTTTCTTTTTTTGTCGTATATGTTTCCTACTCCATAACAATTCTTTTCGCTGGTAGCCTCTCCCAGATATATTTTTTCTTAGGTTTTTATTTTATTTTTATTAGCCCTTGGTTTCATATGCAAGATATGATTCTAAAGTACTTTAATATGTTTGATACTTATCGCTTAAATGCAACATTTTTTACGCGCGCGTTGAATATTCCGATTCATCTGGACACATAAGAATTTGTTTACTTTGTAGTCCTCCAAATTTCCTTTTGATTTATTGAATCTGTTATTTACGGTGAGATATCGGAACCTATCTAGGCACTATATTGGCTAATCCTGTAGCAAGATGTTGTATGTTTTTATGCTGTTATTACTCGTTTTCTTTGTTTTCTTAATATTGCTACAAGCCCAACATTGCACGTCAAATTTTCGTCTGCCCGTTCGGAAGTAAACAAATATCATCCAAATACTCAAATCGGCTTGAGTCTGATTAAATTTCTCTTAGAACTAATTTCTCTTCTCTTAGAAAGGACTTCGTTCATTATTTCATACAACACAATGGTGTTTAACTGTGAGGCGACCACGCAATATTCATTCATCAATATGAATTGCAAATTTCATCTGTTAAATCATCAGCTGCGACACTACAACTCATAACTTCTGTAACCCTCGTATACATATAAGCTCAACTTAACAAGTAACTGTTATGCATTTAAAAATTTTACTATCGATATTAAAACGGACTTTGGGTAGAAGATAAGTCGCCGTTTTGATCGTTAAAAAATATTCATTTGAGAATACTTCTGTACATAAATATTTAGTTAATTAAAGATGGCATAACAATTTTGTTATTGAAGCGATTTCCCATGTTGATTTCTTTTGTTAAATTTTATTTTAGCTGACTGACTGACTGCATGCTGTGGAATTTTATTAAGTACTTTTCCCACTGATTCTTTGCTCTTTTCTTTTTTTGTCGTATATGATTTCCTACTCCATAAACAATTCTTTTCGCTGGTAGCCTCTCCCAAGATATAATTTTTTTCTTTAGGTTTTTATTATTTTATTCTTTTTTGCTAAAATAACAATAATAATAGTTGTTGTTGGTTGTATTACATATTTGAGAAACAATTGCTAAATGATTGTTGGTTGGTTGGTTACACTATTTTGTTTTCGTTGTTGTTGCTGCT
This sequence comes from Cochliomyia hominivorax, assembly GCA_004302925.2. Taxonomy (NCBI): domain Eukaryota; kingdom Metazoa; phylum Arthropoda; class Insecta; order Diptera; family Calliphoridae; genus Cochliomyia; species Cochliomyia hominivorax. The sequence continues at coordinate 30,706,635 of PYHX02000467.1, read as the reverse complement.
CTTCACCTTCCTCTTCTGTTATTACTTCTTCTTATTGCTGTTGTTGATGATTAAACAGCTGCACTGATCTGCTTTTGTTTTTGTTCTTGTTCATGTTGTCGTTATTTGTTGTACTTGTGTTGTTATAGTTGTTGTTATGTTGTTGATGGTGTGTTATATGTATTAGATGAGTGAATTAGTCTCTATTATCTGTGCAGACTATTTCAATGATTTAATGTCTATAACATCATTCGTATATAAACACACACACACTTACTAGCAAACATTCAAAGAGTTCCTACTTAAGGCAATTATGAATAAATTTCTCATATTTCAAATCTGAGAAATACACTACATAAATGGGTACTTCTAACGGTACAATAGCTTTTATTGCACGATACACACAGAGCCATACAGAAGGTGAGAGACGTGTGCTGAACAATAAAATACACAGCTTAAGATGCGAAAAGGTGTTGCCATGTTGATAAGCAATATATAACATTTTTGCAAGTTCGTTTCTAGCATAATATATTCTTATTTATAGTTATAATGTTTCAAAGATAGCAATATTTCCTGTCATCTTTAACTTTGCAAATATAATCCGCTGAGCCTTTTTTCAAGACATAAATCCTTATGTGGGCTATGATTTTTGGTGAGAGATTCTCATAAATGAAAATGTATAAAATAATAAATCTTTGTTTAGTTTCCAAAGTCATTTTCAAATCTGTGAAACGTAAAACAATGAGTACGACTCTTTAAAATAACAATGGCAGATTGTGGGGTACCATCAACTATTATCAGTTTAGAATGGGATGATCCTAGGAGGTTAATCTGTTACACGAGTTTGTCTTTCTACGATACACCTTATGGCGTTCAAGTGATCTCATCAGTTTTCTTCTTATTTTATGGTCGCAAGGAATGAATGCACATAAACTCTTCACTGCCCCTGTCACTTGTCCCTTCGACACACATTAGAGAGTATTATCTGACTGCAACCAAAGGTATTTTTAAAAATAAAGAGATATAAGCATTAGCTACTATTATATTTCTTTTGAAAGTACTTAGAACCACTATGTTCCAGTTGTAGTTCTAACGTAAATGTGAAGGAAATGTAGACAGCAACTTTCGGTACTTCCATTTTTGAAATGGAATTGATCATGAACTAGAGCTGAGCATAAACCAGAACTAGAACTGAACATGAACGTTAACTTCAACTGAACATAAACTAGAATTGAACATGAACTAGAACTGAACTTGAACTAAACTAGATGTGAACTAGAACTGAACTGAACTGAACTATTACTGAATTAAAAATGAACACACAGTCCATCCGTAAAGCCGGTAAAAGAATATTGAGTTTTGTCTGGTCTGGTCAAACATTATTTTCGATCAAATCTGAATGTATTAAACTATGTTGTTTTGAATTGCGGTAGGGCATCTAGAACAGAATTAAACCGAAATAGAATTGAACAAGAATAAGATAATTGATAAAATATAAGATCATTTCATTAAGGAACATACGAAATTACTTAAGTTAGCTCTCATTTAAACTTGCTATAGAATTTAAAGAACTTTCTATAGAATTTTAGATTTTTTTTTAATTTTTTAACGCTTTGGCAACACTGAGGCTAATAATATTGCTGTTGTTCTTAATATTATATTATTGTTAATGTATTTTTTAGTGCTTCAATGTATTTGTTAGCTGTAGCTGTTACCGACTGACGGTAACTCTCTTTCATTTTTATTTTCATTATTTCAATAAAAAATTGTGTTTTTTTCGTATATTTTTGTATATTAAAATATTTTTTTTATAAATTTTATATATAAGTTTTAGTTTTTTTTATAATTTATAATTATTTTTTTTTTAATTTAATTAATCAAAACAATAGATTTTTAGCTGTTGTTGTTGTAAAGAAAACTCATTGAATTACATAGTTGTAGGTAGAGGTAAGTTAGTAAGTATGTAATTAATTACGAGACAAGTATTGTTTTGTTTGATTGTTGTCTTACGTCTAACGTTAAACAATATGCAAAATAGACTTTGTTGCAACTACAACCTAAACAATAATATACACTCACACATGAAGATCGTTGGTGGTTGGTTGATGATGTTGTTAATAAATGTTGTTCGGTTGATGTTTTAATGTGAGAATATTAAATTTGTAGTTGATTTTTATGTTTTTTGGTCGTTTCGTTTTGTATATTTTTATTTTAAACACATTCACATTATTTGTTTTGTTTGATGGTGAACAAACAATTAAAAAAAGAGGAGCCCTTTGGTGGAAGAAAACCTGTAAGTCTTAGTTATTTTATATTTTTTTGTTATATTTAATTATCAAATTGGAGTTTGTTGCGCTTTGAACCGTAGTGAAAGTCGCCTCTTATATATTTACACAATTTATTTTTCTTTTATTATTAAATTTTAATTTTTTTTGCTTACATTTATTTAATTTCTTCCTCTTCTTTAATCTGTGCAAAATTTCTTTCTATAATTTGTATATATTTTTTAATTATTTATCTCTATCAATCTTATTAATTTTTTCTTTTAACGCGTTTAGTTGAAACTGCGCTTTTAGATCTTTTTTGTGAGTTTAGTTTCAATTTTGTTATACACTTCTTTCTTTCCGTTTTTTATACATATGTATAAAAATAAGTATAAAGTAAAAGGAAAATACAAAATATATATATATTTCTAATAACGTTTCACCGGTGTAAACGTTGTTTACTTAATCACGTTTCTCCCAAGACTGACTTGTGCCACAGGTGTTCTCTCTTCTGTATTTTTTTCCATCATACAATTCTCTAAACATTGTGTATTTGTTTGCCGTTAAAATATGTAAGTGTGTGCATGTGTAGTTGAATGTTAAGACGTTCTTAACCTGGCTTAAAAACTCATATAGCTCTAGCTGCTTGGTGTAAGTCATGGCATATTCAATATATCTACGTATATTTTCCTGAAACTTTAATAGTGTCTGTGCAGCATGGGATAAGAGCGTAAAAGAGTATAACAGAGAGAGATGATCTCAAATTAGGTAACTATACGAGAATAGATTCAAAAGTGAAAAAGAAAAATCGAATATTTGCGTTAAAGAACATCTGTGTTAAAAAATATCAACTGTTGGTTTGCCCTATGGAAAAATTGTAATATAAATAGGAGACAGGAAGAGTTTTCTATTCACACGAAAAATCAAGTTGCCATTGTCAGTTATTATGTTTAATGTCTCGGCAAACCAACATTGCTGTCAAATACTAGAAAAACTTTCATTGTTATAGAAATATGGATTCAATAAGAATTGAAGCCGAGAAAGGATTAAAGGAATTTTGGAATTAGAAAATTGTGCTTGAGCCTAATATATGGAACACATTTTTGGGTCATATTATTACTGTTTATAAAAATGGACGCTTAAGTAGAATATCCATTACTCTAAGGTAATTTAAAGGAGCAGAAGAGCTCCTTTAAATTACAGAATCTTTATCGATACGGAATCTTAGCTAATTTTGGCCTCATAGACTAGATGTGTCCTTAGTTTCATTTGTTTTGATCGATGCAGTAGTTTTTCACTAGAGAACATTTTAATTGAGAACAGGGTATCGTAATTTCCATTATTTAATATCAAACAAATTCATATATTTTTAATCTGAACAGAGCACGAAGTTAAGTTTGAAAAAAAATAATCTTGCTACGTAATTGATGACAAAATGTATGTCTTGGGAATTTATCGAAACTTCCTGGTCAAAAATTGTATGTTGCTGTTGCTCGAGGAAATGTTGAAGAAAAGTTTAGGACCAGTCAAAATATCCCATAAAGTTCTTGTTATGTGTAGCAATATGCAGTTGTGGCAAAAGAAGCCAATAATTTTTAACAGTAGACTCTATAAATACCAAAATTTACATCAAGGAATGTTCACAAAAAGGCTGCTTCCATTCGCAAGACTTCATAATGTGTCCACTTATTTTTGGCCTGACTTGTCATCCTATTATTGTAAACAAGTCCTTGAGTGGTATAAGAATCTTAATGTGGTATTTGTTAAGGTTAATTGAATATATCTAATAATTTTATTAAGCACTTTTTTCTCAGATTAACAATATATTCATTTGTTCGATATTAAACAAAATAAATGACATGTTTCACAGGGGTAAATTGAAAGATTAAATAACACTTGAGTTAAAAATTTTAATGAAAAATGTATGTTAAAAAATTTTCGATCTCACTCTTTAAACACTTTTTTTGTTAATAAGTGAAAGAAAATTTGTTTTAATTAAAAAATAAACTACATTTTACGCAGAATTAAACTATATATAATTTGTTTTTTATATATAATTTGTTTTATGGCCACAGGAGCCCTCCAAATTTACATAAAGGCAAATGACTGTGACATTTGTCCATCTGTGTAGATGTTTGTTAACGTTTAATTGAACTATTCTCTACATCTTATCAAGAATTTGTATTATAACCTGATTTCGTTTTAAATTCATAAAAACTGTAAAAATTAAAAAAATAAATTCATAAAACTAAATTTATAAAAACAGTAAAAATATTAAAAAAAATTAAATTAAAGATATAAAATTAGCGTAAAATAAAACGTAACGGTTTTGCAGCGATTACGTCTTTATTTGCAGAACACTTAACAGTTCTGTTGAACATACCAAAAAATACAACATTATGTTTACAATGTTTTTGTTTTGATTATCACTTCCTCTTTCATTCTTATTTTATTTCTTATCTTCTACTTTTATTAAAACAGCATTTTTTAATAATAAACAAAAAATCATTTAAAATTTTGTTTATATAAAAACTTAGTAAATTTAATAATTAAATTAATTAAAATAAAATGGAAATAAGTATAAAATGGAATTTATGTCGAGTGTGTCTACAAGAGGAAAATAAAAATTCCAAAACAACAAATGAACAGATGCGTAACATATTCGAAGAAGATAAAACTTTGGTTCATTATATTTATGAATTTTCGGGGATTTTTGTAAGTATCAAATATGGGAGAAAGTTATAGAGGGTTGCGACCGATTATTTTTTAAAGTGAACCATTAGAGTTATCATGATTTATTGGTTAGTGGATCATCTGTAGTAAAGAGTGATACCAGAAATTTTAACATATGTAAACAGTATGCAGTTATCTTGAACTTTTCAGGGGTTTTAACACAAACAGAAAATTGAACGATCTGCCAGTTAAATGAATCCAATAGATACTAAAACTCAACTTGAAATGCACAAAATCTGAACTAGAACTGCGCTAAAACTAAACTGAGTTAGGTTAGGTTGTCAGGCTGCCACGAAAAATTGTGGAGCAAAGGAGTGGAATGTTAAGAGTTTAAAAGCTGAAGAAAGAGAAAATAATACGTTCGAATAACGTTAAAGTTAGAAAAGGAAAGAAAAGAAAGAGTTTGTCCAGCTATTAATATCATAGGGACTGTGAGGATATCTCAGGAGCGACCACCTCATATGTCTCCCATTCAGCAGTCGCAAAATCCGTTAGTGATTGAAAAAATTTAACTAGAAGTTAATAAGAACTGAGCATTTCTTCATGTTCCTTAACAGCTTAGATCTTTGTCTCCTCATGTAGATGTTGCATTGTACAGTGATCTGCATAATTTGTACGAATGACCGACGTTCGCTCAAGCAATTCACAATTCATCTCTTCAAGTTGTTCGGTAAAGAAGACTGCAATATGTCCTGGAAGAGAACTTATTGGCTCACGGCCTGTAGGATTGTCTACATTCACGTATTTTGCAGGTTTAAGAACAGGGGTGACTCTACCAGTTTTCCAGGTATTGACTTCTCTTTCACAAGTTAAAAACATAGTCAAATTTTGAACTATGCCAGGGTTCTTTAGCATCAGCATGGAAATTATGTAGGGCCCAATCGCTTTCGATGATTAGCTGCGTTGATGGCCTCTGAAACTTCATGTGGTGGGTGTGTCCGAAAATGAGGTTGTGTGAAGTTTGTGAATAATACTTTAGGTTCACTTACCAACCTGCTGTTTTCACAGTTCAGCACAGTGCTTCTTGGGCCGCTGGGGTTGGTATTTCAGATCTCATTACTCTCGTCTGCAAGTCTTGCTGCTTCGGCATGTGGCCAAAGACCACATTTGTTTAACTGTCTAGCCAATTCTACCGCTCTTAGTCCAGAAGATCACAATCTATGGACTCATCCTAGAGAAGTGACATTATTTCTTTGCGTGGGGTTAAACCATATCCTGAATCAAAGCAATTAACTAATTTGTTCTTACAGCTGTTACAACAACATAACTTAAACGGAAATATAACCGATCTAGAACTGAAATATACTTGAACAAGAAATAAACTATAACTAAACTAGAACTGAAATAGAATTGAACCAAAACTGAACTAGAACTGAACGTGGACTGCACTAGAACTGAATTAGGGCTAAACTAGAACTAAACTAGAGCTGAACTAGAAATAACTTATAAATTATTTAGAACTGAATTAGAATATAACTAGAACTGATATATAAACAAGTAAATTTATTTAGAAATTCAACACAATTGATAATCTGCAAATTTTAGATGAAACCCAATGATTCCTTACCTGACAAAATATGTCTTAAATGCTTAAACATGATAAAAAATGCTGTAAAATTTCGTAAAACTTGTCGAAAATCAAATGCATATTTATTATCAATATTGGAAAGAACTAAAAATGCTAGTGCATTCTTTAAACCGAAAATTCCAGAACAAGATGACATTGAAAATAATGGATTTGAAAATGAAGAAGAATATGAAATAGAAACAGATGCTAATCAAACTGAAAATTCCAAAACTGTCCCAAAACAAGAAAATAAGTCTTCAATAAAACAAATTCAAAATGATGAAGCACAAGAAGGAAGAATTTGTAAAAATAATGAAAGTTTATGTGAAATTGAAGAAATAATAGAAGAATCTACCGAAAGTTCAGATGAAACCATTACAATAACAAATGGGAGTTTTGAGGAAATATTACCAGAAATGTCTTATAAAAAAGACAGTAATAATGATGATGATGGTGATGATGATGTAAATAGTAATAATGAAGAAACAACAAAATGCAAAACATCAGAATTAGAAAAATATCTTTTGCATGAAAGTTTTACAAAATCAGACAATGCGGAAGAGCATTTAGAATATGTTAATGATGAGACAGATTCCCCAGAAATAGATAATATTAATAAAAATGATAAGGAGTTATATTATCTATTAAAGGAAAGAGACCATGGAAATCTTAAGAAAAATTCACACGAAGAACATACAGAAAATGGAGAAAAGTGTGAATTATATGAGATTGAGGAGCCTCATGAAGAAACAGAAGATAGTATAGATGATAGTTTGGTCGAGGATTTAGTAATGCATTTAGATGAAGGAGAATATGATGATAAAAATAATCAGGCCCAAGTTAGCTCCACTGTAGATAATAATGATGATATTGTATCTTTTCATGATGATACTTCTCATGAATCAAATAGGAACTCAGATTTAGATAAAATATATATTGTGGATGAAAATAATTCTACACAAGAATCACAGGGAAAAGCCAAAACTGCAGCAATAACAAGCAGAATGAAAATAAAACATAAACGACAAATTCAAGGTAGAGAATATTTACCACTTCGTGTAAATGTTTGTGAAATATGCGGCAATCAATTTACCAATCGTAATGTTATGAATATGCATATGAAAATACATTTTCAACAAAAAAATCATCAATGCGAGTAAGTTTTTTTGTTTGTTTTCATAATGTTGGCCATATTTAATTTGCTGGAATTATTTTTCACTTAGAATATGTTTTAAACGTTTTATAACAGCTTGTAATCTTCAAGCCCATATGCGCATACATACGGGAGAAAAACCTTTTGAGTGTAAATACTGTGGCAGGCGTTTTAATGATCGCACCTCAAATTTAAGACATGAAAGGTATATAAAAATTTATGATGTTTATACCCTACACCACCGTAGGTGGTTTTGGGGTATTATGTTTTGTGCAGATGTTTCTAACGTACAGAAAGTAGCGTTACACTCACCTTTAAGTATATCGTTCAACTCAGAATCGCTTTCTGAGTCGATTTAACGATGTCCGTCAGTTCGTCTGTCTGTTGTTTTAACAGTTCCGCTGTTGTTGGAATTTTATCCTGAAGAAACACTTCCGATTGATACAGCTGTTGGTGAGGTAACAATCTTTGGTCGATTGTGGTCGGGTCGTTCCGGAACAGAGATTTAACTGTCGTAGGTCCATCCGGTTGGCTGTTTATGTAACAGGTCGCTAATTTTGAGATATCTTGATGAAATTTGGTACATTTTATATTTTGGGCTAAGGACAAAGCTTATTGAAATTGGCCATCTTTCATTATTTATGGTACCTCCCATACAAATGTCTTTCCTGAATGAGGTTTTAAGTGCATAAAAATATTAAATATAAAGTGATTTAACAAAAGTAAATCCTATTATATTATCAATCGATACCAGGATTGGTTCATTATTTCTCATAGCTCCCATACAACCTTCTAAAATATCACTTTGAGGAGCATAAATCTCATATATACGTTGATACTGTGATATAAATTGGCCAAATTAAGACAAATGTCAGCAAAATTCGATGTACGAAAGTATTCGTGGGTCGGTCAATAATTTCCTCTTTTTTCCATATAACCGCCCAGAAAAAAATAATTTTCAAATGCATGAATTTCATATAACTTAAGTGTCAAAATAATGTTCTGCACACTAAAGAATAATCAAATTATACGAGGGTCGTTCATTAATTATTCGTAACTACCATTTTTAACCAATATTGTGGTGTAGTGTATTACATAGTCGGACTTAACCGGCTTTAAATGTTTAAATTGTTCTTTAATAATTTAATAATATTAACTTTTTAATTTGAAGAACTCATACCAATGAAAAACCATTTAAATGTGCCAGTTGTGGCAAAACTTTTACATTGGCTACAACTTTACAAAATCACATTAAAGTTCATACAAACGAAAGATCGTATAGGTAAAAATTCTTTAATTTGTTAATTATTCTAGTTTATTATTAGTAAATTATTATATGTTTATGTTTAATTTTAGATGTGAACCTTGTGGCAAATCATTTAAATTGCCTCATCATTTAAAGACTCATCAAAATACCACATTACATCGATCTGTATTAGAAATAGGAACTAAGTACAGTTAAGCGTATTAAAAGTTAAACTTATTGTAAGATATGTAAATAAGAAAATTTAAAATAAATATGAAATTTTTAGATTTATAAAAATTTTCGAAAATATCATCTCAAAACACGGTACTTCTTAGATCTCCAAGTGCCTTACTGTCCGGCACTAGCAAGTGAAAACCTGTCTTCCTCTAGTACGTCACAACAACTGCGACAGAAGCCATAATGTGCTAGACCCATCCCCCTGTAGGATGCTGCAATCACCTTTTTATCTAAAGGATGTCCTAAAAACATAGTCCTCAATGAAGAATCCACCTCCTAACCTTCCCCGCTTGGAGTCATCAGAGTAAATCCTTTACATCCTAGCTGTTGAAGTTGATAGATTAATGGCTCCATTTATTACTCATGAAAACAGAACGGCACATGTCGCCTAGACCATCTACTATTTCTGTATTAGCTTTCAATCAGAAAATGGTGGTTACAAATTGAAGGATCTTAAGGATTTATGGTGAAAATTGCTTGGTACGTCCAACTGCCGAAGGTCTACGGCAATTTTATGTTGACCTTTATGGGATCTTGTTAGCGAGCATCACATCAATCTTCAAAAAAAAAAAAATAGCCAGTAGCTTAGGCCTTAGCATATTGCTTTTTTGATGGGATGTGAATCCGACGTTTACACCTCTGCTGATAACATCAAGTACGAGGTAGTCTTTTGTCACTTCGCTAATGGACATATTCATCGCCGGTTGTGCTTGTTTGAACATATATCATTGGGAAGGATGGCAGAGCATTCAAACATTGGTTTAGGTGCGTGGGCGTGGGAAGAGCTTTATGCTAAACCTCATCTTCGCTGGTTTAATAAACTTTAATATTTTATTAACAGAATTATATAGCCCAGGTTATATGAGATCTTACTCAACATCTCAAGAACTCTCCTGGGAGACACAGTATATAAACACTGTTGCTTTGGAACATATGCAACAAATATGAGTTTAAAAAGTTTTGCAGATTTGCCTAAATGAGGCGCAGTGGAAATGATTCCTCATCTTTTCATCCACTTTTTTGCTATAAAAGGCGGATGCCTTTCTTTAGTGTCAGTTTACTTTAATCTCTGACTAATTTGGCGACTGCTGATGTGACAGATATACATTGGAGTCTTAATCTACAATTGCTACTTCTTAGATTTCTTAGGCGTGTAGTTTGATACATATAGCTAGATCCAATATTCCCAGTATTCACCAGCTCGTAAGTGAAAATTGATGATAAAGGAAACAAAGATCCTATTCCAAGAAGTAGTCGTATAATCGATCACATTTGCCAATCCTGTTTCTTTGACAACGCCTTCAATGCCTCAGCCACAAGGAAGTCCTGAAGGTTGTTATAACCCAGGATAATTGGGTATTTATTCCATCGGTGACTATATCTTCGTGGCATTGCAATTATCACATCCATCTAAAGACCCGATTTCCATTCTTAAAAGGGTCGCCTTACAAAATTTATGGTTTGAGATTATCCGATTCGCCATTCTTAAGTCTGAAGCTTTGGCATAGTCAGTCTTTGTCCATATTCCAACCCCTTTTCTCTACTGAGAGTATTCCAGCTACCACTTCCCTCGAAATATTGATTCTACTTCCCTAGTCTCATCCCCCAGTGTCCACATGACGTGAACACGCGATTCATTGTGTCGTGCTTTATTTCTGGTTTCCCTAGAGTAGAGGTGGAAAAAGCCAAGCCGGTTTTAAAATTAAATTTTGAAATTCTGTAAATTCAAGATGTTCAATTAAAAATGTAAATATGATTGGTAACTCGTACGTTAAATAACGTACCTGTTTTAGTGTAAACATGTACGTATTAATATTTTAACAGAAAAATGTTAACTTTAACATTGTTTTGATTTAGTGTTCTCTTTTGGTAGTATTTTTCTACACTTCATTAAATGTTTATACAATTTTGTTAACCATTTATTAAAGTAGAATTTAATTAAAATTTTTAATAAAAGTTATATATTATATTAAAATATACAACAAAAATGGAAATTAATATTAAGTGGAATATATGTCGTGTTTGTCTTAAGGAAGAACAAAAGAAACCTCCGGGGTCTGTAACAAATGAGGAACCACCTATGCGTCATTTGTTCAATGAGGATAAACAATTGGCTAAACAAATCTATGAATGTTCCGGCATTGCAGTGAGTAGAAAAATTAGTTCCAAAAGAAAATGTTGTTAATCTAAATGATTTTTTATAGATGAAGCCAAATGACAGTTTGCCGGAAAAAATATGCAAAAAATGTCTAATAATGGTGAAACATGCTGCGAATTTTCGTAAAACTTGTCGTGCTTCGAATACATATCTACAAAATTTATTACAACGTACTAAATCGGCTAGTACTTTATTCAAACCTCAGTGGCAAACAGAAGAAGACGAGTTCGAAGATGATATTATTTCTTTCGATAATGAAGATGAAGAATCACAAGCTACAACAAATCCAAGTACAATCACAAAAGAAGCCTCAAAACAAACAGCACAACTTAAACCCAAAGCAACACCTTTAGCAAAATCATCTAAAAAGATATGCCAACAATCAAACTCTGGTGAAATAAAAAATAGTAACGATAACGTAATTTCTCCTGACGATATGATGGTGGATCAAGAACAAGAAGAAGAAGGAAATGATTTGGATAATATTGTAGAAGAAGTGTTGGATAATACGGAGGCTACTGAAAATGAAAATATATTAAATAAAGTTGTAAATATTAAATCTAAATCAACACAAAATTTTCATATAAATGAAGTTATTTCGGAAAATGAAAATGATTTTGAAATTGAAGCTGCAGAAACCACAGAAACATCAGATTTAAAAGATGATAATGAACAATTTTATTATGTTGTTAAGGATGACGATACAAATGAGAATTCTCAACAACAACAGGAAGAAGACAACTTACAGGAAACAGAACAAGAACAATTAGAAACGTATAATCCTGATGATAATAATGTACAATATATACAAAATGAACAAGACTTAAATGTTGATGATAATGCCGAAGAAGAAGATGTAGATGAAGAAGAATTATTGCATTTAGAATCCGATTTAGATGAAAATCAAGCTCAAGTTTCATCAACAGTTAATACTAAAGAGGACCGAGAAGAGTTTGTATGCGAAGAAGAACAAAATTCAAATCTATCAAATGAAACAAAGGATTTACAAACTGAATATATAGTTGATGAATATTTACTTGATGATTCGAATAGTAATATATCTTCACATGCTTCTAGTGTAGTTGTATTAAATGCTAAACGTTTAAATAGTAATCGTACAAAAACGAACGCCACAGAGCGTAAAGTTAGAACACTCAAGGCAAAACCTAAAGGCAGCAATTCATCTAAAGCTGTAATGAATGGTATGCAAGTATGGATATGTGATTTATGTGGAAATCATTTTGCTAATCGTCAGTTGTTTAATGCCCATATGAAAATACATCGTCAGGAAAAGAATCATGAATGCGAGTATGTTTCTTCTTTAAAAAGGAATGGACAATATTTTATATAAATTATTTTTTTTGTTTTACCTCTTTTTATGTAGACTTTGTTCGAAGCGCTTTATAACTGCTTGTAATCTACAAGCCCACATGCGTATTCACACGGGAGAAAAACCTTTTGAGTGTAAATATTGTGGCAGACGGTTTAGTGATCGTACTTCCAATTTGAGACATGAAAGGTATTTATGGAATTTATTTTTCGCATTGAATGTCACATAATTTTTACATTTCTTAGTCTTTAGATATCAGTTTTGAATATGTTACCACAGTTCCATTTTTTATAAACAATTTTTTAATTCTAATTTTCTTAAATAATTTATCGATTTTGATATAATTTCATAATATTTCCATAATTTGATATAGATTTGTCGTAACAAAAAATAGAAGTAAAAAAGTTATATTAAGACCGTTTCGTTTGGATTGAGGAAATACTCAAATATTACTCTTCTTTGTCCACATTGTATTTTATTAAGCTGACTAGTTTGGCTGAAAAGAATACAATGTGGCCATCATCCAGCTGGGGAAAACTCCGCGCAATTTAAAATCGGCTAAGGAGATATTCTCCTAAGGTACGACGCAGGGAGTAATGATCTCAGTACCGGTGGTGATGGGAGATCTACTCGTGAGTCACGCCCCGTTATCAACTCTTGATCGTTGTTGAAAATGAGTGCAAATAAACAAAATACAGTGAAAGTTAAAAGCTCAACTTTGGCCACATTCAAAAACTGTTAGCGAACCCATTTCCATTGAACAAATACTACATTATTGTTCTTTTTCAACTCAAGGGCTTGTTACCATAATGACAGGATGCCAAATACGGCCAAAAAATATGTGGACCCATTACAAAGCCTTATGAATGGCAGCAGCCTTTTTCGTAAACATTTCCTAATATAAATTTCGTCATTTATAGAGTCCGTTGTAACTAATGATTGTCTTCTTTTACTGCAACTGCATATAGCTTGCCTTAACAAGAACTTTTGGGAATTTTTGACTTCTTTTGGGTCCTAAACTTTTCTCCAACATTCAATAATTAAAGTTATTCATGCATTTGACAACAATGTTGGCATCCGTAGAACATTTCCAATTCCATACCTTTTTCGAGTGACGGCAAATCTGCCCCAGTTATTTTTTTCAAAATCCACCGCCTTTGAATTGCGCAAACCAACATTTAATATCTCACTTCTTAAAAGTTATATAAATAAAACAATATTTCGGACATAAGAAAATGTCTTCGAAATTTCAGATATTTAAAATAGTTATTTATCGATTTCTGTGAAAAATTGTGCATAAAGTTAATAATTTGTTGATTTTCAAAATTGTAAACAATTTTTGAAATTATATGAAAATCAAAATGAAATTAATATTAAATTTTTCTTGTATCGAAATCTATGAAGAATATTAAAAATATATATATTTTTTATTAAAGAATACATACGAATGAAAAACCTTATCAGTGTAATGTTTGCAACAAAGCTTTTTCTTTGTCCACCACTTTAAAAAAACATATGACAATTCATACTGGAGAACGATCATACAGGTTTGTTTCATTTTTAAATTAAAAAATATATGAAATACTAATGGTTTTTATTGTTTTAGATGTGATCTTTGCGCCAAATCATTTAAATTACCCCATCAATTAAAGGCTCACCAAAACACCTCCCTACACAAAGCTATAGAAGAAATGGAAGCATACCAAAAATGAACAAACAAACGTGCATGGAAATTGTAAAATTTTCTATTTAACAAACAAAAACTTAATAAAACATAAATATTGTATGATTATTATTTATTCGTATTTGTTTTTTATTTTCATACTCTTTTTTACTTTCATTGTTAATATATACAGTCTATATTAGAAAAACATTATTTAAACTCCTTTTTATGGATTCCCTATTTATAAATTTATTAAACAAATTTGCTAAAACGACTTTTTTAATATGGAATCTAAATGTTGGCGAGGAGAGATTTAATTTTAGAAAAACAAATATATTGACATTTTCTTTTTTTTGGTCTTCAATTATATATCGACAGCGGTCTCATAAAGTATCTTATAACCGGATGCTTCAAACGCGGCCTCTTTTTGTTTATGCGATATTGTTTGCATATGAGCTTTAAGCTGATGAGCTAATGTAAACGATTTATTGCATATTGAGCAACTGAAAGTAGAAAAAAAATAAAAAAGAAATATAATTAGTTAAATAGTGTTTTAGTAATTTCATTATATATCAGTCATTCCATGAAAGATTTTTCGTTTAAATTTAAAAAGCTCTCGGTTGTGTTCTTGATTCTTTTAGGCCTAGTCCTAAAATCAATTAATTACTAGCTTATCTTTTACTTCTTATGATAGCCTCAGTAATATCTGCTAAAAGGAGTGAGATCGAATAATTATTAACAATAATTAAAAATAATAATTGACTTCACTTTCCGTGCTATTTTTTTGAAAATAATTTCTTTTTTTTTACTTTAGAAATATCAGCGGACAAATCCTTCCGGTACTGTTTAATAACACTGAAAACAGTTTGACGGCAGACCTTGATTGCTTGGCAAATTTTTTGTAGGACTATCAACTATTTAGTATTTCATGAAATGAATTATAATTTTTTTACTTACACATAATCCTTTTCTCCTGAATGTAATTTCATATGATTTTTCAATATTGCCGAATAGGAGAAACTCTTTGTGCATATTGTACATTTATATGGTCTAGAATTTGTGTGTATTCTATTTATATAATACAAAAAAAATGTAATTAAATTATAAAAATTATATAAATTCCATATATAATACCTCTCATGTCTGTGTCTAGAACTACGATCCATAAAGTGACGATCACAATATTTACATTTGAAAGGTTTTTCACCAGTATGACGATACATATGATTTTTCAAATCACTCATAATACGATACGATTTATCGCAGAGTCTGTAAAGACAAGAAACATTTTAAATCTGTTCCATTTTTACTTTCATAAGATACAAATTAAATCTTACTCGCATTGGTAGGGTTTAACGTCGGAATGCATACGCATATGATGTTGAAATAGAGGTTTCTTGCCATACACGTTACCACAAATATTACACATAAATGTTGAGGGTTTCGGTAATTTAATCATTTTCTTTTGATCTTTATCCTCTTTTGTATTATTAAGTTTTTGCAAACGTTTTGTTATTTTCGGTTTATATTTTGTTAAAGCTTTAGCATTTAATTGTCTTATCGCCACATTCTTTGTAGCACAATGATCTATAAATTCTTCTAATTGATCATCATCTTCAGCATTCAAATAGTCCATTGCTTCATCATAATCATCTGCTGTTAAGGCTTCCAAGAGATCACCATTGTCCTTTAGGAATTCTGTTACATTTTCCAATTTTAAATTACCAATATCAACATTTTCATTTTTGATTACATTATCACCATAAACATCATAGACTTCATCCACAATATCTTGATCATTGCCCGCAAAATGTGAATCCATATAATCATCATCTATGTTGTCATTTACAATACCATTATTGTCGTTAGCATCACCATCATCCTCACTGTGGTCTTCATATATAATTTCTGTTGAATTATCCTCTTCTATGCATTCAATAATTTCCTGGGATTTCTTATTTAATTTTGTCCTTATGCTTTGCAGATCTTCCAATTCTTGGTCTATATCCACTACATCTTGACTTTGTGTTGTCAAAAATACTTGGGAATTATAGCACATTTGACGAAAATTAAACCACATGTGTACTGTGTTAAAGCATTTGCCACATATACGATTGGGCATATGTTTTTTATTGTGCAGCTAATTTAAAAAGGTATAATCTGTTACGACTATTGTAATAAGAAAATTTTCCCACAACACTTACCCTAACGCCACAACAATATTCCACTTTTTCGTACAGTTTCAAATTGCTAAACTCATCATTTTGATCAGCTTCCACTTTAAAAGAAACGCCATTATTATTCTTAAACAATTCATATGTTTTAGTGATTTCTGTCTCCACCAAACATAGGCGACATTTGTCGGTTGATTTTCCAGACATATTTTAGATATTTTCTTTATGCATTAATTTCTTTAGTGAATATTTAATTATTTTCCTTTTATTTTTAGCGTTTTAATGTTTTTGTAATTTTCTTCTTTTTTTGCTTTTGTTTACATAAAAATGTCAAAGTGTCAATTAATGATGTATGAAACGGCGTTATGTTGGAAAAAAATCAGCGATGGTTTTTGGTAAATAATTAGATACAACTCTGTTCTGCCAAAGCGGTGTGACGAATTTATGACCGTGAGCTGTAAACCCCTAACGTATGCTACACTTTTTATGAATTATGTTGGTTGTTGTCATTAATAAAAAATCGAGAGAAACTTTGAGATGTCAAAAAAATCAAAAATCTATTCTCTATTTGGCACTAAATTAAAAAAAAAAAAATAATTAAAACAATGATAAAAGATTTCTTATGCTCTCCATGCGGTCAGGTTGTACTTCGTTTACTTGCCTTCTAGAGTTTTGCGTCTCGTTTTTACGCATTGGTTAATGTTGAAGGGTCGCAAGGCAGCTTTCGTTTACCGTAGTCCAGCGTTTCACGCATTTACCACTTGAAATCGTTTTTAATTAGAATATTTCTGTTGAAGACCATTTATTTTAATATTAATATTTAATATTTCCTTAATATACGAAGGTATATGTCGTGACCTAGAATAGCCGGAATCATCGTGATATACCCCGGTTTTTTGGATTAATGCCCTTGCCATCAAACTTTAAAAAATTAAAAACAAGTCACAGGAATCTGAAGTTTTGATATGCAGATCTATATTTCTCGTTTCTTAGTTAATGTATAGTAACAATGTGTATATCATTTGAAAGATCTTAAAGAGATTTTTTAGATATTTAATAGATGGAACTATTACTATAATTTTTTTTCACAAAAGAACCGTTATAACAAAAAAAATTGTCAAAACTTCTGATACAGGGAGAAAATTTCTATTTGGTTTTATTTTCTGTGTGAATTCAATAGCATAGAGAATTACTTTGTTTTGTCAGTTTTTGTTTTGTTTTTAAATGTCCTAACTTCTAGTATTAAAGTTCGTTTCATTTGTCGAAAATTGTTTTCGACTTATATGAACAACGTATGATCATCACCATAGGTAATTGAGGCATTATACGTTTGTACAGAAGTTGTAACGGGAAGAAACACAAGTAAAGTATACCGCTCGACTCGGAATCAGTTTCTGAGTCAATTTAACGATGTCCGTCCGCTCATTTGGCTGGTTGCCAGTCCATGTAAATTCTTAACTTACGTTTTTTATTAAAACCTTTAACCCAAGTCCACATAACGTTCCTAAGGTCAAAAAATGGGAATAATTTTCAAATAATCTCCCAACATGCGGTAGGGAAATAGCCAGCAAAAAATACCGAAGTTTATATCAATGAATGTAAAAAAAAGACTGCTTCCATTTATAAAACTTCATAATGTGTCCACTTATTTTAGACCTGATTTCGCATTCTGTAACAATGCTAAACAAACACTTGCGGATTTGTACCTAGAGATGTAAATGTTTCAAACTAGCCCGGAGCTGAGGCCAGTAGAGATATTGGGCTTTTGTTAAAATAAAAATGAAGTATTTAAAAAAGGTGTTCAAAAGACTGACTTGCGTCGTCCCGATTTTCTGTACGTTAATTTTTCAGATTGCGTGAAAGATCTTTATTATATAAGAATATAGTGTGTGATTCTTCGATGTGTAAATTAATCGACTTTTGTAAGTTCCTACGTTTCCATTCTCGAATGTAAAATGATTTTATTGAGACAAAAGAGTTGTGGTAAACAATTGAGTTCGTATTTCTCAATGATGATCCTGATTTTTTTGCACCTGGTTTTATATTTTTCGCCATTTTAATTTTTCAAAAATTTCCATTATTTGCAATTTCTTAATGCAGATAAACATTTTTCCTTCAATGCCTGTTACTCAAATATTCATAATTGAGCCGAAAAAATATATGTTTTACCAAAAAATTTTATTAATTTTTCTTTCAATTAATGAAAACTTAAAATAAATACTTCTCTTGTTCATATGTTCTAAGTATATAAAATCTTACAACTAAACGAAATAAATCTTTTAAACAAAATACCCCAAGTACGATCTTATTTTTTAACGTTTTTCTTAACTTTGCCATTTTTAACAGCATGCAATGGACTATCCCTTTCTTTATTGTTGTTGTTTCCTTTCTTTTGACCCTTCTTCTTGTTTTTATTGACTTTGTCGTAGGCTGAGAAATCTAAAGTATCATTTTCGTCATCCTCATTACCATACTTTTCCATTAGTTTATCCATTAGAGTGTTAAAACCACTTTCACGTGTTTGTTGTCTAGACATAATTGCTTGTTCTAGACTACCTCCACCCGCTGTTGGCCCGGCCGCATCAGCACGCTTTTTATTTCTTGCTTGAATTTTAGCCTTAATTTCTTCAGCCTCCTTCGATTCTCTGGCATACTTCTTATAACGTTTCTTACGTTTCTGTTCAGGCTCTTCGGTAAAGGTTTTATATTCGGGCACTTCACCGTCCGCTATCATTTTCTTAACAATTTCCTGTATACGTGGTTCATCTTCTACTTTCATAAAAGGTACACAATTAATCATATAATTAATACATCCTTTGCCACCCAAATAGGCTTTCTTTATGTCGGTCTTTTCCAGGTCTGATCCCACATAGGATTTTTCGTAATTATTTATATCCTCTTCAGTCAAAGGTTTAAATAGTTTACGCCACAATTCCAACCAATTATTCAATTTACCCTCTAGATTATCATCGTCATCATCAATAATACCCTGTTCATCGTATAATGCTCTTTTATCCTTATCAGTCAATATTTGATAGAGTTTGGATAACAATTTAAATTTTTCGGTGGCCGCTTCTTTTTGGGTTTCGGGTACACGATCTGGATGTACTAGCAAAGATAATTTATAATAGGCTTTTTTAATATCCTTTTCAGCAGCCGTCTTTTCAATGCCAAATAATTTGTAGACATCTCGGGTATCAAAATATTTTTCACACATTTCCAAGGTAGACATTTTGTTTAAATGTAATTTTTAACGGGAAACGAAATAATTAAATTTATTTCAAGATTTCCAGATTTTGGTATTTTAAAATGAGTACACAATAATTTCGCAAACAATTGATAGAATGATTTAATTGTAAATAAAGATTGATGAAAATAGTTTAGGCAAAGGCGCCAAGAAGTGAAACAGATGTATAGTTATTAAGTGTTACCAGATCTTTTACAAAAAATATTTTCTAAAAAGTTTGTACATTAAAGACCAATACGTTAGATTTTTTATAAATATGTATATATTTAGAATGTAAATAAATAGTATATGATTTTAAATATTGTCAGCTAATAATAATGATTTCCAAAAAATCATAGAATAAAGTTTTATAAATGGTGTGGCAGCACTATTCCTGTTAGGGTTAGTGTTGTTATGAAGCGCTTTTTTGCTTTGTGTTGATAAAATTTACATCGATTTTTATTAGTATTAATAAAATAGAATAAGATATTTGGCTATGCGCAGTGTTTCAAATGAAAAATGAAATGGTGTCGGTCGAAGGAATGCTAAAATTGCTCAACTAGGCCACATTTAAAATGATTCAGATTCGTTATATCTGAACCGATTTCAAAGATTTTAAATGAGATTTTGCTAGTGAAGACTTATAAAAACCTCGCCAATGCGTGCGCTATCCTTTATAGTTTAAAAGATATTTAGCTTCAAAAATTAAATTATATTTTGACCGATATTGGCGAAATTTTAATGCTTTAGAGGGTCCAAATTTTATCCGATTTTGTCAAATATTTTTTATTTTATTAAGAACTAATGAAAAAAATTTTCTAAGAAAAAATCTTGAAAATATCTTCATAGAATTAAAAGTTATAAGCATTAATATTTGAATTTCCAAAAAATTAAAAAAAAAAGATATTTACACTACTTTTAGTAATAAACATTTTCTTAAGTAAATATAGGCTTTTGTTTACTGCAAAAAAATCAGGAGAACCAGATAAGATTTGGACCCACATTAGCATAAAAACTTCGCCGAGATCTTTAAAAAAGTTAAATTTTTAATTTTTGAAGCTAAATATCTATTAAGAGATAACATACGAAAAACTTTTGTAGCAGAATTCACTCATATAAAAATTAAAAAAAAAAAATTATTTAGATATAGGAAATATGGATCGTTTTAAATATTTTTATAACCAAATTTGGGACGCTGTGGACGGAGCCGCATTAAGTCCACATAGTCCAAACTCAAACTCCCGTAAATTTCAACTATCACTATGTGGAATTTCAACACATTCATTGGACTTGGATTTTTTCAATTTTTGAAACAAAATTCAAATTTTGCGATTTATCCCTCACATTTTAGGGAAAACAGGAAAATTATTTAATAAAATCAATAATACTTTTCCACACTATTATTGAAAATCACAAGATTCACTAAGTAGATATATTCTGTCCCAATGTGCACTATGCCATATCAAAACGAATTGACAAAAAATATTATTTTATTTATTTGTTTTTATTGTAATAATTTAAAGTCAAATTTAAGAAAATAACATTTATATCAATTTAACATTTATAAGAATATTTTATTTTATTTGTTTATTTTTTTAAATAGAAAAGGCTTGTATTTTTTATATCTTTAAATTTTCTCATTTTTTCATAAATATTTATACACTTTAAGTGATATTTGTATGCAGACTATAAAAAGTAACTGCTCAAAAGTATGCAGTATGCAGTGTATAAAGTACAGGTAAAAATTATTTGTATACACCTGAAAAAAATAATCATTTTGAGAAAACAATATTAAGCTAATTTGATGTGGTGGAACTAATTGAAGAAGGATTTTCCTCTACAGGATCTTCACTTATTTCATCATCACCATCTACAGAGTTATTATCAAATTGTGAACAGGAACGTAATTTATTTAATTGTTCATAAAAGTGTGTAGTTTCAACTACAGCTTGAGGTGAAACATTAAATAGTGGATGGGTGGGCATAAGTTCATTGACGGGATCACCCAATATGGCAGGATTATAAGCTGATTCAGAATGTTGAGCTATAGCTACACCACTTAAAGTATAGCAAGTGTGATAGAGATCTTGAGGTCTGGAACAAATTAAAAAAAAAAACAAATAATTTAAATTTGTGAACATTATAATAGCAACTTACTTTCCGGGTTTGTCTATGAGGCCACCATTTGGTTTTTGACAACATAGTAAAATGTATTCCTGTAGAGCACCTACATCGAATAGAGCCTTGGAAATGGATTTACCATCATTAGCCATAATAGCCTGGGTAATAGGTATTGTGGCACCCACCCAAAAAGAATAGCAGCCATCAACTAGTTTATTAGTACGTCCCTGAAAACCTCCTTCGTAAGACATTTGACGTTGTAAAGTCCATTTCTATTAAACATATTTTAGGAAAGTTAGTTTGTTTTTTATATGGGTTTAACAATATTTACCAACAACTGTTCTTGATCACATTTATGACCCTCATTTAGTAAAGCCAAAGCGGCTATGCCGCAAAATGTATAACCACCATGAGCTTCTAAATCAGGAGCACCCCCAAAACCTCCCTCATAAGTTTGACAACTTGCTATCCAATCTCCCGTCTTATCAAAGAGTTTATTTAATGTGGACTGTGGCATATTAGTTAATTTTGCCACTGAGACAGCACAATAAGCTCCTCTTACATCACATTCACCGTCGACATGTAGTCTAAACGAACCATCTTGTTCTCGCACAGCGAAAAGAAAACGTTCCAAAGAATCACGATCAATGGCTCTATAAGCATTTGCTGTACCAATCATAGCTAAACTATTAACTGCTGCATATGTTGGGGCCAAATGAGCATATTGACCAGGACCACCCGCAAAACCACCTTCAGGATGACGACATCTTTAAAGAATTAAACATTTTTATTATTTAATATAAACATATAGTTGCTTAGTTTTGTGACCCACTTGACTAGAAATTGTACTACTTGTTCTAAGGTTTCTGGTGAAAAGGTAAAATTTAATACATGACTCGCTTGTAATATCCAATATATACACCATGGTCGGCTGCTATCCAAACACTCATAATTACCCGGCAAATGATGCAACATATTTTCCAAAAATCTTTGATGTTCTTCTCTATAGTAATGTGTTATGTGTTTATCCATCATTCCGATTTGTTGAAAACGATCAAAATATTTCTCTATAGAACTTTCAGTTTTTTGCTAAAATATAAAAAATAGTAAAATTGAATATTTTTGTACGAGTCCATTGCAAACAAAATTCATCACAAACAAACACATACACACCTGTTCCCTTGAAGTTACTGTCGATACTTTTTCATCGTCAAATTTAAAGTTTTTTATAAAATTAAAATCACGAAATTCTAATAATTCTTCCATATTTCTTTTAAAACAAATTAAATTATAAATAATATTACAAATTAATGTTTTCTTTGAGATAAATTATAAAGAAATTTAACAACAAGAAGGCAAATTCAACAAAACAAATGTTTTTTTTTTTGTCTAAAATGTCAAATTTGTCTTTTTTTGGCAGAAGCTTTTTCTCTCTTCGTTTAAGAGTTCACAGCTGCGATTATGTTACGGCGGAATAGTTTTTAATACGGCGCGTATAAATAAATATTGACATTTAACGGAAATATAAAAAATAAAACATTTTTTTCAAATTTGTTTCTTTATCATTAGAGATGTTTTAAATGGGTTATTAATCTTGTATTAAATGATTATGTTTATTTTGTTGACAATACCTTCAGTATTGTTTAAGTACCTAACACCAGCTTATTGGAAATAGCACATCCATCCCAAAAGAACTACTCCAGTTTTAAGGTAAAGAAAAAATCAAGACGATTTCTAATAGGTTAGATTTCTATGGTATTTCGAAGCTCATTAACTGCCAAGAAAATAATAAGTACCGCAAAATAATAAATACCTTGTCACCAGTTCAAAGTGCTAGATATATCCTGTCTGTCTGAGGTGAAGAGTCCAGTATCAAGTTGTCTAGGAATCTATTACTTTTGATTGCGGCGGCCGGGCATTTGAAATGAAATGCAATTTCCTTTTTCTTCAAATTCAATGTTCATTAAAGAGTAATCCAAGTTTACTTGCATGTCTTTTTAACATGGATGCTGCGTGATTACTGACCATGATTCAGGAGCTGACTAGTATGTCCCAGGCCACATCTTTAGACGACAGTGTATGTTTCGGCCTGTTCGAGAATTTGCGTTGTATATATCAAATGCAGAAGCTTTCCTGAATTATCGAAGTGGTCCATATACGCGGAACTAGTGTAATGACAGATTTCCGAGGTAGCAATGCCAATTTTTTCTGCAACGGCCGACCAATAGTGATTTATTTACATGGGCCTTCAGTAATAGATGTGCCGTCTGGCTGCCGACAAATATTTCAATACTTCCGGAGATATTCTTATCATTCAAAAGTTCGCACTACGTTTAGATATCAAATATTTCTAATATTCTGTTCAGAAGTGATATATATTCCGAGGGAGTTGTATACTTCTCATCTATATGGAAAACTGGCTTTTCCTGAAGAAATTATATTTTAGTTTCGATACCGCTCCACAGCTTTCTCGAATGGATAAAATTATGGTAACACATTGTTCTCTTAGTAAAGAAATAAACTTTTTTTCTACTAATATTGCCGCAACTAAAAGAAATTGTCTGGCTTTTTTGGTATTAAGCTTGTGTACATTATTTTGAGGAGAGTTTCTGACTAAACTTTGTTCACTCGATAGCTGTAAAATTATTTTACAATTTACAAAAAAAATTATAGTTCGGAAACCTTTCCAAAAAAATTTTATAGTGCTTTCTGTAACTTTTGTTTGAACAGGCAGTCGATCTCCATGTAAAATTTACCACACTTTTGGACGCCTTTTTCTGCTCTTCAATTCTCTATTAACGAGAGACCAATACCAGTGGCCTTAACTCCGATCTATTTGGAGGATTTACCTTTCTTGGTGCAAATACCACATTATTGTTCTTATACTATAAAAGGGCTTGTTTACCATCGTAACGGGATGCCAAGTCGGATCAAAAAATAAGTGGACACATTGTTAAATCATATGAATGGAAGCTGCCCTTTCTTTTGAAAATGCTCTCTTTTTTGGCTTAAGAAACATCATGTGGACCATTCTTCTATATTAATAAGGTTTTCTATCAACGGACAACTTCACCCGGTACTGTTTAATAACATTCGAAACAATATGATGGCACGTCTTTTAATGCTTGGCCAACTTCTTGTAGAACCAAATTGTGTTTTGTTGTCTTATAATTTTTGTTTCATTTCAGTAACTTTTTTGTAACAGTCACCACTTTTCTACTATTAAGTAATCAAATCCAAGGCCATCTCGAAATCCTTAAAATAAGAACCAAAATGCCTAGACCAAAAGATATAGGTTTAATATTTGGTAAATTTAAACCATAAAATAATAACTTTTCTAGTTGATATCTCATTATTTTTATTTACTTTAGAAGTTATTCTGAAAAATTCCAATGATATTGAAAATGAACTCTTAAAATATCGTATAAGAGCAAATGGCAAATGTTGCGTTAGCACAACGCCAGCAGGAATGTTCATGGAAAAGGTAAAAACTAATTTCATTGATGGATTTTAAATCTAAAATAAATTAGTATTTTTAAAGAGGGGTAGCATTATTGGTGGAGATTTTGGTTTTATATCGCCTGGTGATACTAATGAAGTTTTCCTAATATGGCCCTCTATAGTAAGTTCTTTACAACAATTTTATATATTTTTGTGTTTTAAATTATATTAATGGTTTTTAATTTTTTATTAAGTCTTTATTTGATCGTGTGGGAGTTTGTCCTATTGTGATAACATCTGTAAATATGGAAAATGAAGAAAGGATTATGAAACAATTTATTAAATTTGATACAAGATTGAAAATTTTACTACCTGAAATAGGATCTATGATGGAAGGTATATTTAGTTTTACTGTTTATTATATAAACACTAACAAAAATGATTTTAAGATGTCGTAAATGTACAATGGGACAGAATCGAATTAACCTTTGATTTTTGATCGGCTGGATTGATTTGCATTAAATTTAATATAATATTAAGGGTCCCAGGGGCGGAGTTATGGATGTAGAATGTGGAGTATTTCAGACATTTAATTTTTTTATCGCATACCAAAATTTAAATTATTCAATTAAAATAATTGACTAACTTTTTTAGAGACCCTTCTAGTAACGTTTCTGTCACGTGGCTCAAACAGGTTGCCCACCTCCGTTTAAAAATTTGACACAATTTTGAATGCCTTTTCTTTGCTTTTCAATGCTCTTTTAACAAAAGCCCAATAGCTTCCCACTGACCTTAGCTCTAGGCCTCTCTTGACACAAATATCACATTATTGTTCTTATACCATTAAAAGGGTTGTTTACCACAGTGACAGGAGTCCAAACCGAGTCAAAAATATGTAGACATATTACGAAGTCTTATCAATGGAATTAACTTTTTTGTAAACATTCCTTTGATGTACATTTTGGTATGCATAGAGTCCATTGTAACAAATGATTTCTTTTGACGAGACAACATAAAACTAGTCATACGAAGAACTTTTTTGAAAATTTTGACTGCTTTTGAGACCTTAACTTTACTTCAACATTCCTTCGAGCAGAAGTAACATAAAACTTTTGATCAGAATGTTGCGAAAAATCTACCAAGCAAGAATATTTTTTTATAAAACTTGACTTCAATTTCTGTGCTCTATTTTCGGTCCCTAAATTTTAAACAGCGTTTTTGAATGCTTCTTTCTGGTCACTCATTGCAATTAAATTCAATCAATTCAATTTTGCTATATGCAACTATTATTGAGATGCTTACATCCAATCTTATAATTCAACAACAAAGCCAAATATTAATGACTCCAGTATATGGAGGGATCAAAGGTTTATAATATTTTATTAATTATTTATTTTACTTATTTAGCAAATGATTCCATTGATTACCAAAAATCGTTTAAAGGAGATTTTAATACAAACAGGCAGGAATGTAGGGAAAAGTATAAGGTAAGAACTATACGAGAAATTTCCGAATGTAACTATTAAACTCTATAATTTAATGTTTTAAATTTCAGTTATACGATATTTTTAGTGAAAAGTGTTTGGATATCAGTATTATTTGCTCTAAACCCAACCGATTTGCCTATAATTTCGAAACATATCAAAATCATTTAAAAAAGTCACAAAAGGTAAGTGAAGTTAAACAAAGACATTTTTTCAAGGGGTTAAACATTTTCCAAAGGTATTAAAAGTGTTAATTAAAATAAAATACCAATAAGAAAGAAGCTTTTAATAAAAATATTAATACACAAAAAACATATGGCAACCATAGAAAAGCATAAAACACACTTTAAACACAATATAAACAACGAGGCGCCGTGGCTTAGTTGGTTAAAGCGCCTGTCTAGTAAACAGGAGATCGTGAGTTCGAATCTCGCCGGGGCCTTTACAGTCGGATATCTTTTTTCTTATTAACTTTTTAATTTAAAATTTGTTTTTATATATTAAAGCTTCCGCCTACTCAAGATCTTGCTACTTTCAAGGCAAATTATTCCTTAAAAAATTCTCAAATCCCTAAAGAAAAAAATAATTCCGATATTCCTAATTGGTTGCATGGTTTGGGTGGAGGACTTTTAATAGTAAGTTTTCTTTAAAAGAACATTTTTATTTATTATTAAAACACAACGCAAAAAGATTATTTTTATTATTACTTTACAGGTCTTTGCCACAATTGCTATTTATTTAATAATTTGTATAAGTTTATTTTTTATTGTTATCTGGTGTACACGAAGAACAAATAGTAGAACAGATGTTAAAGCCAAAGGTAGTGATGGCAGAATAATAACTCCCCCTTATTTGGGTTCCTCTGAAGAAAATATACCACTTTATACCACATCCAGTTTATTGTCACAACGTTGATTTTTTATTGTTATAGTTCTTGTTTATAGTTTATTTTGATAATTTATTTGTTATCTCTTTTGCTCTTTACTAATTTTATTTACAACTTTTTTATAACGGTTAACTAATGAAGTTGCCGTATGGGTTAGATGATATTTATATGTATTTTTTTGTGGGAAAGCAAAATAAAATAAAATTAAAAATTCTTCACAATTTTTATTTTAAAACAGAATATGGACTAATTTAGGGAGCTTGATCCAAAAATTCTTAGCACACGTTTTTCATTAAAATTTAGCCCAAATTTTATCATTATAATTTTTTTTGGTTTACCTTTGTAAAACATATCAGGTTTTATGTTGCTCGGTTCGTGGGTATATTAATGAAAGGTTTGGCACCCAAAAGCAGTCAAAAAGTGCCAAAGAGTTCCTGGTATAGCAATATGCGGCTGCGAAATTTACATCAAGGAATGTTTACAAAAATGACTGCTTCCATTCATAAAACTTTATTTTTGTTTTGATTTGGTATGCTGTCACGATTCAGTAAGACAAATAAAATTATGTGATATTTGTATCTAGGCTGGTAAATCCACCAAACTGCCCGGAGCTGAGGCCAGTGGAGAGATATTAAAGAGCAAAAAAAGGTGTCCAAAAGTGTTATAGGTTTTAAACTGAGATGGACTACATGTTCAAGCAAAATGATAAAAAGCACTATGAAAACGTTAATGGAAGGGTTTCCAAAAATGTTCAAAATTTCATCATAATAATCTTTCGAATAGATAAGCTATAAATTTAGTGGTTCGACTTTAATTGAATATACATGTTCAGAATTTTTCGATCATCTTAAAAGGTAAATTAATTAGTTTTTCTTAATTTCCTTATTTTTGATAAAAATTTTTATTTTTTATATATTTAAATTCTAATAACAAATTCCCACAAATCAAATGTTATGGCAGTTTCATTTACTTTTCTAGCCAAAAGTTAATTTACATAATAAATTACCCTGAATAAGAAAAATAACAAACATAAAAAAGAAATTACCTAAAATCACAAGTATAACAAGTATTTGGGTCCTATAAAAATTTGCATATAAAATAACATTTGAAAAACATGCACTATTCAAGAGAAATATGTTAATAAATCAAAATCTGGTATAAAATTTAAAATATATGTTTCCTTTATTTAATTTTTTTTAATACAAAATACAATAGTTTTTTGAATATTGGCCAAACCTATTACTATTGTGGCTATTGTCAATGTAAGCAAATGTGGTATTATGAAGGGTAAACATTTGACATTGACATTCAGCATCTGACTTATTTTTTATTTTTTTTTTTTTCAAATTTTTTGTTAAAATCGAATTTGTGCCTAAAAAGAAAATAACCCAAATGATTTCTGTTTAATCTGAATCACATATTAAAAATTCTAATTTGCACAACATTAACTGTTCAAAATCTATAATTTCATTAGTCAGTATCGATGTGTTCTCCCCAGTACTTCTAGCAGTTTGAAACCGCATAAATTTGAATTTGCATAAAACGAGAACTGAGTGTATATAAAGATTGAGTTCAATAAATTCTCAACGCATGATTTCATTAAGACTTTTTAAAACAAATGAATATGTTGTAAATCTGATTAAAATGAGTGATAAAAAGTACGCACTTTTTTATTATATTATTAAATATTTTCAACAAAACCCAACTTGGTCCTACAAAAATATTTCCAAACATTCAAATGTCTGCCATTTTCAATGTTATTAAACAGTCTGCTAATAGGAGGAAAGCACCACATCCGGTAGTAAAGCAGTCCGATTAGCTTAATACTCGGACGAAAAATTCAAGCTAATGCAGGTTTAAAAACATACATATGAGGTGTTTAAAATTGTTGTAGATTTTAAATAGAGACGAACTAACTGTTTGAACAAAGTGACAGAAAGCACTATAAAAATGTTAATGAAAGGGTTTGCGTAAATGGTTCAAAATTTTATCATTACTACTATATTTCTTTTTGTATAATGTATAATATATATGTTAAACATTTTTTGATCTCACTGCAGTAAATGTAATAATTTTGCTATTCTGAATTGATTATTTTCCATATTTTTTTGAAATTAAGATCCATAGAACAGATTTGTTAAAATGCATTCTATGGTTAAGGCGTGAGTGCAATATAATCCGACATATACTTGCTTTCTCAATATTAATAAAGATGATTTATTAATCACGTATAAATTATAATCAAAATTACCCTATTTACCCCTTTCCCTTAACTTATTTTATCTTCCCACCATCTGGCATCATTAAAAGAAACTGATACTCATGTTGATATTGTTGACATTTGTTTTGTTTTGTCCTTTGTTCTTCTTCTCTTAAATTAGTGCATCTTCAGTGCAGTTGTAATAAGTTTTATTTAAAGTTTGTGTTTATTTTTTGTGTTAAGAGTGTTGAAATAAATTCTATTTTATTACTTAATATAAAAATATTTATTTAATGTAATAAATATTTTACGAAAAAGTCAAAGTTTGTGTTTAGTGGAAGAAATAAGTGTGTTTAAATAAAATTATATTTTATAAAAGTTTATGTTGTAACATAACAAAAACAACAACAACATTGAAAATGAAATAATTTCATCAACATCGCGTGCAATTGCAACGTTTTAACAGAGAAAAAAACATCAACAATCAACAACAAATATAACAGAAAGCAGACATTTAAAGAAGGTAAATTTTTAT
Source organism: Cochliomyia hominivorax (assembly GCA_004302925.2). NCBI lineage: Eukaryota > Metazoa > Arthropoda > Insecta > Diptera > Calliphoridae > Cochliomyia > Cochliomyia hominivorax. The sequence goes on along the minus strand of PYHX02000467.1, from coordinate 30,676,238 downwards.
TAACAAAAAGTTCACAAACTTTTCACTTGTTTATTATTTTATATTTTAGTGTTTCTAATACATTTTGTTGTGTTGTTGTTGTTGTGGATATAAAGTTGGAGCAGGCGTAGATGTGTTTCAAAGACGCCTTGACAGCAACAACAACAAAATGTTTGTAAACAAGTAAGAATTTTATATTCGGCTTTGTCGAATCTTCAATACCCTCTATCACAAATACATTTGAAGTAAATGCATTATGTTTTATACATTCAAACTCACACTCAGACGTTTACAATATATAAGTTTTCCTTAAATATAACGCAGTAACACTTAATGAGTCATAATATAAGTTATATTTTTTACCATAACTTTTTTCTACTGAACCGATTTTAATAATTTTTGGTACAAGTATATAACTTAATATTATGGCAAATTTTCATTTTATTTAGGCGAGAAGTTTAAAAGTTTAAACTTCTCAGGACTACAACAAATACTCAAGTCAAATTTCATTTAGCTCTATCAATCAATCAATTATTGTGATTGTGTTCGTGCTAACGACCAGACAGACCAGATTTTGATTTGATGCAAGAATATATGTATATAAAATCAAGGGTCTGAAATGATTCCTTCTTATCGTTACACACAAAATGACAAAGTTAATATACTTTCTTCACTAATTGTGGTGGTGGAGGGTATAAAAAAACAAAAATTTTTTTGTTAAAATTAAATGTCAAGAAAAAACTTTTAGCTTTAAATGTTAGGAAATGTTCTTTGGGTGTTTGTGTTTTTTTTTTTTTGTATAAAAAAGGACATTTTGTAGTTGTTGTGTTATATTTTCTATGTTATCGTCACAACTCTGTAATTAAGCCATAAATTGTAAATTCTTTTTTGTTTTGCTTTAAATATGATTTACTTTACATTGTTGTTATTGTTGTTTGTTTGTTTGTTGCGAAAACCATCAGCCATTACAAAATATGTCTGACATAAATCTATGTTTATTTTATTGTTGTTGTTGCTATTTTTATATTAAAAAATGGAGATTTAACAAATACAAAGGCGTAGTAGAAGAAATAGATTTTTACTATTGGGGGATGACATTCCGAAATGCTGTATCGAACCAAAATGTTGTTATACCCTTAGTTATCTCTTGGGCTGTGCTAATCCGCATGTTATTAAGAATAATATGAGTAATTTCAAATATCCATTTTTCTTCACTCCGAATTTCGATTTTTCTTAATCACTTCATGCTTCCAATTTGTATTATTAGATCATCAATAACTACAGATTTGCTGATTTATCGGCATTTTGCCGATTTTTTAATAATATTTTTTTAATAAAAATACAAGTGGTAATAGAACTAGTACTTTTATATTAAACATTTTAGTACTATAAATGTGACCTTATTTTTGTCAGATCAATTTTAATAAAACTGTGTTTGGACCTTCTCTTATATAAGTGTCTTTGGAGGAAGGGAAATTCTTTATTCTTAAGATTCCTTGATATATAGCAGTTAAAATTGTTTGGTGTAGATATACAAAAGGACCTTCTAGATTTCACAAATTTAAATATATTTTAACTCATTTGAACTACTTTTGCGTTTTTGCAACAGTGATCCAATGGGTTTTATTTGTACTTATTAAAATGTATTATATATCGAGTTTTAGCGTGAATTTTTGACATTAATGTTTAATCTGAAATTTTCAAAAGGTTAAAATTGTAAAATCAAAAACACAAATTTTAGCCGAATTTTTTCATAAATCTAATAATTTCTAATTTTAATTCTAATTTTCAATACTCAGTTTTTAATAAAAAGTTTAATTTCGCGCATGTAAATAGTGTTTTATTTTTTTGACGATTTTTTCAAGTCTAAATACTAATAAATTCCGATTTTCTTCTTAAATATCTTGAACACCTGCCTACACGCCTCTTGACAAATAGAAAACAGACATAACTCAAGTTTTAAATGTTTAAAAGGATCCTCATTAAGTCATTATACCTTATAATCATAATTGGATGGAATATTATGTGTTTGAGGGGATGTTTGAAACGATTAGAAAAATAGTCCTATCACCAATTTTAAGTATACCTTTGGAATCGGAATTAATTCTTAAATCGATTTAACCGTCGCCTTCCATCCAGCTGGATGTCCATGTAAAACTTGTTCACAAAGTACAGATCGCAGTGCTTTTCAAATTATACAAATACTTCGGCAAATAAGGAGTGAAATTGAAAAATTCTAAACACACATAGAAATATATGTTTTTATACTTCAAATCACTAGTTATGAAATTTTGGATCTTTTTTTATAGTGCTTTCTCTCACTTTTCTCAAACGGGTTGTCCATCTCCTTTTAAAATCTGCCATAACATTTTTGTGCACTTCAATTGTATTTTAACAAATTATTCTTGTACCACTCAAAGGCGTGTTTACCATAGTGACTGGATGTCAGGATAGAAGTCCTGCCAATAATAAGTGGACATATAAAATTTTATCAATAAAAGCAGCGTTTTTTGTAAACAATCTTTGATGTAAATTTCGGTATCTATAGAGCTTTTTGGAAAATTTTGACTGCTTCTGCACCCAAAACTGTTCTTCAACCTTCCCTCAAGCCTTACCATCATTCAATTTTTGCGAAAATCTATTAGAACACACACTTTTTGTGCCTTGAATGTTTTTAAACCTGCTATAGCTTAAATTTTTCGTTCGACCACTCAACTAACCGGGCTGTGGGAGGTCTTTTGAAAATATAGAATTTCAGAAACGTCATGTGGACTATTTATTCTGCCTGAACCTGTTTTACATAAATTGAGAAGTTCTTCGGGTACTGTTAATAAACATTAGAAACAGTTTGACGTCAAACCTTAGAATGCTTGGCCAAGTTTTTTTTAACAATTTTAGTACTCACTTTCTTCTGGTCACCCATTTTAATCAGATCAAAAAATTTGATCAAAAAATCCAATAATACTTGGGTTAAAAGTTTTTCGATCTCACGAACTTAAAACGTTCGTATAGTATAAGGAGTAAGATCAGGCTCAGATACTGCATCGAACTAGTGGTGGTAGCAATATATAAAATTCATAAAAATCAGACATCTATGTCAATGTTGGGTATAAAAACCGTTGAAAGTTCATGAGTTTTCAGTTAATTTATTGGCCCAATTTGAAATCTGGTAGCTTTTTTTAAAGGAGCCGATTAAAATTCAATAAAAAAAGTGTTGTCAATCTATTAAAAATAATTTCTAAACGTCTCTGCTTTTTCATAATAATTTTTGTTATAATTTTCTTTAGATCGAGTGTTAATGAAACAAAGTCTTTTTTTAAATATTTTTATTGCAATTGTTTTGTTATTTGTGTTACTTGATGGTAATTTTCTATGCAAATTTTATTGCTATTAAACTAAAATTTATAGAACGAGTCCATCTATAAACTAGTATTAACTATTCTAATAATATATATTGTACTTGAATTGCTAGCAATTTTTCCTGCTACCAAACAAATATCGAAAACAGTTTTTTACTTGCCACTCAATATTGTTGCATGTTGCAAATTGGCATCTTTTCTTCTGTTTTTGCTTCTGCTACTTCTTCTTCTCCTTTGTTGCAATTGCAACAAAGAAATGAAGTAAACATTTTTGTACAAACATATATTTAAATATTTGCACCTTTTGTCTTAAATGAAGAAGAAGAAGTTGGAGAAGCAACGATATTTATAGTTTATAGTTCAAAAATAAGAAAAATTATTTTTATGTTAAATTTATTAAATTTTTCTATACATTTTGAACACTAATTTTATGGTTTTTCTATTCAAATTGACATTTACTAATGGTGTGTCTGAAAGAGTCTGAAATAATTCACGTTTTTTCTTTTAAAAACACTCCAAAATAAATTAACATATTTAATTAAGGGAAAAAATTTAAAAAAAAAATAAGTTTATTTTTAAAAGGGCATTTAACCTCCACCAGCAAAAATGGTGAAAAGGGTAAATTAACTTGGTCATTCCGTGTGTAACGCTAAGAAGGAATCATCTCAGATCTTAAAATGTATATATTCTTGCATCAAATCTGAGTCGATTTATCTATGTCCGTCATCTATCTGTCTATCTGTTGTTGTCATTTTTACGTACACAATAATTGTTAGAGTTCAATGGAATTTGGTCTGAGTATTTGCTTTAGTTCTGAGAAGTTTTCTATTTAAAACCAGCAAAATCAGTTTAATGTATTAAAAGATATAGGTCGATATCTGATGCAACCTTTAAGTTCAAGTGAAGAACTTTTGTAAAATTGTTACTTATAAATCGACGAATTAAGATGAAAGTTTGTTATAATATAAAGCGATGTGTGCTTATCGTGGGTTCTTGCAACTTCTAAAAGATATAGGCCGATATCTGATGCAACCTTTAAGTTCAAGTGAAGAACTTTTGTAAAATTGTTACTTATAAATCGACGAATTAAGATGAAAGTTTGTTATAATATAAAGCGATATGTGCTTATCGTGGGTTCTTGCAACTTCTAAAAGATATAGGCCGATATCTGATGCAACCTCAAAGTTCAAGCGAAGAACTTTCGTAAAATTGTCACTTATAAATCGATGAATTAAGATGAAATTTTGTTATAATATTAACTCACTTATCGTGGGTTCTTGCATTTGTGGTGAAGGATATTGAAAATTCGGCATAACCGAATATAGCATTCTTACTTGTTTTATTTTTTTTTTTTGCAATTTTTGGGGTTCAGTGCGCGTGTCGTGTTTAGTTTCAGGAAGGACAATCATCGTTACCCCCTCTTTTTTATATTTATATTATTTATTCCATATATTGCACTTTTTTTTTGATGAGTTCTTTACAATGACTTGTAATTAGCATAATCGTTGTTGTTTGTTAAAATTGCACAGTTATAGTTAATACATACATATAGATGGACTTGCTCTGAGTATGCGCCAAGTCCTCTTTTTTTCATAAATTTCCTTCTTTTAAACTTAAATTGAGGGTAAAATAACAACATCTTTTGTTGTTGAGAAATGATGACCCTATTTCTTTTAAGTTTTTTGTTGTTGTTGTTTTTTGGTTGGTTTAACCCTTTTGTGCCAAATTTAATTATTATGCATATAATATCGCTGATAAGCATCTTGAACTTAAGCTTATTTCACAATTGCTTATAAGTTTCCTACAAAGACATGATATTTATAAATTATGAAAACTAATAATTTATAAATGAATTATGGTCAAAAGAGTCTAGTTAAAATTTTAGGTTCAAAAATTCTCTCATACCTCAAGTGCTATGAAATTTAATCTAAATTCATTTATTTATTCTTATTTTTTAATTTTAAATTTAAATTAATGTTATTAATTTGAGTAGATAGATAAATGAATAGATGTGAAGATATATTCATCGCTTAGATTGGGTGCGATGCAAGGAAACTTAACGTATAATGGCAGAAGTTTTGCAATCAATCCTTCTATCACAATATTCTTCAATTTTTCTGAATGGTTAGTTATTGTTATTTGGCTGCTTGGACCTTGGAGATTTCACTCTAAGAATTTCCGTGTTAAATTTGCCGTAGGAATATTTGCTATAAGTCAACAAATCGATTATCCTCATCTATCTTAGCTATTGCTAAGACAGAGGAAATTTTAATATAATATCTGCATTAACTCGCTTTAGATCATATGGCTTCCACAAAATATCTTTATGCTGCTGTTATTTTCACATCTTTCTATGTAGGATTGCGCTGTTCTACATCTTGAATGATTCTCGATACCATCATTGTTATAACATCAGATCAGGCCTTCTGCTATTATGTCTGATCCATCTTTATTTTCTAAGGTTTATTAAAAATATTGTGGACGGCTCGTTGTTAATGTTTCAGAGATCAATGTTGTTCATGTTATTTGGCCAGCATCTTATTTATATGATTAATTCTGTGGCAGGCGCTGGCAAATATCATCCGTAATCCTGAAGTTGGCGTTGGAAGCATCATGTAATTCCTTTTCTCTTTGAACAGATTGAAAAACAGTTTGTTTTAGACTCCGGTATTTGTGAGAAATGTTTAGTTGACATTTTCGTTGTGAATTGCTCAAGGTCCATGTACATAGTGAGGATGATTCTTTTTATGTTGTAGAATAATCCTTCTATTTTCAATTCTTTCGATTTGGTTATTCGTATCGAAATCTTTCTTGAAATCTATAAAGATTTCTCCCCTGTTATCTTTCAATTTGTCACTTTTTTGGATTTCAACGACGATAACCTTTATTTCATTCAGACTGATATAATTACGAAGTTCAGTAGTATTTTCCATGTCTAAACGTAGAACTTCTACAGGTACTCGAACGGTCTATTGTTTCCTAATATCCCAATTACTTCTTCCATTTCTATTTAGATGGGTGAAGATTATGCTTGAATTCATCTATGGCGAAGTTACTGTTTTTATCGAAATTTTCTGTCCTTTCTGATCTTTGTTTCTATACATAATTATTCGTAAGTAGCTCACTATGATCAGTGACTATAAGGTTCCTGTTACATCATGTATTTGGAAAGACAGTTCGTTGTAATCCCCTCGGAATTCCAAAAAGGATTGTTTAAATCTGTTTTAGATCCCTTTAGAATTATCCTCGCAATCTTTAAGGAAACAAATAATTTTCCATCTGAATTCGTATCGTTGTCATCTGCGACATGTAAAAGATACTAGTGTTTGTGAACTTTAACCTTAAACTTCAATAACTTTGAAAATAAAAGCTAAAGATCGCGTTGGTTTGAAGAGAAAGAAGTGAATTCGATGTCCGCATTTGGGAATTAGATATAAAATGAGCTTGGAAAGGAACATAAGAAGTGTACAATTTGCCTGGAAGAATCATAGAAATATAAATAAGATTCATTTGAAAAATTTGAAAAGGCAAACACTTTTTTGCTTTAAGGCTCTAAATAATCAATCATAAACTTGATTATTACCATTAAAAGATGTCAGAAATCATTAGAATGATAAGCATAGTTCCCACCACAATTGGATCTCCATTCCGAAATGACCGAACTATGAACCGAACAAATATTATCAACTCAGCATCAACTGTATAAATCGGATATATGTTTTTCTTAAGGGGAGGAAATTCCAGTACAGAGAAACTTTTACAACAAAGATCAATTGATGTTGATTCAATGATCATGTAGAAGATATCGGAATCCTCAATCTCATTTAAAATAATTTTACATAGAAAAAATCCGAAAATCTTCCAGCAAAATTAATTATAGTGCATAATAATATTATGAATTAAAATAAGGAATTAACTCGGTTTAAAGTTGCCATGAAAGCACTAAATTTGATTCCATCACTGTTCTGAAAAATTGATTGCCGAAGACGATTAATTTAACTCAATCGAATTGAAGAATAAGCCGAAATCTTTGTTATTAAACCAAATCTTTAATTTATCCTAAATTAAATTCCAAATACCAATTAAAATACATTTTCATTCTTTAAACTCCACTCTACAAAAATTACCTTAATTCATTCACAAAAGAAAACAGAAGAAAGAGAATAAAAAATAGTTTTTTTTTTTTAATTCATTAACTGCTTTACAGCTCCTTAACTTAATTCTACTGAATTAAAGTTTAAAACCAAAGAAAGAGAAAAGAAAATATTAAAACTAAATAAATAAAAGCAAAACAACAAAAAAGACTTAAATAATGAAATCTTTTCGCACAATCTCAAAATTGCTCATTAACATTTTGTGTTTTCACTATCACTTTGTGAAAATCACTTGAAAGGAGAAAAATGAAAAAAGGAATAAGTGAAGTGAAAAGAATAAACTTTAGAATGAATTTTAGTTAAAATTAATGCTCTAAACTGAACTGAACTGACTGTGAATGTAACTGTGACTGTGAATCTTCTTATAAACGTTAACAAACAAATGGTCCATGGATCAATGGTTGCTTGAATTCCTAGTAGCAAAACGGTGGCTGTTTTAAGGATAACATATATATATTGTTTATGCTACTACGTTTTTTTTATATGTGATTTTAGAATGGATCTTATGGAAGGTTATGGTTATGTTTGCCTCTTTAGGTAACAAGTGCATTTGTTTGCTTTAAAGAATGTCTTTCAGAGCGGAGGATTTGTTTTGCGAAATCAATGTTATTTGAAAAAGGCAATAAATATTATGGAATTTTTAGTGATGGGGGGAATTAAATGCACCACAATGATTCCGTGTGAAATAGTGGAATACATATTAACATCAGACAGAAGCTTAAAAGATTTTGGAACAACGCAAAATTTCATTCATTGGAAAACCTTTGAAACAAATTGAATGTCTCTCGTTGATTAAGTCTCCACAAAAATTACAACAAAAGACTAAAGTGGTGTAAATTAATTTTTCGAAGAGTGTAAGTCATAAGGGTATGTTCTGCTCCTTAACGCATTGTGAACTAAATTTACTATGTTAAGGGAAAAAATCTCTATTGCAAATTACTGAGCATTGGGAGAACTACCTTGGGTTATCCAGGATAACATATTCTGGCGAGGATTTTTTTAATATCACAGAAGAAGGCTTTTAAACATCCAATTGTTGTTCTTGGTTTTAATAGAAAACTTTGGGAAATTATAAAATTTTTTTATGTGGGAAATTATTTCGTTAACCCTTAACATCATTCTAATTTCTGTTTTCAAAAATTGATCTTGGAAGGATCATCTCTTTGACATATAATTAATATTTAACTCTGTACAAACATATTGAGGTTTGAGTGAATTTCTTTTTCGGAAAATGTAGGTGATAATGATTTGCTACTTTATCTTCATCTTCCATTATGGAAGACTCCACGAACATAGTCAGCAAGCTGAAGGGAAATAAATAATATTTTTAGAATTGGAAGAGGAGGTATCGAACTTAATCTGCAATTTTATGTGGAAAAAACTATCCCTTAGGATTGAGAGAATAACCACTCATCAATACTGCGTGGAGGAGATCACGTACTCAACCTTAAATAAATAACAAGATTATTTCCAAGATTGTTTGCAGTCGGTATGGAGTTTAATAAAGCAAACAATTAAAGTCGACACGTTCGAAGTTGGTTAAGAAAATTATTTGTAACTCAGGTGACCGAATTTTAAAAGAGGAATTTTATGGAAACAAATAGTATTTAGTGGGCCCAAGTTTTGGATTTTTAGACAGGACTGCCAATTAATGTTGTTTGTAATGTTTCGCAGTTGGGAATACGTTCAAATACAGATCATTAACTCGGTGTCATTTATATTCAGTTTCAGCGTTCGCCGAACTTTACATATGACTTATTGGACTTGAGCTCGTAAGGATTTTTCATAATCAATCGCAACACCATGAAATGAAAAATCACTGTTCAAAGTTTCTCATCTTCAATTCCTGAAGGAAACAATTTCCTTGCCTTTGAATGTTAGGAAATTGTTTGTTCTGTGTCCTTCTTTCGACGGTGATGAACTTTCTCTACTTCTTTTAATAATTTAGTGTTTCAGTTATGTGTTGGGTCTGCATTTCGTAGGTATTTAAATCTTAAAATTATTAACTAAAGACCAGATTAATTTTAAAAAGAGAAGGTCGAATCATTGAAGCCAGAAACTACTATGAGTTTCAGCAATAAGTCTTGCAAATTGACTTGAATTAGTATGTAGCTTCAGTAAATATTTCCGTGTCTTTAACGGAAGCCAAATTGGTGAAATTGAATAATATTTCTGTTGTTTAAAATTGGCGTAATTATTTCGAATTAATTTTTCAAATAATTTGAATGCGCAAGAAAGTAGACTTATTACTCTATATTCTGATGCCAAATTTAATTATAATATCTTAGAATATAGTAGACAACGAAACTAGACGATACCGTGATTTTTGAGCCACTTCGTTCCAAATGAAAGTGATTTTAAAATCACTGTTCTCTAAAACAGTGGCAGTGATTGCAGTATTTCAAAGGAAAACTATTTTTTTTTAATAAAAAAAATTTAAATCTCGGATAATAAAAGCGTTCATTAAAAGAAGACAAAGGACATTGTTTTCTATGAATATTTGAGTCTCTATTAGAGTTCACACTGTGCTGTTTTCTTTCTAGATGAATCGCTTGCAAAAAATAAAAACAAATACATTTAGTATGCAACTAAAGGAGATTTTAAATAACTGACATAATCATAATTTCAGTCACTGTAGTTACCAGTGATTTATCAAATCACAGATTAAATCACAGTCGTGAAAATATCGTTCATCTAATTTTTGAGTTTTTTTTTTTCAAAAAGCTGACAACATTTATTCACTGATACAACCCTTTTTTTAGTTCTGAATTTTCTAATTGTGTTATAATCCTTATGAGTTTGGGACAAAGTCCATTAGACCTATCTAAACTTCATCAAATTAAATTATTTTTGGTTAAGTTCACAGATCGCAAAACTGAAATCATCTTTAAATTATCGCGAAAATATGACTAATTATGTAAATTAAATCCTCGAAAAGTATTTTCTGCCGGTTGGATCTTATAATTACAGAGTGAATATTTCTGGGAAAAAAGTAAAATTTTTTTTATAGATTGGGATTTTGGGTATTTTCATATAAAAAATGTTTTTTTTTTTCATTTCCTTTTTTAGGGAGAAGTTCATACTTCATACTTCGTAGTAACATGTCATATAAATATTTTATTTGTTTCAATTTGTTTAAAATTCCAATCAAGGTAAATTCTGACAGGTAGTGTCACTAGACCAAAAAAGATGGCAACTCTACAAAAAAATATTTCTAGATGTCAAAGACGAATATCGTTGATAAAAGAATGTGTGTAAAAATGTGTGTGAAAATTGTTTATAATTTAATTCTTTTAATTAAGTCAATAAATTTAATGTAATTTATATATTAATTTTTGATTATGAACGCATTTAAAAGACCGTTGTATCCTGATAATAAAATATATTATATTGCAAATGGAATTTTCATTCAACAAACATATATTTTATCAAAAATATTTTTCAATACAAATCAAATTGGAAATCCAGAAAAATGTTTCAAATTTCACAGTAGACCATATTGACACCATCTGGTAAAATCCGCCCTGGTTCCAATACTAATTTTATTTTATTCAAGAAAAGATATTAAATAAAATTTCATCTTACGCTTTCCAAACCAAGATACCAAACTCTTGTGTGGGAAGTTTATATCTTGACTGAAAATTTTGCATTATTTGAATATAACTTTTGTCTGTATAAACCAAATTGGGCAAGCGACCTGTATTACTCCATCTTAACTCTTAAACCATGTGAAATTTCATTTAAATATCTCTAACGATTCATAAGTTAAAGGAATATTTCCAAAAGAATCAATTTGGAAACACTGTGAAATATTATTATAGCAGGAGAAGAGGAGATAAGATTAAACATTTAAGAAGTTGGATTTAATGTTGCATAAAGATTAAGAAGTTAAATTATATTTGGATTTTAAATTTTAATTAATTATTTTCTCATTTTCTTTTATTTTCAGGTAAGCAATCAATGATAATGATTTATTTTCCCAAATTCGTAAGTACAATTTACACGAATGGACAGAAGTCACCGCCATTTGCTTTTATGTAAATTTAAAGGATCTGTGCGCTCTATAAAACAAATAATATAAATAGTTTAATTAAAAAATAATTCTTCTTTCATTAAACTAATTAACAGAAACAGATTATTATTTCAAGTTCATATTTCTTGTGGACAAAAGTCACTGTCATTGCAACTAAATATCGAAAAAGCTTTAAGAAATTTCAATCTTACCAACACTTCTGTCTTTGTTTAACATGGCAACTCTATGACTGATCTGTCGGAATTTAATAACAGTTTTCAATTTAACAAATTTGTTAACGTCACTTTAATTGAAAATTAGTGAAAAAAAGAAAAGAAACTACAATTGACAAAAGCAAAATGAAATGATATGGGAAGTACGCACTAGGGTCGGCTGTTGACATGGTGGAATATCCTTAAAGATAACTTGCACAAAAATATTCAAAAAAGACGAAAATTGTTCGATTGTGAAACACACTCTTAAAACATCTACTCAGTCACCCGACATCAGCCCAATAAAGCATTTATGGGACCGATTGGATTGACAGATTTTATAACATTACATTACATTACTTCTAAAAATACGCTTAAAGGGAACATTAATAAAAAAGTCTACCCTTTTAACTCATCCTCGGTCACCACTTATCATATCCAGGTTAGATAGTTTTCAAAGCATCATATTATTTTCAAAAATATGCTTAAGGATAAATTAATAAAGGACTGGGAGAAGATTTATCCGGAAATGATGAAGAAGTCATTACATTCATTCTATACATACACGTTTGCAAGAAATTATTAAAAATTATATGCAAACTATACCTGACGTTGAATTTTGCCAGAAGCTTTATGAATTTTTTGGTAAAAGGGGTTATTTTCATTCAAATAATATTTGAAATAATATTAATCATTTTATTTAGATCACTTTCTGAGTATAGAGATCCTTTAAACACTGTAAACAATAAAAGACGGTGACTTTTGTTTATGTGTGTGTAAATCATGAAAAGTTGATCTAATACAAATATTCTGAATTGAATAATAATAAATAAACGAGTTAATTGGTTACACTGAAATTGTTTATAGAATATAGCAATATGAATTTTTGGCGTTGCCAATATTTTATGCTCTAAAATTTGTATCTTTTTATACGCAAAAATGTTTTAGATTTTATCACTTAAGACACGTACAAATAAATACACTTTCAAAAAAAAAAAAAAAAAAAAAAAAAAAAAAACTAACTAATGAATATTCATAATCTTGTATTAATTCATATTAATGTCTATTTCTCATTTAAACACTTTAAATGCAAAATTCAGTTTATAAATATATTTTTTCTTTCTTCAGTATTTTATCAATAAAATGTTATCAAATAAAAACTAAAAGATATTAAACATGTTTAGGGTGGACAACAACTGGTCATTTATCGTTTAACAAATAAAAACAACAAAATAATAATAAAACCAAGTGACAACATGTCCCCTTTTATGTGACACATACCGAGTTTGTGTCAAATATTGCCAACAGTAAATGCATTAATTTTAAAAAAATAATAAAAAATAATATAAAATAACGTTAAAACAAAATGACATAGAGTAATTTGGGTTTGAATGATGGAGAGAAACACAAACAAAATATGGAATTTAAACAATTATTTAATGCATTTATCTTGTTTATTCATTAGAAGGAAACAAAAGTTCCATTTTGAAATTTATTTATTTGTTTATATGTCTGGCACCTTATTAAAATTTAATATTTATGTCGCTTTTTTAATTATTTACCAACAAATTTTTCAAATAATTATTATTTACTCGCTTTTAACCGGTGCAATTTGTTGCACAAAAAATTCTCCTCAGTCGATCGAAAGAAATTTCATAAATCTCAACATACATTTGCCAAAGCCCCTCACCCTATTTAATTAGTGCATATAGGATCGGCTCTACTTTTTTCCTTCCATGACCACATCTTCCCTCTTCTTCTTCTCACGTAAAAATGTTTTATAGAAAAATTATTAGAGCTAAATTCATGAATGCTATCAGCAAAAGTCGTATGAACCAGTACCAAAGTCCTATCTGTCTCATATATTTTTTCACCACAACAACTTCAGCTAAAATAATTCCACAGATAATGGATTGCATTGCGTGGTCGCTTCCCCTTCTTTTTATCCAAACCGTCCTACATTTTTATCCAGCAAACCTGTTTCTACAACTTAAGAAGGTAATTGATTGGACTTTGACTTTGTTAGTACTTTAGATATTCTAAAATTTATTTTAATCGGAACTACCTCTGATCCTGTTTCTTCTATATTTTGTAATTGGGATGAAATTCTAATAATCCCACTTTAATGGTTCGTTAGATTTTCGATAATTAATATTTGCTTTGTATTGTACTACATTTTGTCCGGTGAAGAAAATCCTCGAGAAAGTAGTTGGAACCAAATTTGAGAAGCCTCGCTGTTATAGTTATTAAGATAATTATTATTTGCTTTGTATGGTGGTACGTATCCTTTATGTATTTTGTACAGAAAAACAGTTCTTGGAGGAAAAAATTGGGATCAAATTTAAATATTTCGCTATATTTTCGCTTTGTATGGGAGGTACCTTTCCCCATGGTCCTATTCGTCCTACGTTTTGTCTAGTAAAACAATTCTTTGAGGAAGTTGTCGGCATATAGTTCCTTAGTAATTCGAAAATTAATATTTGCTTTGTATTGAAGCACCTCTTCCCCCTTGGTCATATCCGTTCTACATTTTGTCCAGTAAAGCAATTCTTGGAGAAAAGAATTGGGACCAAATTTTTAAATTTCTTTAAATATTCGATAATGTTTGATTTGTATGGGAGGGGATGCTGTTTCTATCTGAATTTTTATTATCTTACTAAGACTTGGTGCACTTTGTCGCCCTTATAAAGTGAGTGGTACCACTCCCCATGGTCTTATCAGTCCTTCTTTTTGGCCAGTAAAAAATATCCTTGGGAAAGTAATGTGGAACCTATTTGAATACTCCCGCTTTTACAATTCTTTAGATATTCGATAATTAATATTTGCTTTCTATGGAAGAACCTTTTCTCTTGATCCCGCCTGTCCTATATTTTGAACAGTAAAACAAATTCATGAGAAAGTGATTGGGGTCGAATTTCTTTGTATAGGGGATACCTCTCCGCCTGGTCCTATCTGTCCTTCATTTTGTCTAGTAAAACATTTCCTTGATAAAGTGGTTGGGACCAAATTCGAATATTCTCGCTTTTATAGCTTTTTAAATCTTCAGTGATCCAAATTTGCTCTCTCCCTGATCCTGTCCGTCCTACAGTTCAGTAGTTTAGCTGGTTATAAGTTCCAAACAAATGAACAAACAAGCACAGATTCATGTTTTTATATATAGAGATTTTACTTTGGGGTATTTTTGGGATTATTTAGGGAAAATTTCTTCAAAATTGGTTCAGCCATTTTAAAGTCCTTACGCTACATACATACACACGTCCTATTTTATATATATAGAGAGAGAGATTTACAAAAAAATAAAAGCGGTTAAAACTAACTGAAATGTGACCCTTCTTTTTTCTTGTTATTAAATTGTATGACAGTAATTATTTGTAGCAGTTTTTTTACTGCTGCTGCTGCTGTCGGTTAAATTTTTTTGTTGTTTGTCGGTTAAACAATTTTTTTTGATAAGTTTTTTTTATTATTACAATTTGCAATTAAATTCGCAATAAAATGCAGTTAAAGTGTTCGTTTGGCCATGGTAATTAATCATGTTCCGTTTTTATAAATTCTCCTTCATTACAATTTGGAATATTTTTCACTCTTTGTTTTTATTTATTGAGTAAAAAAAATAATTTATGCCTCTGAATAAATATTTAGTGGATACCCATTGTGACGCGCTGCCAACCACTTATGCGTTCATATGTATTATTACGGAAACATACATGTGTGTATAAGTAACAGTTAACAGTGAAGTGAAAAATAAAGGTTGCCATACTTTCTTGTATTTCTTAAATAAGAGATCGAAAAATTCTTAAAATTAAGGTTGCCATACTTTCTTGTTTTCTTAAATAAGAGATCGAAAAATTCTTAAAATTAAGGTTGCCATACTTTCTTGTTTTCTTAAATAAGAGATCGAAAAATTCTTAACATACATAAATGTTAATTTTGAACCTTTTTTGGGAAATCTTTTCATTAAAGTGTTTATAATGCTTTCTGTCATTTTTCTCAACAAGGTTTTCCATCTCCGTTTAAAATCTACTACACTTTTAGACACCTTTTTTTGCTCTCCAATTCTCTTTTATCAAGAGCAGTTTCGTCGATTTGTCTCTATTGGTACAAAATACCACTCAAGGCCTTGCTTACATTAGTGATAGGATGCTAAGTGAGGTCAAAATTAAGTGCAACATAATGAAGTCTTATGAATAGAAGCAGCTTTTATTTTAAATATTCCTTGATGTAAATTTCGGTGTTTATAGACCCCGTTGTTACAAATTATTGACATCTTTTGCCTAAACTGCATATTGCTTTCAATATCGAAAACTTTTTGGAAAAAATTTTCTGCTTTCGACTCATAAACATCTTCCGAGCATCAGTAACATAATATGTTGACCAGGAAGTTAAGTACAATCTGTCAGAATATACGTTTCGTCATCCATTATGCAGCAAGAATATTTTTTTTAGAAAATTTGTCATTCAATTTTCATGCTCTGTTTTTGGCCTCTAAATTTTTAGCAGAATTCCTGTCAGGAACTTTTTGAAAATTGTATGATTTTTAAATCTGCAAAATAACAGGCTGATCAGGCTGCATTCGTAACAGATGTGTTGAGAGCTCTTTTGAAAACGCTTTGTATTCTCTTGGCTTTGGAAATATCATGTGTACCATTCCTTCCACCTGAAACAAGTTTTCTATCAACGAACAGGATCTCCCAGTACTGTTTAATAACATTGAAAACAGTTTGACGGCAGACCTTTGAATGATTGGCCAACTTTTTGTATGACAAAGTTGGGTTTTATTGAAAATATTTGATAATTTCAGTGCGCACTTTTTCTGGTCACTCATTTTAATCAGATTAACAATATATTTTTAATATCTGATATAATTTTCAAAGGCATCTTGATCCAAAAAGGTCAAAAATAATATAAAGAAATGTTTGTAACTTTTGTTTTGATTATTGTCCAATCGTGATCAGTGAATTAAACTTATTTAAGGAATATTTCTGAGTTTACAGCGGAACTCAAAGCAGCTCCGCTTTCCTCCTGTACATGGATTTAAAATGGGGTTTTCCAATATGCACGATTTGGATTGACAATAAACTGATTTACTCTTGAGTCACTTGAGTTTGTGATGTGGTTAATTGTTAGTCGCGAGAATACCCCAAAATTGATAGATCTTCTGCAAACTATCAAAAAGACCATCAATGTTTTCCACAGAACGAGCTGGAGAATATTTTGAATGGTTTTTATATTTTCTACAAATTTGGTTTGTTGAAGTTTCCGAATTCTGATTACATAAACAAACTTGTGAAGCTCACGAAGCTCAATTTGATTTTAATACACATTCGAGTAAAAAAAAACAAATTTGAACGCGCTGCATTCGTCATTGTCCCAGATTCATCTCACTACGCAGGAATTAAGAGAAGAGCCTTTCATGATCATGTCGTAAAAGATCCATCGACATCATTAACATCCTTCAACGTTACTGCAAGGACGAAATTCCCAGCAATTCAATTCAGTTCGAATCAAGTTACATTTCGTGCACTTTGTGCGTTTCTTTATGTCTACTAGATTCTTAACATTAATTAGCCGCGAATTTTGTAGCGTAATACCTTCTAAAGACTTCAGATTCGTGTAATTATAAGGGAAGGCGAATAATGACGTCCTCCCAGAAAGAGAAAATTATTAATAAACTCATTTCTGACACATACAGTGTGTGTCGCTATTAAACCAACATTTAAAAGACAGGTGACATTTAAAATTCATTCATTTGTATTTGTATTCAAACATACTTACACAAACACACTAAACACACACACATATATATTAACTACAAATACTCATTTATAAATAAAATATTGCCAACGTTTTTTATTTATGCATTTTTTTCATTTTAAATTATTTATTATTGTTGTTGTTTGTGCATGTGAAAACAGTAATTAAATGAAAATTATATGAGCATTTAATAATAATGACGTTATTAAAAAGAATGACATTAACTTTAAATTGTAATAAAAAATATAAATATAAAATAATGGAAAATATATATTTTTATATTCTTATTCATATTCAAAGGCAAATATTTCGTTAAATAAAAAAATATATATATTTTCAAAAAAAAGTGAATTTCCAATTCACCAAATGTGGGTGTGTAATTACACGAGAAATGCAAAAATCATTTTTAATAGAAACGAAATGACAATCAATATTTTTTTGTTTTCAATAAATAAAATAAAAAATAACTGAAATACAAAAATGAATTTAACGACATGTTTTAGAGCATAAGTGACAATGGATTTTATTTTCATTAACAAGTAGTTGGGATCAAGTACGAACATACATATATAAGAGTTTAAGTCGAAATATGATTCAGATATCGTTAAAGTTTTGGAGAAGTTCAAATTTATGATTTCTTTTTTTTTTCATTTTTGCTAATTTTTGTTACTTGAAATCAGTTGTGAATTGAATTCGATTAATGTCACTGTCCTGGACTTTTTAATGTATTCAAGTTCGTAAAAAATATAGAAATATCGGATTATGTTTGTTTGCCCAGTTTGTTCTGTTAAAAAAATTCATGTTATTCATGATCGTCTGTCAAAAGATCCATCGAGATCGACTTATCGATTTCACCAACAATTGAACACATCTCGAAAGTTACTGCAAGAGTGAAACTTCCAGCAATTTAAGTTCGTGAAAAATATGGAAATATCGGAGTATGTTTACCCAGTTTGTTCTGTTAAAAAAGATATTAATGTTATTCACGATCGTCTGTCAAAAGATCATTCAACATTGACTTCCCCAACAATTGAACACACCCCGAACGTTTGCTGCAAGTGTGAAACTCCCAGCAATTTAAGTTGCATTTCGTGTACTTTCTACACGCATATTGAATATGAAAAAAATAGTACGTTTCTCGCAAATTATTGTTTTTATACGCGATAGTGTGACAGTCATTCCATTGCCCAACATTTTAACAAACATAATCTTTATAAATAACTGTTAGGTAATCACCTGCTTATAAGTTATCTAGAGCTAAAACCTATCGAACAATATAAAAGTCATTAATTCTCATAAATGATTGTTTCCACAAAATGTGAATTTTGCTATTAGAGAACTCATCGACTTAGGTTGTACCGCCATAAGGGAGATTGAGAATCTGATTAAAAGTCTCAAGAGAATAAATTTCTAGGTGTTGATGAATTATCTTTCGAGCCATTGAAATGTAACCCAAAGACAAACAAATCAAAGGAATTATGATAAATATACTCAAAAATAGTGATCTCGCAAACCATTTCAATAGGCACGGCAATACACTGCTGTGAGCACTAAACAGGCTAATATTCCAGATGAATTTAAATCACATAATTCCACTAGCATATCCGTCTTAGAAAGGGCTTATACCATAACTTACTCAAGAATAAATGCAAGAAAATTTTTGAGTGGAAAAGTTGAAATGGGTGTGTGTTATGATCATTTCCTGTCACCATTTCTTTTTAATATAATTGAAAGCACAAGTTCTCGAAAATTTCAGAGAGAAAGTATGGAAATTTTAAACCGCTTTAACGATCTTAATTATATATCTTGCTTTGATCGAGATCTGGTGTGGTTGGTTTTTGGAAATCACCATATTTTTCATTGTGCACAAATGTTAAAATCATCAATTCCACATTTGTCATATCAAATATAGACTGCAACATTAAAAAAGATCGCCCAGCGCATGCATGGGAACGATAGGGATATGAAGTCTGCACAGATCCAAAAGTTCCTATCAAATATTCTATAGTACTTTGCAGTTTAGCAAGTGGAATTCTGCTTGTTATACACTGCAGTGATTCGGAAGTTTAAAGGAAGCACGCTTACCGAATGCCGGAATATAAGAAATCCCTATGCAGAAAAGAAGTAGGAATACAACAGTCAAAATTGTTTGTAATCTTAAAAATGGATGCACACAGTATCGTATTCTTTGTTTATGAGTCTTAAGCTTTTGCTTATTACATCAGCCGGTAACCAATGCAGAGTAGTACGAAGAGTTTGGCATGACTTTGTCAAAGGATTAACAACAGTCTAAGCGCGGACTTCAAGTGTTGTATTAAAAAAAATTACCAGAAATTGCAACCTTTGTTGAGTTTATAAAAAAGAATTCTTGAGCTTCGAAGAAGAGTTCTCGAACTTCAAAGAATTGAGCTCTTTGAATCAATGTTATTGTGGGAACATTTCAAATGAGAGAGATTTTAGGGAAGATTACTACAATTTTTGAGTGTAAGTAGAAGCGCTTTTTGTTGGATCTGGTGTCATTTTATTGGAAATCTTACGCTTTGAGCGAAGATCCTTCTAGTAGCGTATTTTAAGAGACTTTTGGCAATAATTTAGGAAATACCGTTATCGGTAAAAATTTACGAATAATATTCAGACATTCGAGATCAAGTTGCTCTGCAATTTCGCTAAGGATTGAATGAAACCCCACCATTTTCTTAGAAGTGCATTGGGAGCAACTCCTATCTTCCTGTAGGGTACCTTATAAAATTTTATTTTTAAGAATAATATTCACAAACCGCAAGAAAACATTTAAATGACAAAACTGAAATTCCCACGTTTTCGTTAATTTACAAGTGGTTTCAATGTAACCACAACGTCTACCCGAAAAAAGAAACCTTCTTTTTCGTATTTTTACATTTTATGTTTAAAAGACCAGTAGCTGTTGAAAATTTTAATAACAAAAACTTTTAAAAATAAACAAAATAAATTAAAAAAAAAAAAAAACAACGCTAGAAGATGCTACAGAAGCAAGAAAAACTAAAAGATCGTTTATCGTTTAAAACAAAAATTTTGTGGGATGAGTATTGACTATACAAGCGAATGTATTTTAATTTGAAATGACAATGTACAAACAAACAAACAAACACCATATGGATTTGGTTTGGTCCATAATATTGAATGGAATGGTGAATAAGAATAAACAGCAAAAACAGAAACACTGATCCATTGATCAAGACAAAAAACGAGGTGTTAATGGCAAAAAAGCAGCCAAAAGACAGACTAATAAATGGACGGACATTTGAATAAAAAAAATTAAAAAAAAATAAAAATATCAACAATAAGTTAAACAAGGTGTTGGAATTGTGTCTAAAAACGAAATTGTCGATGTCGATGTCGATGTGTTTTTTTTTCTCTTTTGTAGAGCTGCTTCTTGTGTAAACCTCAACAGTAGACAGTTTGTCTGTAGAAAACTTTGAAGATAAATTTGGTTTTACTATTTGTGTGAATGTTGATTGCTACGCTTTGGTTTGGTTTGGTTTGGTTTAGCAGACTGTGTTTGGAGTAACCTTAACTTTGTATAAAAGTTTCATATAAATCCAAACCCTACAAATTTTTTTTGTGGAAAGTTTTTTTTCGAATACCCTTCACTAGAAAGAAAAGTGGTGAATGAGGATATGGTGACTTTAACAATTCATAGGAAGCAGTTAAGACACTCCTCTAACGAATCATAATACGTGGCAGTTTTATTGTAACCACTCATACGGAAACATCGGTTCAGAATGAAAAGTTAAAGATCGAAGATACTCAAGAGTGAGGTGAGATGAAAGTGAAATGTAAATGATAGTTGGAAGGTCATTTTGCATTGTATGGTTACTGGAGATCAATGATGGGCATCAAGTTTGTGATGCCTGGTCAATCAGTGAAATCAATAATGAAGCCAAGTATCTGTGACACAAAGTCAGTATTCTGCTATTGAAGGAAGGGTGTTTTGAATTGTAAGGTACCTAATTGTTTCAAACTATAACTGGGGATCTGTGTTGAGGAAAATTAATTCGCTTGAAGTGAGCAAAAAACGAGGCCTTAATCTTCCGTCAGTATTAAAAAGTCATAAGTGAAATCCCATCATCTAGCGAAATCAATGTCTAATCCAAATATCCAAAACATCAAGTAACGGCTCTGTAATTGGTGGAATCAAAAGGGTGTTTTTTATAATGAGATATTCAAATCAGGTTAGACGTTGTCGAAGACTCCTGATTCGTTGGAAGATATCAATTTCAACCGAACAGCAGGCCATAATCTCAGTAAAAAAACATTAAAAATCTATGAAATTGGTGGATCTAATATGTTTCTTGATGCAACATTGTAGGACAATTCCAATGGTATAAGAGTCATATAAGATAATGTCCTGAATTTAGACGATGTTTTATAATATATGCTGTTGAAATCGGCTTAAACGATCGAAAAGACCCTGCACCACAAAAAAATTAATTCGGTTGAACAGAACAGACAACGATCAACAAACTGCTCGTCTGTATAATCTTCCATGACAACGCCAAAGAAATTGACCGCATAAGAAGGGAATATTCAAGTGATGAACTGATATAGAGTCTGAAGATTACGATCTGTTCCAAAGACAACGCAAGATCACGTGTTGCCAGACAGCTTAAAAGCTGTGGAGAACTGTGTATGGATGTGCTTAAGTGCTACTAAATAGTTTAAGGATATCAAAAATTGCATTCTTTCACTCTTTACTTGAAACCCGAAGTAGTTTCTAGGACACGGAATCTATATGCTATATGAGAGAGTCAAAACTATTTGAGTTTTTCTCCCCCGTTTTTGCGGTTAATGATTACTACTTGTGACGATCGAGACAAAATATTCTTACTGGAAGAGTTTTTACTACAGAAGAGGGTATCAGAAATTGAGTTGAAAACTGGGCAAGTTCTATTAGCGCAAAATTCAGATGATCCCAAAAAAGATGGAAAAAATGAAGATCATGATAGATGTTTTGTACTACAAACTTATTGAAATCGGATGAGACTATGATTTGTATCGTGGTCATTTGAATCCTTTGAAAATAACAAAATCCTTATAACGCTCGTGTAAATGTTTCAAGATTGTTTTAAGCAAACTGGCTTTATATCCCCGATCTTGATATTTTGGACTACGAATTATCCTGCTTCGTTTCCGAGCAGGTTTTGTTTTATTCCTTATCTTAAACTTAAATAGTTCTTTTGGCGCAGAATCTATATTCTCTCAGAAAGAAAGGAAAAAGTTGAATAAAAATATTTGAAAAACAGCTGATGAAAAGTTTTGACTCACCTGTTTCAGAGCCCATACCTTACTGATTGCCGTACTTTCTAGATTACTCTTCACGTACGTCAAAAGGTTATATACGAATATGGAAACAGTAGTTGGACACTGTTCTTTAAATCGCTTAAAAGTATTTTAGCGTAGAGTATTTTAAAGGTTTCCACAGCGTATACGGCCACGTCTTCTTTCCACATCTTTCCTTAACATAAATACTTTGTTTTTTTTTTTTATTCAAAAGGAAATTCAGTATATTTTTTTTCTTGCAGTTTTGTTTTATTTGTTAAACTTCCTTTAAAGTCAAAAAGCCAATTAAATTAAGAAATCTGATGATTTGACTAAGATTCTTCTTCTTTTTTTAGCGTTTTAAGTTAAATTTATTTTAGTTTTTTTTTAGATTATTAAACAAGTGCTAACTAAAGATTTTCTTATGGAATTTTTTGTTTAAAGTTTGTTTTTGTCGTGAGTCACAAGCCACAAATCTTTTTTCAGGTTCTTGTTTTTTTCTACCAAAGTTTTTCTTAATTTATTTTGTTTTTTTTATTTTCTTAACATTTATTTGAGGTTATAAATTATTTGTTTCGTTTCCAACATTTAATAGTTTGAAATGACTATAAATTAAGAAAAATAAAATTAATTTCATTTTTCTGTATCATTAATTATTTTGTAACTCTTAAACATAATTAAAAGTGTTGGCAACACTTTTGTGGAGGAGGAAGAAGATATCGAATTTAGTGAGGGAAATGGAAGGAAAAAAATGATTGATAACTTAGATATCATTCGTCAAATATATGAGTGTTGACTATCAGTAAAGAAAATAAAGTTTAGGGAATTTCTTTCGTTAAATGGTATCTCTGAGTCTGCTGGAGCTCAGTTTTCAGGCATCCATCACAGTTTTTTTCTCTAAAGAAAAGAAGAAATCGACCAGGTAATGCTGGATTACTAAGGTCGTTTAAAGCTCGTGAACTGTCAAGTGGAATCTGAATGACTCTGTTTTGGCATGACCATACAACACGTAAGGTAATAAGTACATACAGCACGCAGATCACTAGTTCATTTGCTTCGATCTTTGTGATACTTCACAAAGAGACTCTAGCATGAAGTTACCCAGGAATTTATTGCATTTGATTGCCAGGGTCATGCTTTCACTTAGGGAATGATAAAAAAGTATTCCCTTTATTCCAATTTTTTACAGCTGCTAAAATGATCATAAAAGATTTGCCCAGGTCTTCTAGTAGTAGTTGAAAATACTGTTCCTTATGTGATCAAACGGAATTGCAACTGATTACGCATTGGATTTATAAGATGCAGAACCTTGCCAGACTAGCTTATCGGTCTGTTCATTACCGAGAAAGCCTTGCCAATTATACACTGCACCGGTTAACCAATGGGAATTTAGTTACGTGGACTTTCAGAGACAGAAATGGCGGCTGACTGTTGACAAATATGTACTTCCAAATGTACTCCTGTCATCCAAAAGACATATACGCCAATCAACCGACTAATAAACCAATTTCGTAGCTTATTTTCTCTATGTTAAGGGCGAAACTTAGAAGACTGTAATTTCTTAGAATTATTATGCGCCAAAGATGGAAAAGAACGGACTTACAAATGTTCCTAATTGAAGATTGAAACAGTTTAAGTACCAAAATTGTCATAGAACGAACTTGAAGAGAAAATGAGGTAGTGTATGTCCAGCGAATGCATGTTATGGCAATTTCAGTGGGAAGCAGTGGTATCAAGAATTTATGAGAAGTGGAGGTCTTTTACTCTTTGTAGAAACGACAGAAATTTTCTATGGAATCAGATAGTACAAAAGTTAGGTCCGGCACCTCTAGTGTGTCCCAGATTGAAAGGTTTAATTCTTCTGGGAAAAAGAGATGAGGGTCTAGTTATCTTTCGTGCAGGATAAACTGTAATTAAACGTTTCATTATGTCGCCACAGATTGATGAGAAAAGGTTCAAATATTCAACCATAAGCGACAGAGTTCGTAGTCAATTATTTATGGAAGTATGAATACTACTATGGGAAGAAGATCATCCTTGAATGATTTCTTTAAAATATTTGATGGCTCCAAATGTGGAGATATCTATACAATGATTTGCTTTTAAAAAATATCTGCTTAAAGTTATCGATTGCTGGAAGAAACTTATGGGCAACTTGCAAAATAAACTAGAAAAATTGTGGACAATGATTTGTAAAAAAGGTGATTTATATGAGTCCTGGTCAGTCCAAATTGTTTGAAGACGAATAAATGGAAGTACGACTCGACAAAGATTATTGTAATGCGCAGGTAGAAATTTCATTATCACTGTCAGCTCATTTCCTCACGTTTGAAAGCACTGGATTATACCTTCAAAGAAAGTGTAACGCGGAAACTTATATATTCGATAGGAACATAGGTAAACTTGAATTCTCTTCTGCCACACTATCGTTACAGCATACATTTTTTCCAAAACTCCTAGGGGATCTTCCAGTTATCCACACTAGGGGGCGTTACAACCTTTTGAAAAACGGAGCAAACAAAAAAATCTAATTGGCAACATTGTTTTTTCCACACTCAAAAAGCCAGATAATTGTATTCTATTAGAATTGAAAGCGATATGTGGAAGTCGAATTTGATAAATCATTGCTGAAAAAATATTCATGACTAATAAAATCATAGAAAGAATTAAGTTCCCTTCAGCCACAAGAAAGTTAATAACCTTTTTTCCAAAGGTCGAAGTTATTCAATTGTAAATAATTCTTTATATTTGAATTAGCTTCTGTAAAGCTCTTTTGCACCTATAAGCAAATAAGGATCTCTCTGATCTCTGTCCAAAAGAATCATTATAACTTTTTCAAAAACTCCAGTTTATTTCAATAATTCACGAATACAAAACATCAAATCCCTCTATAGACTGTGCGAACGGACGACCCGATTTCAATAGCTTAGCAGTACAAAATACTCTTCCAAACTTAGTACAAACGTCTGAAACGATTTCAACAATTCACATTGCAATTTCACCAAATTTAACTTTTTTCCAAAACTTTATATCTCATTTTTGAAGATCCAACTTCCTGTTTTTAAAATTCTTGAAATTCTCAACAAAAATTGTTAGAGACCGGTGTAAATAAAAATATTAACTTGACAACATTGTTTTCAACTTTCAAACTTCCAAATAATTAACAGACAAATCATAATCATCTCTTTCCGACCATAATATACGCTAATTATTACCATTTGAATAATTCTTCAATAGAGACATCATAAATTATGGTTGTTTAAACGAAAAAACGAAAATTGAAAAAAAGGGTGCAAAAAAATACATAAAGCATTTCATTGAATTCCATCTAGAAACCTGTTCCTCATTTGTGTTCTTATCGAAATGTGTGATAAGTAAGTGTGCCATGGTAATAATTAACATTATATTGCCATAAAGAGCTTGATCCTTGATCTCACTCTATCTCTATCTCTCTCACATGTTCACTTAAAAAAAAAGGATATTTTCGCTTATTTTAAGCCTTGTTTAGCGATTTACTTAAAATTGTTGGTATTTGGAATAAGAAAACCTACCACAACACACCTGCTCTCGTCATGCTTCAATTATTACATTTTATTTCAGTTCTTATTTTGTAATCATTCCAGCCTTTTTATAACTTTGACAGAACTTTGAACTGGTTTTAATTATATGAAAGGCTGAAGTGAAAACGACGTAAATGTATTTTCTTTTCTTCTTAAAAATATTTGTATTTAATATTTGTTTTTTTCTTTCTTTCTTTCTGAAATATAAAAAGAAAAATCTTCAATTTGTTTCAAAAAACAGAAAAAAAACGTCTGTTGAATTCTTCATTTATGTTTTTATCGGGGGGTCACATATTGAAGTGTTTTTGTTTTTTTTTTTTTTTTTTTAATACAAAATTGTTTTGCCAAGCAAAATTATATTTGACATTTTCAAAATGCAAGCTGCACCGTATGAAATGAACCCCCTGATCGCAGCCCCTAATATTTAATTTAATGTATCATATTTTCCTGCTTCTTGAATATCATTTTGTGCTTTTTTTTCTTTGTTGCAAGAAACAAAATTAAGAAAAGCTGCTTTTTTATTAAAATTTAATATGAAGTCTTGTTTGCTGATCGCAAAATATTTTTTAAACTCACGTGCCAATTTTAATAATAATTTTTAAAAGATAAAGTAATATATTTAGTTTATCATGAGATATGTAACCGAACAGCAAGATACACAAGTTTACAACATATATTTGCCACAACTTTTGCCCTTCTTTATGTATTATATGGATTCCTCATTCCGATGTTTTGAGGTTAATAAAAAATCAAATCTGTTTCTACTTAATTCCATGATCTGAATTTAAGCTTATTTCGTCAGAAGGGGAAAGGCCGATGGGTTTTTATCGGTTTTCATTAACTGTTCTTTAAAAAAAATCATATGAACTTGGTGTAGATCCATTGCAATCGTTTAAACCGATTCAAACAGCTCACATGTACAAAAGGTCCCTCCAATATGACCAAATACAAAGCAATAGTCTAAACCGATTTTAAACGGCTCATGAGTACCTTTTAGTTCCATTAAATACAGAGTAACATATCTGGTTGCATATTATGTTCGGTTATCGTTCGACTGAATCAATTGTATTAAGAATAGATCCCTTGTGATCGTCAATACAAAATAATGTTTCAGTTCTACTAAATCATCTATCATCTCATCCGATTTCAACAGCTCAATTATATAAAATAACCTTCCAATATTATCAATACAAGAGCGATCATCTGATTCAATTCCAATTTCTCATGAATATAAAACATCTTTCCAATTCCATCACATATAGAGAGATCATCTGAACCGATTTCAACAGCTAAGTTATATGAAATAGAGAGTTTTGTGTCTGGTCACATATTGTCCTTGACAGCTTTCGTCAAATTAATCGCCAGCGATTGCTTAAACCAATTTCAACAGCTCACAAATGCTAAACACCCTTTCAAATCTCCTAAATGCAGATAATTTTACCCGAATATCGTCCATTCCCAACAAATATAAAACATAACTTTCGTGTTATAGTTTTTAGTTTTTTGTCCCATTTCCGACATGCAGTA
Source organism: Cochliomyia hominivorax (assembly GCA_004302925.2). Taxonomy (NCBI): domain Eukaryota; kingdom Metazoa; phylum Arthropoda; class Insecta; order Diptera; family Calliphoridae; genus Cochliomyia; species Cochliomyia hominivorax. Next base: position 30,648,386 of record PYHX02000467.1, on the reverse strand, counting down.
TTGCTTCTCAATATCTTTCCGAATGAATCGCATGTTGCTAAACCTAAAGAATTCAATTCTCCTGTCTGACCAATTTTTCCTTTGTCTTTTGTGTCGAAATTTGTATCTTTTGAATCTCCCAAATCATTATTCTTAAGTGTTTTGAGCTGGTAAAGTTCTACTAAAAATCTATTACTTCTAGAAGCCTTCAAATGCAGGGTAATATCACCAAAAGACACGCTGTTCATTTACGAACTTTGAAATGAACAGTGGGATTCCGCGCCTGAATCAATTGAATGATGCAAATTCGAAGTCGGAAATCGTATTGATGATGGTCGTGAAATGTTAAATCGATAGGGACGGCGACATGTCATAGCTGACTTCTAGATTTTTTCACATTTTATACAGATCTAATTTACTTGGTTCCACTTCCATGCAACTGAATTGATACTACAGATGCATCGAGAATATTGCAAGTTTGGGTTGTCTGAATACTTTTGAGATTTTAAATATTCAACTGTAACGTCAGATTGCTTCTCTTAATAGTTGTCGCTTTATGTCCACAAAAGTCATAAAGCGATAGAAGTCTAGCACTTTACGGTGGTCTTTCTAAATAAAGAGAAGGTATGCAAGCCTCCTTCGCAAAATCCTTATTCTTCTCTTAACACATTTCCCCTAATATGGGCATGGTTCATTAGCATTTATACTTAGATAAACAATAACAGTACAGCTCAATTTGGTCCTAAAAACTCCGTTACAGATCCCGATTCAGATTAGAATCAAACCAATCAGATGTTATGGCGATGTGGATGATCTCACCAAAATCTTAAAGTTAAAATTAACTCAAGTCATGGAAATTGCGAATTCCAAAACAGAGTTCGGCAAGATGGAGAGTAAATGACATTGATTAAGAAATAGGGTAAGTGTCTTCTCCATATTCTTATCAACTGCTACATGCATACCTATCACGCAGTGACAGAATATCGTCTGCCAGGGCGACATATTTTATGGAGGCATTTATGATTAACTTCAGTATTTGAGTAAATGATTGATTTTTGTGGACAAAAAAAAACCTTTTTCGATCGAAAACTTGCCAGTTCAATTCACGATATTTCTCTATATTCTTAGAAGCCTTTACTATTTGATTATTAAGTTAGTTTATAGTGAATCTAGGTAATGAAATCGGCTATAGGAGGTCATTCTTCAATTAACCATAATTAGCCGCTTGATAATTATTCCATTTCAAACTCATTTGCGTTAAATAATGTGGCATCACTTTTCGAATTACCAATTTATCTCAAGTTTAAGTGCCTGCTTTAGTGTCTCCATTATATCTTGACCGATTTGTTTCCATCATATACATAATTACATCCACATTTTAATTAGGTTGAGGTAAGTATTTCGCATTGGAATTTCTAATGTGAAATACTTTAATGAAACATTTCTGAAACGCCCTGTAGTGTTGCCATTTAATTCGTCATAAACTTGAGAAAAAAAAAACTAAATTTAGTTATTTTTCCTTAAAATTGCTTTCAATAAACGTATTGAAACAAAGAAATAAAAATTACAAACAAATTATGTTCTTATAATTACACCTTAAAGGAAATTACGTCTGAAATAACATCAACTACAAGTTTACACTAAAAGTGAATATTTGTTTCGTAAGGCCGATTGGACGTGACACTCGTTTTATATTTTTTATCGTATAATTTTGAGGCTCAATTTAAAATTAAAAAAATATATATATAAACATGTGATATGGTTGGTCAAGCCCGACTATGTAATACAGTACACTCCACATTGTTGGTTATAAATGATTGCTATGAAAAAATTTTGAACCGCCCTCGTATAATGTGTTTTTCTTATTTATGCTTTTGTGTGCAATAGATTACTAATTTTTTGGTGAATTTTTTTTTCTGGAAGGTTAGAAGGGAGTTACAAAAAATATGAACCGACCCTCGTATAATTTCGCACATTTGACTACATCTTAATTTGACTAATATATGTACATTATCCAAGTATATGTGCGATTTATGAGTTTCAAGGCAAATATTTGGAAGGGTGAAAGGTAAAATAATGGAACGATCCTCGCATAATTTAGTACATGGTTGTAGAACATATAAAGACTTTTTTGCAAAATCGTGGTTAATATCATTTTACATTTAGGAATTAAAAACCCCCATTCTTGGGGACATTTTTATGGGGCCTATATGAAACAATGGACCGATCATTACCCATTTTAATGGGTGTCGTCCTTGGGACAAAATAATAATAGTACATGCCAAATTTCATTAAGTTATCTTCAAAACTGTCACCTGTACTTTGCGAACAAGCTTTAAATAGACAGCCAGCAGGACGGAAGGACGGACATGTTTAAATCGACTCAGGAAGTGATTCTGAGTCGAGCGGAATATTTAAAAGTGGTGGTAGATCTACTTTTTTTCTGACCGTTACAAAAATCTGCACAAACACATCTTTGGTAGTGTAGGGTATAATAATTACCTACACAAAGTCCATATATTTTAATTAAACAAGTAAAATGCTGATAATTTACGTTAAATTTTATTTAAAATAAATTCATTGAACTTAAATGAAAATTAGGGTGCTTCAGTTATAAGAAACTTTGGCTATAAATTGTTCAAGGTTGTTGGAAATAATATATTTTTTTCTTTCCTCATTATTTTACGTATTAAAAAAAAGTGAGAACCAAAGAAAAAAAAGTTATCAACTCAAAGGCCCCGGCGAGATTCGAACTCACGATCTCCTGTTTACTAGACAGGCGCTTTAACCAACTAAGCCACGGCGCCCTATATTTACCGTTAGAAAATATTTTTTCAACAATTTTATGGAAAATATTCCTGTTAGTTTTTGTTCGATTAAAAAGTTTCACAGAATTAGAAAGTTTTCGAAAAAATAGTTTTGATATTTTTAGAATTTCATTAAAAATCTTTTTTTTTGAGTAAAAATCTATTTTTAAAAATACTATCTGAAGGTCTATTTCAGTTCAAAAAATATTTATGATTTTTTTTATTTGAAATTAAAAATAATTTTGGTTTTTAAATTTTTTAAAGATTTTTTCATCAGCACAAATTTTGGTTAAAGTATAATGATATCGTAAAATATATATTCTACATCGATTTAATTATGCCCATCAGGTAATATTGTACTTTATTTCTCTTTATTTGCCCACTTGCTAGACTAGTTAAAGTTATAGACCGATATTTGTCTAAAGACAGAGTTGTAGACCACACATTTTTTTAGTAGTGGACTCATTATAATAATTTTATAAAATTTCCAAAAAATTCTTGCAAGCGATATACAATTGTGAGGAAAGAAGCCAATCATTTGTTACAACGGGTTCTATAAATACGGGAATCAACATTAAGGAATATTTGCAAAAAAGGTTGTTTCCATTCATAAGGACACATTATAAAGTTCACTTATTTTTCGCCTGACGTTTCGGAAAACTGGAATATTGCTAAACAAATGAACGAAGTTAAAATGCTGTGAGGAAACAAATATGAATGGACGTACTCACAGAGTCACATCAAAGGCTGTGAGAAGATCAATTATAAGAATAGATTCTGCTGCCAAAATTAAAGGAAAAAACTCTGATCGAGAACACATGTGTGTGCTATGAAAGGGAATAGCAACACATTGGGTTTTCTGAAAAAAGTTTAATTTGGATTCAAAAACTGAACCGGTTTCGAATAATTTCTATTATCAAATTAATCGACATTTCGATTCTTTTTTTCAGTCGCTTAACCGGTTTTAATTAAAGTCATATTCAGCTGTATTTTTGTGAATTCCGCTATTAACGGGAATATATATTAAATTTTGATTTGATGCAAGAATATATATACATTATGGAGTCTTAAGGGATTTCTTCATCGTTGCTTTAGAACCACCATCTACTTCTAAATAGGTCAATTTATTATATCAATTATGACAAATCCTAACTAAAGTTTCTTCATGGAAAAAATAATTTTTTTGTAAATTCCGAGAAATTTATATCGGTAATAATTTAGGTGAAGAAGTTATGTTGCCTCCTCGTGTAACTCCAGGAGAAATCGTCTTATTGCTTTAAGCAATTTCTTAGTTAAAATCTGATGTTTCGCTCCAATAGCAAAATAATTATAGTCAGATATCTAAGACAGAATTCTGCCTATAACATCTTACCAAATCCATATAAATTAATATTATGAGAATATCAGTGTGGAATATAAATCGCAATTTAAAAGACGATTTTCTGAATTTACCCCATACAAATATTTTAGTACAAGAATACAACACCAAACATTTGGGATTGTTTTACCAGTCGCCAAGGACAAGAACCTTTTCCGGAATAAGCTTTTGAGCATATAAAACTCTAAAATATCTGGTAATCTATTTTAATTTCTTATAGAAGGTTAAGCCAAAATTTTTTTAAGGGTGGAATAATTCTGTCCAAAATTCTGCATTCTTATTAGGCTATCGCTCATATATAATTCTTCTTTTTCTAACAAAAATCAAGCTTTAAAGTACTTAAATATTAATATTTCAATGGAATTCGCCTAAAAAAAACTCTGGACTTGTCGTAAATATGTGTCGTGAATTTTAAGAACATAAATCCACCATGAGAAGATATAAATCCGGAATATCACCTTCAAATTGAGGCTGCTATCTAGAATAGAGTTTTATGTTCTAAAAGCAATTAAAATTTAAGATATTTTTATAAAATCGGGAAATAATATCTTCGACTTTGAATATCAAAATTCGGCAGAGCTAAATATAGGATTCATACATATATTTACAATAGTTTAAGCAGTTGCTCATTAGAAAACTATTAAAATGTTGGTTTTTATAGAATATATGATCATTTAAGATTTATTCCCGTGAATGGCAAATTTTTGTTGAATTCCCAGGAACATAAAAAGCGCCTGAGAAAAAGAGAAACTCCAATCATAACCTTTAAATGTACTTAAATACTTTAACAATATTAAAATTATTGTTTATTTTACTATATTTTTGTTCCTAACTGTATCACACATTTCTAATGCCATAATAACAAATGAAAAACAATAACAATTTTCATCTCTTATGAAATGAGTCATATAAATTCTATTATGTAAAAAATTATCTTTGAAACAAATAGACAACACTGAACATACTCCTCATGAGAGAACAATTGTAATTGGCAACACTGAGACAAGTGGCGCCGTGGCTTAGTTGGTTAAAGCGCCTGTCTAGTAAACAGGAGATCGTGAGTTCGAATCTCGCCGGGGCCTAATAAAGTGTAGATTTTTTTTTAAATCATTCTGCTTAATTGTTGTTGTATTTTTGTTTTAATTAACATAAAATTAATTTGTTTACTGTTGTTTTTATTTTTATTTTGTAATTCATTCATCCATTTAATTCATGCGATTTTATTTTAAAAACCTCAATTAAAGTGTCATTTGTAATTGACGGTTTTTATTTTGTTTTTTTTCTTTTTTTTTTTTTTTTGCTACTGAGATCAATCATTTTGTTGTTATTTGTTTGTGAGGTAAACAAGTATTTTATATACCTTCATACATGATAATCCAATAAATAGATTTCGATTTATTTCGATAATAAATTGTTAGAGGCAAATTGGTATCCACTTTTTTTATCCAGTATTTTATGGCAAATTTGCCAAAACAGCAGCAACAGTTAATGTCGATCAAATTGTCAGTTAGAGATCGATCATTTGTAATTTAAATGTAAATGTTTTACCACACGCTATGAGAAGATTGTGGGGAAATAAATAAAAAAATAATAATAAAAATATTTAGAAATTGATGAATTAGATGAAATTTGATAATGGACTTGTTTTTAAATTGTATTTAATTTTGTTTTCGCTAAAAATTTAAATTTTATGTATAGATCATCTGGCAACTCAATTTACTGACTATAATCGGTGCCATTTTTATATAATTTATGGATTATTTTTTGGAACTATGTTGATCCATTTATGCCACTTTCAAAATCCTAGACCATTTTAAAATGAAATTTTAATTTAAACTTGAATTCAAGTTCTTTTTGACAAGTTTCTATTCTTTCCTAGTTCGTTCCACGTAAACGAAGTAAGATTGAAAAAATCTTAACATACATAAATGTTAATAACAATGAAAACATTAAACTTCAGTTTAAATTTTTTAATTTGATTGATTGATTGAAATTTTAAACCTTTTTTTCGGAAACTCTTCCATTAATGTTTTTATAGAGATTTCTGTCACTTTGCTCGAACATATCTTCATATCTGCTTAAAATATACCACAATTTTGGACACCCTTTCATGCTCTTCAATTCTCTTTTAAACAGGAGCGTAATATCTCTTCACTGACTTCAACTCCGTTGGGCAGTTGGAGGATTTGTCTCTCTTGGATCAAATACCACATTATTGTTCTTTTACCGCTTAAGGCCTTGTTTACCTTAGTGAGAGAATGCTAAGTCAAAATATAAGTAGACACATTATTAAGTCTTATGAATGGAAGCAGTCATTTTTGTAAGCATTCCTTTGTGTAAATTTCGGTATTTATAGAGTCCGTTTAACATTCCCTTGAGCATCAGCCACATAAAATTTTTACCAGAAATATGAGAAAAATCTGCCAGAACATACGATTCGTCATCCGGCATTAGCTTTAAGTTTTCATGCACTGAACTTACTGGGTTGTTGTCCTACCGGATGTGTTGGGAGCTCTTTTGACAATGCTTTCAATTTTTTGGTTAGCTTTAGAAACATTAGGTGGACCATTCCTTCTACCTGAACCAGGTTTTCTATTACCAACAACTTCCCCCGGTACTGTTTAATAACATTGGAAACAGTTTGTCAGCAGAACTTTGTATGCTCGGCCAACTTTATGTTCGGCATGATTTCAATGAGATGACTTACAACTTCCAGCATTGTCAATACGCATATTGTGTTTTAGTTGGTCCATACGTTATTAATAGATACATAACGTGTGGTCCAACAATGTTTATACTTTCTTAGTTTTAATGTTTTTTCTAAATATGCTTGTTATAAGCTCAAAACTCTTTTCCGGGAAGGGGTCTTATATGGGAGCTACAGCAAAATTTGGACCAAGATTGTTCATTTTTATAATATGTTTTGATTATAGTTAGAAAAATCATTGTGCTAAATTTTAATGGAATTGATCTTTATTTAAATGTTTTATAAACTAAAACCCGTTTTCCGGGAAAGCCCTTTATAAGGGAGCTATAGGAAAGTGTGGACCGATATAGGGCAAACTAATATAATATCTTCAGAACAGTTAGCAAAATAATTGTGTCGAATTTCAATAGAATTGATCTTTATTTACTCGTTTTATAAGCTGAAAACTGTTTTCGGTGAGGTCCTAATATGGCAGTTACATCAAAATATGGACTGAGATTGTTCTAATGAAGAATATACATTAAAAATAGTTTAAAAAAATCATTGTACTGAGTTCCAATGTAATTGCTTTTTATTTATTTGCTATATCAAAATATGGACCCATGTAAGAATAGTTTAAAAAATTAATTGTGCCAAAGAATTGGTTCAAATTTAAGAGTTCTATAAGCTATAAATCATATTCCGGAAAGGGGCCTTATATGGGAGCTGGGTCAGTTAATGATCTCAGAACAATATGACTTCTTTGGATTTATTATTGTATCAAAATAAGTATTTGTGACAAATTTCAGTAAATTACCTTAAAAATTACGGCCCATATGACAGACAAAGTTTAGGGTGTATCAAAATTTTGCATATTATAGCCTATAACTTTTTTCCTGTTAATCAGAATTTGATGATCTTTTGCGCGATGATTGAGCACATACAATTGTATGCTAAAATTAATTTTTTGTTTGAGTCCACTTACATTTTTGAGGAAATCAGAAAAGTTATTTTTCGGAAATTTGAGGTTGTTTCAGATATCGGTCTATAACTTCCTTGCTTATAAACCGATATAGCAGGTTTTAAATAGCAAACTGCTTAGGACAATAACAAACGATGTGATAAAATTTCATTGAATTCAGCCAATTAGTCTAGGCATGAGAATGTTTCCAACAGACAGGCAGACGGACGGACTGACATACCTAAATCGACTCAGTTTTTGATTTGATGCATTGTTATTGCATATACATTGTAGGGTCTAAGATGATTCCTTCTTGGCGTTACACACGGAATGGCAGACCACAAGTTGCGATGAGGGTACAACAATTCTATTGTTCGAAACTTGACCATTTGAACATTGAGAATAAACAAATTACCCAGCAGAAGTGCTAAAGCAGTGTGACGATATCACATCACATTTTTGCTTTTATGTTGCATAAATCTATTCGATAGAAAATCTTCCATAAGTATCCAAAAATAGATGAGGAGAACTTCAACAACACTCCTTTCATCAAAGGCCCCGGCGAGATTCGAACTCACGATCTCCTGTTTACTAGACAGGCGCTTTAACCAACTAAGCCACGGCGCCTCATGAGATTTCGGTGAAAATTTTCTTATGAAAAAAAATTTTGGAGATGTCAGATTATTATATTTCTTTACCGTTAAATCCGAAAAAAAATGAAAAAATAACGGTAATTACATGGCGCCGTGGCTTAGTTGGTTAAAGCGCCTGTCTAGTAAACAGGAGATCGTGAGTTCGAATCTCGCCGGGGCCTTTGGTTAATGTGGAGCGCTTTCCTCTTCTTAGGGGAATGCGTTCAGTTTTTGTAAATTCTAAGGCTCCGTTTTTAGAATTGATTCTTTGAAGAATGTACATTCGGGAATTTTATAATATTAAGTCCAGGTCCATGTCTATCGAGGTTGTACATCTCTCAGTTATATAGTTAATGTGCAAACTTTACAAGACTTGAGGACTTTTTATCCTATTTTATTGAATTTTTTTTTTCGATTCAATAGTATTCCTAAAGTTTTGTCGGAATTTCTGCTAAGTTACGTTACACGGCGCCGTGGCTTAGTTGGTTAAAGCGCCTGTCTAGTAAACAGGAGATCGTGAGTTCGAATCTCGCCGGGGCCTACGAGTGTTAAGGGTACTTTCCTATTTCCGGAAAGGTATCGATTTTTGAAAAAAGGGGGCACGACTTTCGGATGTCATAAAAAATACCTTATGCTTGCTTAAGTAGTATAACAATAGTTATTGATTGAATAGTAAAGCGTGGGGAGATGAGAATTGAGGAAGCATAGAACAGATAATATAAGAAACACCACAGTTATTTACCAGATGAAAGTTCAATGGTCTTAGAAGTTTCCAACTTCCATATTAATTGAGAACCTCTGAGTTCCCTTCCAAATCATATATTCAATATTTTTTATGTTTTGTGAATTCGGAATATTTTTTCAGAATATTTATATTTCCGGTATTTAGTTGGCGCAATGGTTTCTTTGGTTAAAACGAATTTCGTCGGAGCCTTTGTGGGGATGTACCCTTCTTCTAATGGGAACGCTTCTATTTTTCCAGCGGTTCAAAATTGTTTATTTTGGTTCATCTATAGTTCTTAAATTAGCAACCAATTTTCACGCCCACATGGCGCCGTGGCTTAGTTGGTTAAAGCGCCTGTCTAGTAAACAGGAGATCGTGAGTTCGAATCTCGCCGGGGCCTTTGTAGATCCGTTTTTTTTACTTAGTTCAAAACGTATTATATTTTTTCGAAACTCAAGACACACATCCTTTCAAAATAGTGGAATTATTAATATTTAATTTTAATAAATTTTGAATTTTGCTTTGATGTTAAGGAATTTCTCGTCTTAAAAATCATATTTGTTATATTTGAAACATCGAAAAATTTTATCGAACTCGGAAACGTCGTAGGGCGCCGTGGCTTAGTTGGTTAAAGCGCCTGTCTAGTAAACAGGAGATCGTGAGTTCGAATCTCGCCGGGGCCTACGAGTCTAAGGGTACTTTCCTATTTCCGGAAAGGTATCAATTTTTGAAAAAAAAGGGCACGACTTTCGGATGTCATAAAAAATACCTTCTTATGCTTAAAGTAAAACAATAGTTATCGATTGAATAGTAAAGCGTGGAGATGAGAATTGAGGAAGCATAGAACAGATGAGATTACACAACAGTTATATATCTTCAATCGATTACCAGATGAAGGTTCAATAGTCTTAGAAGTTTCCAACTTCCATATTAATTGAGAATCTCTGAGTTCCCTCTCAAATCATATATTCAAAATATATTTTTTTGTCATGTCTTTTGCATTCAGGATACTTTTTCAGAATATTTATATTTCCGGAATTTAGTTGGCGCCATGGTGGGGATATATCCTTCTTCTAATGGGAACGCTTCTATTTTCCCAGCGGTTTAAAATTGTTTATTTTGGTTCATCTATAGTTCTAAAATTAGCAACCAATTTCCACGCCCCCATGGCGCCGTGGCTTAGTTGGTTAAAGCGCCTGTCTAGTAAACAGGAGATCGTGAGTTCGAATCTCGCCGGGGCCTTTGTAGATCCGTTTTTTTACTTAGTTCAGAACGTATAATATTTTTTCGAAACACAAAACACACATCCTTTCAAATTAGTGGAATTATTTATATTGAATTTCAATAAATTTTGAATTTTGCTTTGATTTTAAGGAATTTCTCGTCTTAAAAATCATATTTGTTATATTTGAAACATCAAAAAATTTTATCGGACACAGAAGTGTCATAGGGCGCCGTGGCTTAGTTGGTTAAAGCGCCTGTCTAGTAAACAGGAGATCGTGAGTTCGAATCTCGCCGGGGCCTTTGAGTTGAAATATTTTATTTTATTGTTGACATTCGTCAAATTAACACAATTAGTTTCTATAAAAAAAATGAAATGATTCTTTTTTATTTTCTCTACCACCAGAAGTGATAATGAGGATAACTTTACAACAAGTGAGTCGATTGAAATATGTCCGTCTGTCTGTTGGAGAAGTTCTCTCGCCCAATATAATAGTCGAAATTCAATAAAATTTGGCCACATTAGTTGTTGTTGTCCTAAGCAGTTTGTTATATAAAACCATCTATATCGTTCGATTAGCAAGAAAGTTATAAACCGATATCTGAGACAATCTGAAAATTTTGAAGAAAAACTTTTCTTAATTTTTCATCAAAAAGTAACTTGATTAAGACCGTATTAACCATAACATACTGCTGTGAAAATCTTACCAATAGAAAGGTTATAGGCTAAAATATGCAAAATTTTGATACACCCCAAAATCAGTTTATCATACAGGTCGCAATTTTGAAAACATTTTTATGAAATTTACCACATATTTGGTTCTAAGTTTATAAATTCTATCTTATAGTCTATTGTTATTTTAGAAAAGGACCATTTTTAATGGACCATATAAGACCCCGAAAACGGGTCTTATATATATATATATATATATTTTTTTAATTTGGCGCAATTATTCTGACAGTTTTCAATGTACTTAACTCATTCGCTGAATATCATCCCATATTTCGATATAACTCCCATATAAGACCTCTTTCCGGAATATGGGTATAAGCTAATAAATCTCTTAAATACACGCCAATTCTATTGAAATTCGATACAATTATTTCTGTAGCAGCCTTGAATATATGTTGGTAATTAAATAACTATTGGTCCATATTTTCATATAGCTCCCATATAAGACTTCTTTTCGGGAAAATGGTTTTGAGCTTATAAAAGTCTTAAATATAAAAAAATTTTAGTTTAATTTGGCACAAACTATCTTTCTAAAAGTCTTTAATGATGTAAAAAATATCGGCCCATATTTCTGAAAATATATCCAATACAAGGCCCTTCTTTGCATTTGGTTATATTTATTGAAAAACATCACGATTAAATTTCTAATAATATATATTGTTAGGGAAATTAAATTATGTAACATTATCGGATCATATTCAATTACAACTCTTTCGGAATAGGGTTAAGGCTGGAATAATTCTTTAATATGGATCAATACTATTTTTCACTTTAATTTTATATGAAGCTTTTTTAAACTCACGCAAATGTTTTACTAATGTAAGCGGTGGAGGGTAATTAAAATTCGGCACAGTCGCATATAACATTCCTACTTTTTAAAACTGTTATACGATTTTTATTTAAGTAATTCAAAATTTCAATTCTAAGATTATGGAGTTACAGTACCCATAACTTTCTTATATTCCAACAACTGATTTCTGTTGATATTGCACCATCACAGGTTTTTGGGCATTGAAAAACAATTTGTTATCACAGTATTTTTGGGTGATCATTGTTGATTATACTGCCTAATTTGTAACGCTAAAGAAAAGGCCTGAACATTTTAATACTTCTTTTTTTTTGAAACCTCTAATATTTGAAACAATAATCTTTCGTAAATTATCTTCAAATACAATTTAAACGCCATTCGCAAAAAAAGGACTTAAATGAATCCTTGATAGTGAAGAAGAGATTAAAGATTTCAAAAACGAGATATGGAAAATCGTATTGAAATCAAAATGTGGCGACATATAATGGAGGTGTGGTTACCTACCACACATAAAGCCACAAAAGTGGATTTAAAAAAAGAAGTAAAAAATAAAATTATTTTAGAAAAATAAACCCAAAAAAAATCTTGGTTTAAAAACAGAAGTCTTAACTTCATAAACAATAATGAGAAGTTTAACGAAACGAAAAAGAGAAATTAAAAAAATGAGGTAAAAGAAAATATTCAACAAACGGGCGTTGCCCAATACCACCAACACCACAAGCACCATTACCAACAGCAATAAACAGGCAGAAAGACAGACAGACAGACACATCAAGGGAGAGTCTGGGAATACAGCAGAAACAGAAAAATCGCAATAAAATGTTTCGGTATTAAAACAAAAACAACATGAGCAAAAATATATTTCAGACAAGCGATTACAAAACAATTGTGCGCGCGCGCCGGACTGTAAATTACATGAATAACAACAACAACAATAACACAGCAGCAGCAACAGCAACAGCAGCAGAAAGTAAAACAAAAAAAGCGCCATAAAGTGAATGAATAATAAACAAAAGAAGAAAGAAACTTAAAAAAACAACCAACAGATTCTGTATTTTATTTGTGATTTTTTTTTCACTCCGATTTTAAGTTGTTGTTGTTGTAAATGGCAGTCTAGACCGGCAAACCACAGAAAAAAAGAATATGGCTGCTTTTTTGCTGTTTTGCCACAAACATTTTCTGAAATTTACAGAGAAGAAAAATGGTTTGTGAATATTTTTTTTGCAACTCCAAAAGATGCTTCTTTATGAAGAGCAAATTTGAGGCAGGAAAAAAAATCAGCTTTAAATACTAGAAAAAGGTATAATTGCAAAATAAGGACTGAGATCGAAAAATTCTTAACATACATATATGTTAACCGGTTAACCGTGGAAGTCACTTTTAAAATCTTCACTATTATATTCAGTATCATTATTGCATATTCCGCCATGACTTTCATGACGAGTGTTACACCAGCAAATCGATTTTGCTGTGACCGTCTGTTTTTGTGCATAAATCACGTCAATAAAAATATAAATTATTTGAAATTTAATCGTGACGTTTTTCACTAAATATAACCGTATTATTGGAAGAGCCTTGTATGGGAGCTATATGAAAATATGGGCCGATATTTTTTACATCATTAAAGACTGTTAGAAAGCTAGTTTGTGCCAAATTAAAATAAAATTGGTTTATATTTCAGACTTTTATAAGCTCAAAACCGTTTTCGGGGAAGTGGTCTTATATGGGAGCTATATCAAAATATGGCCCAATATTGATTTAATTACCAAGATATAATCAAGGAAGTTACAGAAATAATTGTATCGAATTTCAATAGAATTGGCGTGTATTTAAGAGATTTATAAGCATAAACCCATATTCCGGAAAGGAGTCTTATATGGGAGTTATATCGAAATATGAAATGATATTCAGCGAATGAGTTAAGTATATTGAAAACTGTCAGAATAATAATTGCGACAAATTTCTTAAAATTGATTTGTATTTAAAAGTTGTACAAGCTGAAATAGTTTTTCGGGGTCTTATATGGGAGCTACATTAAAAATGGTTCTTTGCTGAAATAACATATATTCAAGGTGATTTCAATAGACTATAAGATAGAATTGGTCCATCTTTAAGAGTTTTATAAGCTTAAATCCATAAATGTGATACATTTCAAAACATTATCGTTAAAATTGCAACCTGTATGATAAACTGATTTTGGGGTGTATCAAAATTTTGCATATTTCAGCCTATAACCTTCTCTCTATTGATCCGATTTTCTCAGCCGTATGTTATGGTTAAATACTGTCTAAATCAAGTTACTTTTTATTGAAAAATTAAGAAATGCTTTTCCTCTGATTTTTGAGATTGTCTCAGATATCGGTTTATAACTTGCCTACTAATGGACTGACATAGATGATTTTATATAACAAACTGCTTAGGACAACAATAATAAATGTGACCAAATTTGGACTATTATTCTAAGTGTGAGAATGTTTCCAGCAGACAGATGAACAATGCTCTATCGAATCAGTTTTTGATTTGAATATATACACTTGGGTTCTTACATGATTCCTTCTTAGCGTTACACACGGAATGACACTTTTAATGGAGGCTATAAAAAAACATATTTTTATAATTTTTGTCATTAGTGATGGACGCCTTCTTTATGCTCTTCAGTTCTCTTTTAACAAGAGGCCAACATCTCTCCACTGGCCATTAGCTCCAGACAGATTGGAGGATTTTTCTTTCTTGGTACAAATACCACATTATTGTTTTTGTACCACTCAAGGGCTTGTTTTCTAAAATCTAGTGAATGGAAGTAACCTTTTTTGTACACATTCCTTGTTGAAAATTTCGGATTTTATAGAACCCTTTGTAACAAAGAGAACTTTTAAGACAGTTGCGACTGCAATTGGGTCCTAAACTTTTCTTCAACATTCCCTCCAGTATCAGTTACATAAAATTTTTCACCAAGAAGTTGTGAAAAATCTGTCAAGACCTGAGTTGCGTGTTCCAATTTTTTTTTTTTTAATTTTAGACTTCAATTTCCGTGATCTATTTTTGGCCACTCAATTTTAGCAGCGTTCCTGTCAGGAATTTTTTAAGTCTTGTATGTTTTAATTTTACGCACCAAATAGTTAAGTCCAGAGGTCTGCTTTCTTACCGAGTGTGTTGTGAGCTCTTTTAAAAATCATTTCTATTATTTTGCCTTTAGAAACAACATGTGGACCATTCTTTCTTCCTGAACCAGATTTTTTCTTAACGGAAAACTCTCCCAGTACTGTTTGATAATATTGGAAACAGATTGACGGCAGACTTTTGAACGCTGGCCCTACCTATTGTAGGACTAAGTCGGATTTTGTTGAAAGTATTCCATAATTTCAATACGCCCTTTTCTCTGGGCACTAATTTTAATCGGAATAACAACATGATCATTTGCTTGATATTAATCCTAATAACTGATCAAAAATGTCAAATAATACTTCGTTTAAATGTTTTAATGCAAAAAAATGTGTGTTAAGAATTTTTCGATCTCAGTCCAAAAAAAAAAAAAAAAAAAAAAAACACTTGTAAATAATACCCAGCATGTGTTACAAAAAGAATTGAAGGAAGAGCAACGGAAACTTGGCTATAAGACCGTATTTTACACACGTAACGAATTAACAAAAATTAAGAACAAGTGTTAAGAGGATTAGAAGAAGAAGAAAAAAGAAGAGACGACTTAAAAGGTCTTAAAGTAAAAAGGAAGTTAATAGCAGTTTAAATCAACTTGTTACTTATGTAAGATGAGGCATTTTTTCCTTTAGACTTTCATTTTTATTTTAAAGAAGATTTAAACACGAATTTTAAATTCCCTTCAACACAAACGATTTAGAAATAAATGTGAGAACAAATTGAAAGATTCCATTTGTAAGAGAAAACCAATTCCCCATTTTCTATCCCAAAATTATGTTTTTCACAATATTTTGCAATTATAATTTCATCCAAGCGCCATTTTCATTTACTTTAACTTAAAAATCGATTTTTTATATGAAAAACTAAAATTGCATTTTATAGCTAAACTAGAGGAGTTAGAGCCAAAAGGGCAATTATTTGTAATCACTTTTATTTTTCACCAAAAATCAATTTTTAATATGAAAAACTAAAACTGCATTTTATAGCTAAACCAGAGGAGTTAGAGCCAAAAGGGCAATTATTTGTAATCACTTTTATTTTTCACCAAAAATCAATTTTTAATATGAAAAACTAAAATTGTATTTTATAGCTAAACCAGAGGAGTTAGAGCCAAAAGGGCAATAATTTGTAATCACTTTTATTTTTCACCAAAAATCGATTTTTTATATGAAAAATCAATTTTTAATATGAAAAACTAAAATTGCATTTTATAGCTAAACCAGAGGAGTTAGAGCCAAAAGGGCAATAATTTGTTATCACTTTTATTTTTTACCAAAAATCGATTTTTAATATGAAAAACTAAAATTGCATTTTATAGCTAAACCAGAGGAGTTAGAGCCAAAAGGGCAATAATTTGTAATCACTTTTATTTTTCACCAAAAATCGATTTTTTATATGAAAAATCAATTTTTAATATGAAAAACTAAAATTGCATTTTATAGCTAAACCAGAGGAGTTAGAGCCAAAAGGGCAATAATTTGTAATCACTTTTATTTTTCACCAAAAATCGATTTTTTATATGAAAAATCGATTTTTTATATGAAAAACTAAAATTGCATTTTATAGCTGAACCAGAGGAGTTAGAGCCAAAAGGGCAATAATTTGTAATCACTTTTATTTTTCACCAAAAATCGATTTTTTATATGAAAAATCAATTTTTAATATGAAAAACTAAAATTGCATTTTATAGCTAAACCAGAGGAGTTAGAGCCAAAAGGGCAATAATTTGTAATCACTTTTATTTTTCACCAAAAATCGATTTTTTATATGAAAAATCAATTTTTAATATGAAAAACTAAAATTGCATTTTATAGCTGAACCAGAGGAGTTAGAGCCAAAAGGGCAATAATTTGTAATCACTTTTATTTTTCACCAAAAATCGATTTTTTATATGAAAAATCAATTTTTAATATGAAAAACTAAAATTGCATTTTATAGCTAAACCAGAGGAGTTAGAGCCAAAAGGGCAATAATTTGTAATCACTTTTATTTTTCACCAAAAATCGATTTTTTATATGAAAAATCGATTTTTTATATGAAAAACTAAAATTGCATTTTATAGCTGAACCAGAGGAGTTAGAGCCAAAAGGGCAATAATTTGTAATCACTTTTATTTTTCACCAAAAATCGATTTTTTATATGAAAAATCGATTTTTTATATGAAAAACTAAAATTGCATTTTATAGCTGAACCAGAGGAGTTAGAGCCAAAAGGGCAATAATTTGTTATCACTTTTATTTTTCACCAAAAATCAATTTTTAATATGAAAAACTAAAATTGCATTTTAAAGCTAAACCGGAGGAGTTAGAGCCAAAAAGGCAATTATTTGTAATCACTTTTATTTTGCACCAGAAATCAATTTTTAATATGAAAAACTAAAATTGCATTTTAAAGCTAAACCAGAGGAGTTAGAGCCAAAAAGGCAATTATTTGTAATCACTTTTATTTTTCACCAAAAATAGATTTTTCATATGAAAATCAATTTTTTATATGAAAAACTAAAATTGCATTTTATAGCTAAACCAGAGGAGTTAGAGCCAAAAGGGCAATAATTTGTAATCACTTTTATTTTTCACCAAAAATTGAATTTTTATATGAAAAACTAAAATTGCATTTTATAGCTAAACCAGAGGAGTTAGAGCCAAAAGGGCAATTATTTCTAATCACTTTTATTTTTCACCCAAAATCGATTTTTTATATGAAAAATCGATTTTTTATATGAAAAACTAAAGTTGCGTTTTATAGCTAAACCAGAGGAGTTAGAGCCAAAAGGGCAATAATTTGTTATCACTTTTATTTTTCACCAAAAATCAATTTTTAATATGAAAAACTAAAATTGCATTTTAAAGCTAAACCAGAGGAGTTAGAGCCAAAAAGGCAATTATTTGTAATCACTTTTATTTTTCACCAGAAATCAATTTTTAATATGAAAAACTAAAATTGCATTTTAAAGCTAAACCAGAGGAGTTAGAGCCAAAAAGGCAATTATTTGTAATCACTTTTATTTTTCACCAGAAATCAATTTTTAATATGAAAAACTAAAATTGCATTTTAAAGCTAAACCAGAGGAGTTAGAGCCAAAAAGGCAATTATTTCTAATCACTTTTATTTTTCACCCAAAATCGATTTTTTATATGAAAAATCGATTTTTTATATGAAAAACTAAAGTTGCGTTTTATAGCTAAACCAGAGGAGTTAGAGCCAAAAGGGCAATAATTTGTTATCACTTTTATTTTTCACCAAAAATCAATTTTTAATATGAAAAACTAAAATTGCATTTTAAAGCTAAACCAGAGGAGTTAGAGCCAAAAAGGCAATTATTTGTAATCACTTTTATTTTTCACCAGAAATCAATTTTTAATATGAAAAACTAAAATTGTATTTTATAGCTAAACCAGAGGAGTTAGAGCCAAAAGGGCAATAATTTGTAATCACTTTTATTTTTCACCAAAAATTGAATTTTTATATGAAAAATCAATTTTTTATATGAAAAACTAAAATTGCATTTTAAAGCTAAACCAGAGGAGTTAGAGCCAAAAAGGCAATTATTTGTAATCACTTTTATTTTTCACCAGAAATCAATTTTTAATATGAAAAACTAAAATTGCATTTTAAAGCTAAACCAGAGGAGTTAGAGCCAAAAAGGCAATTATTTGTAATCACTTTTATTTTTCACCAGAAATCAATTTTTAATATGAAAAACTAAAATTGCATTTTAAAGCTAAACCAGAGGAGTTAGAGCCAAAAAGGCAATTATTTGTAATCACTTTTATTTTTCACCAAAAATAGATTTTTTATATGAAAAATCAATTTTTTATATGAAAAACTAAAATTGCATTTTATAGCTAAACCAGAGGAGTTAGAGCCAAAAGGGCAATAATTTGTAATCACTTTTATTTTTCACCAAAAATAGATTTTTTATATGAAAAATCAATTTTTAATATGAAAAACTAAAATTGCATTTTATAGCTAAACCAGAGGAGTTAGAGCCAAAAGGGCAATAATTTGTTATCACTATTATTTTTCACCAAAAATCAATTTTTAATATGAAAAACTAAAATTGTATTTTATAGCTAAACCAGAGGAGTTAGAGCCAAAAGGGCAATAATTTGTTATCACTTTTATTTTTCACCCAAAATCAATTTTTAATATGAAAAACTAAAATTGCATTTTAAAGCTAAACCAGAGGAGTTAGAGCCAAAAGGGCAATAATTTGTTATCACTTTTATTTTTCACCAGAAATCAATTTTTAATATGAAAAACTAAAATTGTATTTTATAGCTAAACCAGAGGAGTTAGAGCCAAAAGGGCAATAATTTGTAATCACTTTTATTTTTCACCAAAATTGAATTTTTATATGAAAAATCAATTTTTTATATGAAAAACTAAAATTGCATTTTAAAGCTAAACCAGAGGAGTTAGAGCCAAAAGGGCAATAATTTGTTATCACTTTTATTTTTCACCCAAAATCAATTTTTAATATGAAAAACTAAAATTGCATTTTAAAGCTAAACCAGAGGAGTTAGAGCCAAAAGGGCAATAATTTGTTATCACTTTTATTTTTCACCAGAAATCAATTTTTAATATGAAAAACTAAAATTGTATTTTATAGCTAAACCAGAGGAGTTAGAGCCAAAAGGGCAATAATTTGTAATCACTTTTATTTTTCACCAAAAATTGAATTTTTATATGAAAAATCAATTTTTTATATGAAAAACTAAAATTGCATTTTAAAGCTAAACCAGAGGAGTTAGAGCCAAAAAGGCAATTATTTGTAATCACTTTTATTTTTCACCAGAAATCAATTTTTAATATGAAAAACTAAAATTGCATTTTAAAGCTAAACCAGAGGAGTTAGAGCCAAAAAGGCAATTATTTGTAATCACTTTTATTTTTCACCAGAAATCAATTTTTAATATGAAAAACTAAAATTGCATTTTAAAGCTAAACCAGAGGAGTTAGAGCTAAAAAGGCAATTATTTGTAATCACTTTTATTTTTCACCAAAAATAGATTTTTTATATGAAAAATCAATTTTTTATATGAAAAACTAAAATTGCATTTTATAGCTAAACCAGAGGAGTTAGAGCCAAAAGGGCAATAATTTGTAATCACTTTTATTTTTCACCAAAAATAGATTTTTTATATGAAAAATCAATTTTTAATATGAAAAACTAAAATTGCATTTTATAGCTAAACCAGAGGAGTTAGAGCCAAAAGGGCAATAATTTGTTATCACTATTACTTTTCACCAGAAATCAATTTTTAATATGAAAAACTAAAATTGTATTTTATAGCTAAACCAGAGGAGTTAGAGCCAAAAGGTCAATTATTTGTAATCACTTTTATTTTTCACCAAAAATCGATTCTTTATATGAAAAACTAAAATTGCATTTTAAAGCTAAACCAGAGGAGTTAGAGCCAAAAGGGCAATAATTTGTTATCACTTTTATTTTTCACCAAAAATCAATTTTTAATATGAAAAACTAAAATTGTATTTTATAGCTAAACCAGAGGAGTTAGAGCCAAAAGGGCAATAATTTGTTATCACTTTTATTTTTCACCCAAAATCGATTTTTTATATGAAAAATCGATTTTTATATGAAAAATCGATTTTTTATATGAAAAACTAAAATTGCATTTTATAGCTAAACCAGAGGAGTTAGAGCCAAAAGAGCAATTATTTGTAATCACTTTTATTTTTCACCAAAAATCGATTTTTTATATGAAAAATCGATTTTTTAAATGAAAAACTAAAATTACATTTTATAGCTAAACCAGAGGAGTTAGAGCCAAAAGTGCAATAATTTGTTATCACTTTTATTTTTCACCAAAAATCAATTTTTAATATGAAAAACTAAAATTGCATTTTAAAGCTAAACCAGAGGAGTTAGAGCCAAAAAGGCAATTATTTGTAATCACTTTTATTTTTCACCAGAAATCAATTTTTAATATGAAAAACTAAAATTGCATTTTAAAGCTAAACCAGAGGAGTTAGAGCCAAAAAGGCAATTATTTGTAATCACTTTTATTTTTCACCAGAAATCAATTTTTAATATGAAAAACTAAAATTGTATTTTAAAGCTAAACCAGAGGAGTTAGAGCCAAAAAGGCAATTATTTGTAATCACTTTTATTTTTCACCAAAAATAGATTTTTTATATGAAAAATCAATTTTTTATATGAAAAACTAAAATTGCATTTTATAGCTAAACCAGAGGAGTTAGAGCCAAAAGGGCAATAATTTGTTATCACTTTTATTTTTCACCAGAAATCAATTTTTAATATGAAAAACTAAAATTGTATTTTAAAGCTAAACCAGAGGAGTTAGAGCCAAAAAGGCAATTATTTGTAATCACTTTTATTTTTCACCAGAAATCAATTTTTAATATGAAAAACTAAAATTGCATTTTAAAGCTAAACCAGAGGAGTTAGAGCCAAAAAGGCAATTATTTGTAATCACTTTTATTTTTCACCAAAAATAGATTTTTTATATGAAAATCAATTTTTTATATGAAAAACTAAAATTGCATTTTATAGCTAAACCAGAGGAGTTAGAGCCAAAAGGGCAATAATTTGTTATCACTTTTATTTTTCACCAAAAATCAATTTTTAATATGAAAAACTAAAATTGTATTTTATAGCTAAACCAGAGGAGTTAGAGCCAAAAGGGCAATAATTTGTTATCACTTTTATTTTTCACCAAAAATCGATTTTTTATATGAAAAATCGATTTTTTATATGAAAAATCGATTTTTTATATGAAAAACTAAAATTGCATTTTATAGCTAAACCAGAGGAGTTAGAGCCAAAAGAGCAATTATTTGTAATCACTTTTATTTTTCACCAAAAATCGATTTTTTATATGAAAAATCGATTTTTTAAATGAAAAACTAAAATTGCATTTTATAGCTAAACCAGAGGAGTTAGAGCCAAAAGTGCAATAATTTGTAATCACTTTTATTTTTCACCAGAAATCAATTTTTAATATGAAAAACTAAAATTGCATTTTAAAGCTAAACCAGAGGAGTTAGAGCCAAAAGTGCAATAATTTGTAATCACTTTTATTTTTCACCAGAAATCAATTTTTAATATGAAAAACTAAAATTGCATTTTAAAGCTAAACCAGAGGAGTTAGAGCCAAAAGGGCAATTATTTGTAATCACTTTTATTTTTCACCAAAAATCGATTCTTTATATGAAAAACTAAAATTGTATTTTATAGCTAAACCAGAGGAGTTAGAGCCAAAAGGGCAATTATTTGTAATCACTTTTATTTTTTACCAAAAATCAATTTTTAATATGAAAAACTAAAATTGTATTTTATAGCTAAACCAGAGGAGTTAGAGCCAAAAGAGCAATTATTTGTAATCACTTTTATTTTTCACCCAAAATCGATTTTTTATATGAAAAATCGATTTTTTATATGAAAAACTAAAGTTGCGTTTTATAGCTAAACCAGAGGAGTTAGAGCCAAAAGGTCAATTATTTGTTATCACTTTTATTTTTCACCAAAAATCGATTCTTTATATGAAAAACCAAAATTGCATTTTAAAGCTAAACCAGAGGAGTTAGAGCCAAAAGGTCAATAATTTGTAATCACTTTTATTTTTCACCCAAAATCGATTTTTTATATGAAAAATCGATTTTTTATATGAAAAATCGATTTTTTATATGAAAAACTAAAATTGTATTTTATAGCTAAACCAGAGGAGTTAGAGCCAAAAGGGCAATTATTTGTAATCACTTTTATTTTTCACCAAAAATCAATTTTTAATATGAAAAACTAAAATTGCATTTTAAAGCTAAACCAGAGGAGTTAGAGCCAAAAGGGCAATTATTTGTAATCACTTTTATTTTTCACCAAAAATCAATTTTTAATATGAAAAACTAAAATTGCATTTTATAGCTAAACCAGAGGAGTTAGAGCCAAAAGGGCAATAATTTGTTATCACTTTTATTTTTCACCAAAAATCAATTTTTAATATGAAAAACTAAAATTGCATTTTATAGCTAAACCAGAGGAGTTAGAGCCAAAAGGGCAATAATTTGTTATCACTTTTATTTTTCACCCAAAATCGATTTTTTATATGAAAAATCGATTTTTTATATGAAAAACTAAAATTGCATTTTATAGCTAAACCAGAGGAGTTAGAGCCAAAAGGGCAATAATTTGTAATCACTTTTATTTTTCACCAAAAATCGATTTTTTATATGAAAAATCGATTTTTTATATGAAAAACTAAAATTGCATTTTATAGCTAAACCAGAGGAGTTAGAGCCAAAAGGGCAATAATTTGTAATCACTTTTATTTTTCACCAAAAATCGATTTTTTATATGAAAAATCGATTTTTTATATGAAAAACTAAAATTGCATTTTATAGCTAAACCAGAGGAGTTAGAGCCAAAAG
Source organism: Cochliomyia hominivorax (assembly GCA_004302925.2). Lineage (NCBI taxonomy): Eukaryota > Metazoa > Arthropoda > Insecta > Diptera > Calliphoridae > Cochliomyia > Cochliomyia hominivorax. Next base: position 30,624,892 of record PYHX02000467.1, on the reverse strand, counting down.
GGCAATTATTTGTAATCACTTTTATTTTTCACCAAAAATCAATTTTTAATATGAAAAACTAAAATTGCATTTTATAGCTAAACAGAGGAGTTAGAGCCAAAAGGGCAATATTTGTAATCACTTTTATTTTTCACCAAAAATCATTTTTATATGAAAATCGATTTTTATATGAAAACTAAAATTGCATTTTATAGCTAAACCAGAGGAGTTAGAGCCAAAAGGGCAATAATTTGTAATCACTTTTATTTTTCACCAAAATCATTTTTATATGAAAATCGATTTAAATGAAAACTAAAATTGCATTTTATAGCTAAACCAGAGGAGTTAGAGCCAAAAGTGCAATAATTTGTAATCACTTTTATTTTTCACCAAAAATCAATTTTTAATATGAAAAACTAAAATTGCATTTTAAAGCTAAACCAGAGGAGTTAGAGCCAAAAGGGCAATAATTTGTAATCACTTTTATTTTTCACCAGAAATCAATTTTTAATATGAAAAACTAAAATTGCATTTTAAAGCTAAACCAGAGGAGTTAGAGCCAAAAGGGCAATTATTTGTAATCACTTTTATTTTTCACCAAAAATCGATTTTTATATGAAAAACTAAAATTGCATTTTATAGCTAAACCAGAGGAGTTAGAGCCAAAAGGGCAATATTTGTAATCACTTTTATTTTTCACCAAAAATCAATTTTAATATGAAAAACTAAAATTGCATTTTATAGCTAAACCAGAGGAGTTAGAGCCAAAAGGGCAATAATTTGTAATCACTTTTATTTTTCACCCAAAATCGATTTTTTATATGAAAAATCGATTTTTTATATGAAAAACTAAAGTTGCGTTTTATAGCTAAACCAGAGGAGTTAGAGCCAAAAGGTCAATTATTTGTTATCACTTTTATTTTTCACCAAAAATCGATTCTTTATATGAAAAACCAAAATTGCATTTTAAAGCTAAACCAGAGGAGTTAGAGCCAAAAGGGCAATAATTTGTAATCACTTTTATTTTTCACCCAAAATCGATTTTATAAAATCGATTTTTATATGAAAAATCGATTTTTTATATGAAAAACTAAAATTGCATTTTATAGCTAAACCAGAGGAGTTAGAGCCAAAAGGGCAATATTTGTAATCACTTTTATTTTTACCAAAAATCAATTTTTAATATGAAAAACCAAAATTGCATTTTAAAGCTAAACCAGAGGAGTTAGAGCCAAAAGGGCAATTATTTGTAATCACTTTTATTTTTCACCAAAAATCAATTTTTAATATGAAAAACTAAAATTGTATTTTATAGCTAAACCAGAGGAGTTAGAGCCAAAAGGGCAATAATTTGTTATCACTTTTATTTTTTCACCAAAAATCAATTTTTAATATGAAAAACTAAAATTGTATTTTATAGCTAAACCAGAGGAGTTAGAGCCAAAAGGGCAATAATTTGTTAATCACTTTTATTTTTCACCCAAAATCGATTTTTTATATGAAAAATCGATTTTATGAAAAACTAAAATTGCATTTTATAGCTAAACCAGAGGAGTTAGAGCCAAAAGGGCAATAATTTGTTATCACTTTTATTTTCACCAAAATCGATTTTTTATATGAAAATCGATTTTTATATGAAAAACTAAAATTGTATTTTATAGCTAAACCAGAGGAGTTAGAGCCAAAAGGGCAATATTTGTAATCACTTTTATTTTTTACCAAAAATCGATTTTTTATATGAAAAGCTAAAATTGCATTTTATAGCTAAACCAGAGGAGTTAGAGCCAAAAGGGCAATAATTTGTTATCACTTTTATTTTTCACCAAAAATCGATTTTTATATGAAAATCGATTTTTTATATGAAAAACTAAAATTGCATTTTATAGCTAAACCAGAGGAGTTAGAGCAAAAGGGAAATAATTTGTTATCACTTTTATTTTTCACCAAAAATCAATTTTAAATATGAAAAACTAAAATTGAATTTTATAGCTAAACCAGAGGAGTTAGAGCCAAAAGGGCAATTATTTGTAATCACTTTTATTTTTCACCAAAAATCGATTCTTTATATGAAAAATTAAAATTGTATTTTATAGCTAAACCAGAGGAGTTAGAGCCAAAAGGGCAATTATTTGTAATCACTTTTATTTTTTACCAAAAATCGATTTTTTATATGAAAAACTAAAATTGTATTTTATAGCTAAACCAGAGGAGTTAGAGCCAAAAGGGCAATTTATTTGTAATCACTTTTATTTTTCACCAAAAATCGATTTTTATATGAAAAACTAAAATTGCATTTTAAAGCTAAACCAGAGGAGTTAGAGCCAAAAGGCAATAATTTGTAATCACTTTTATTTTTCACCAAAAATCAATTTTTAATATGAAAAAACTAAAATTGCATTTTAAAGCTAAACCAGAGGAGTTAGAGCCAAAAGGGCAATAATTTGTTATCACTTTTATTTTTCACCAAAAATCAATTTTTAATATGAAAAACTAAATTGCATTTTATAGCTAAACCAGAGGAGTTAGAGCCAAAAGGGCAATAATTTGTAATCACTTTTATTTTTCACCAAAATCAATTTTTAATATGAAAAACTAAAATTGCATTTTATAGCTAAACCAGAGGAGTTAGAGCCAAAAGGGCAATTATTTGTAATCACTTTTATTTTTCACCAAAAAATCGATTTTTTATATGAAAAATCGATTTTTTTATATGAAAAACTAAAATTGCATTTTATAGCTAAACCAGAGGAGTTAGAGCCAAAAGGGCAATTAATTTGTAATCACTTTTATTTTTCACCAAAAATCGATTTTTTATATGAAAAACTAAAATTGCATTTTATAGCTAAACCAGAGGAGTTAGAGCCAAAAGGGCAATTATTTGTAATCACTTTTATTTTTCACCAAAATCGATTTTTATATGAAAAACTAAAATTGCATTTTATAGCTAAACCAGAGGAGTTAGAGCCAAAAGGGCAATTATTTGTAATCACTTTTATTTTTCACCAAAAATCGATTTTTAATATGAAAAACTAAAATTGCATTTTAAAGCTAAACCAGAGGAGTTAGAGCCAAAAGGGCAATAATTTGTAATCACTTTTATTTTTCACCCAAAAATCGATTTTTAATATGAAAAACTAAAATTGCATTTTAAAGCTAAACCAGAGGAGTTAGAGCCAAAAGGGCAATTATTTGTAATCACTTTTATTTTTCACCCAAAAATCGATTTTTAATATGAAAAACTAAAATTGCATTTTAAAGCTAAACCAGAGGAGTTAGAGCCAAAAGGGCAATTATTTGTAATCACTTTTATTTTTCACCAAAATCGATTTTTAATATGAAAAACTAAAATTGCATTTTATAGCTAAACCAGAGGAGTTAGAGCCAAAAGGGCAATAATTTGTAATCACTTTTATTTTTCACCAAAAATCGATTTTTTATATGAAAATCGATTTTTATATGAAAAACTAAAATTGCATTTTATAGCTAAACCAGAGGAGTTAGAGCCAAAAGGGCAATAATTTGTAATCACTTTTATTTTTCACCAAAATCGATTTTTTAATTATGAAAAACTAAAATTGCATTTTATAGCTAAACCAGAGGAGTTAGAGCCAAAAGGGCAATAATTTGTAATCACTTTTATTTTTCACCAAAAATCAATTTTTATATGAAAATCGATTTTTATATGAAAACTAAAATTGCATTTTATAGCTAAACCAGAGGAGTTAGAGCCAAAAGGGCAATAATTTGTAATCACTTTTATTTTTCACCAAAAATCAATTTTTAATATGAAAAACTAAAATTGCATTTTAAAGCTAAACCAGAGGAGTTAGAGCCAAAAGGGCAATTATTTGTAATCACTTTTATTTTTCACCAAAATCGATTTTTTAATTATGAAAAACTAAAATTGCATTTTAAGCTAAACCAGAGGAGTTAGAGCCAAAAGGGCAATTATTTGTAATCACTTTTATTTTTCACCAAAAATCAATTTTTAATATGAAAAACTAAAATTGCATTTTAAAGCTAAACCAGAGGAGTTAGAGCCAAAAGGGCAATAATTTGTAATCACTTTTATTTTTCACCAAAAATCAATTTTTATATGAAAAACTAAAATTGCATTTTAAAGCTAAACCAGAGGAGTTAGAGCCAAAAGGGCAATAATTTGTAATCACTTTTATTTTTCACCCAAAAATCAATTTTTAATATGAAAAACTAAAATTGCATTTTAAAGCTAAACCAGAGAGTTAGAGCCAAAAGGGCAATTATTTGTAATCACTTTTATTTTTCACCCAAAAATCAATTTTTAATATGAAAAACTAAAATTGCATTTTAAAGCTAAACCAGAGGAGTTAGAGCCAAAAGGGCAATTATTTGTAATCACTTTTATTTTTCACCAAAAATCAATTTTTAATATGAAAAACTAAAATTGCATTTTAAAGCTAAACCAGAGGAGTTAGAGCCAAAAGGGCAATTATTTGTAATCACTTTTATTTTTCACCAAAAATCAATTTTTAATATGAAAAACTAAAATTGCATTTTATAGCTAAACCAGAGGAGTTAGAGCCAAAAGGGCAATAATTTGTAATCACTTTTATTTTTCACCAAAAATCAATTTTTAATATGAAAAACTAAAATTGCATTTTAAAGCTAAACCAGAGGAGTTAGAGCCAAAAGGGCAATAATTTGTAATCACTTTTATTTTTCACCAAAAATCGATTTTTAATATGAAAAACTAAAATTGCATTTTAAAGCTAAACCAGAGGAGTTAGAGCCAAAAGGGCAATTATTTGTAATCACTTTTATTTTTCACCAAAAATCGATTTTTAATATGAAAAACTAAAATTGCATTTTAAAGCTAAACCAGAGGAGTTAGAGCCAAAAGGGCAATTATTTGTAATCACTTTTATTTTTCACCAAAAATCGATTTTTTATATGAAAAACTAAAATTGCATTTTATAGCTAAACCAGAGGAGTTAGAGCCAAAAGGGCAATAATTTGTAATCACTTTTATTTTTCACCAAAAATCAATTTTTAATATGAAAAACTAAAATTGCATTTTATAGCTAAACCAGAGGAGTTAGAGCCAAAAGGGCAATATTTGTAATCACTTTTATTTTTCACCAAAATCAATTTTTAATATGAAAAACTAAAATTGCATTTTATAGCTAAACCAGAGGAGTTAGAGCCAAAAGGGCAATTATTTGTAATCACTTTTATTTTTCACCAAAAATCGATTTTTATATGAAAAACTAAAATTGCATTTTATAGCTAAACCAGAGGAGTTAGAGCCAAAAGGGCAATTATTTGTAATCACTTTTATTTTTCACCAAAATCGAATTTTAATATGAAAAACTAAAATTGCATTTAAAGCTAAACCAGAGGAAGTTAGAGCCAAAAGGGCAATTATTTGTTATCACTTTTATTTTTCACCAAAAATCGATTTTTATATGAAAAACTAAAATTGCATTTTAAAGCTAAACAGAGGAGTTAGAGCCAAAAGGGGCAATAATTTGTAATCATTTTATTTTTCACCAAAAATCAATTTTTAATATGCAAAAACTAAAATTGCATTTTAAGCTAAACCAGAGGAGTTAGAGCAAAAGGGCAATTATTTGTAATCACTTTTATCTTTCACCCAAAATCGATTTTTTAATATGAAAAACTAAAATTGCATTTTATAGCTAAACCAGAGGAGTTAGAGCCAAAAGGGCAATATTTGTAATCACTTTTATTTTTCACCCAAAATCATTTTTATATGAAAAAACTAAAATTGCATTTTAAGCTAAACTAGAGGAGTTAGAGCCAAAAGGGCAATTATTTGTATCACTTTTATTTTTCACCAAAAATCAATTTTTAATATGAAAAACTAAAATTGCATTTTAAAGCAAAACCAGAGGAGTTAGAGCCAAAAGGGCAATTATTTGTAATCACTTTTATTTTTCACCAAAAATCAATTTTTAATATGAAAAACTAAAATTGCATTTTAAAGCTAAACCAGAGGAGTTAGAGCCAAAAGGGCAGTTATTTGTAATCACTTTTATTTTTCACCAAAAATCAATTTTTAATATGAAAAACTAAAATTGCATTTTAAAGCAAAACCAGAGGAGTTAGAGCCAAAAGGGCAATTATTTGTAATCACTTTTATTTTTCACCAAAAATCAATTTTTAATATGAAAAACTAAAATTGCATTTTATAAGCTAAACCAGAGGAGTTAGAGCCAAAAGGGCAATAATTTGTAATCACTTTTATTTTTCACCAAAAATCAATTTTTAATATGAAAAACTAAAATTGCATTTTAAAGCTAAACCAGAGGAGTTAGAGCCAAAAGGGCAATATTTGTAATCACTTTTATTTTTCACCAAAAATCAATTTTTAATATCAAAAACTAAAATTGCATTTTAAAGCTAAAACCAGAGGAGTTAGAGCCAAAAGGGCAGTTATTTGTAATCACTTTTATTTTTCACCAAAAATCGATTTTTAATATGAAAAACTAAAATTGCATTTTAAAGCTAAACCAGAGGAGTTAGAGCCAAAAGGGCAATTATTTGTAATCACTTTTATTTTTCACCAAAAATCAATTTTTAATATGAAAAACTAAAATTGCATTTTAAAGCTAAACCAGAGGAGTTAGAGCCAAAAGGGCAATAATTTGTAATCACTTTTATTTTTCACCAAAAATCAATTTTTAATATGAAAAACTAAAATTGCATTTTAAGCTAAACCAGAGGAGTTAGAGCCAAAAGGGCAATATTTGTAATCACTTTTATTTTTCACCCAAAATCATTTTTAATATGAAAAACTAAAATTGCATTTTATAGCTAAACCAGAGAGTTAGAGCCAAAAGGGCAATAATTTGTTAATCACTTTTATTTTTCACCAAAAATCAATTTTTAATATGAAAAACTAAAATTGCATTTTATAGCTAAACCAGAGGAGTTAGAGCCAAAAGGGCAATTATTTGTAATCACTTTTATTTTTCACCAAAAATCGATTTTTTAATATGAAAAACTAAAATTGCATTTTAAAGCTAAACCAGAGGAGTTAGAGCCAAAAGGGCAATAATTGTTATCACTTTTATTTTTCACCAAAAATCGATTTTTAATATGAAAAACTAAAATTGCCATTTTAAAGCTAAACCAGAGGAGTTAGAGCCAAAAGGGCAATAATTTGTAATCACTTTTATTTTTCACCAAAAATCAATTTTTTAATATGAAAAACTAAAATTGCATTTTAAAGCTAAACCAGAGGAGTTAGAGCCAAAAGGGCAATTATTGTAATCACTTTTATTTTCCACCAAAAATCGATTTTTAATATGAAAAACTAAAATTGCATTTTATAGCTAAACCAGAGGAGTTAGAGCCAAAAGAGGCAATTATTTGTAATCACTTTATTTTTCACCAAAAAATCGATTTTTTATATGAAAATCGATTTTTTATATGAAAACTAAAATTGCATTTTATAGCTAAACCTAGAGGAGTTAGAGCCAAAAGGGCAATTATTTGTATCACTTTTATTTTTCACCAAAATCGATTTTTATATGAAAAACTTAAAATTGCATTTTATAGCTAAACCAGAGGAGTTAGAGCCAAAAGGGCAATTATTTGTAATCACTTTTATTTTTCACCCAAAATCGATTTTTTAATATATGAAAAACTAAAATTGCATTTTATAGCTAAACCAGAGGAGTTAGAGCCAAAAGGGCAATAATTTGTAATCACTTTTATTTTTCACCAAAAATCAATTTTTAATATGAAAAACTAAAATTGCATTTTATAGCTAAACCAGAGGAGTTAGAGCCAAAAGGGCAATATTTGTAATCACTTTATTTTTCACCAAAAATCGATTTTTTATATGAAAAATTAAAATTGCATTTTATAGCTAAACCAGAGGAGTTAGAGCCAAAAGGGCAATAATTTGTTATCACTTTTATTTTTCACCAAAAATCAATTTTTATATGAATAAAAACTAAAATTGCATTTTATAGCTAAACCAGAGGAGTTAGAGCCAAAAGGGCAATAATTTGTTAATCACTTTTATTTTTCACCAAAAATCAATTTTTAATATGAAAACTAAAATTGCATTTTATAGCTAAACCAGAGGAGTTAGAGCCAAAAGGCAATATTTGTATCACTTTTATTTTTCACCAAAATCGATTTTTTATATGAAAAACTAAAATGCATTTTAAGCTAAACCAGAGGAGTTAGAGCCAAAAGGCAATTATTTGTAATCACTTTTATTTTTCACAAAAATCATTTTAATATGAAAAACTAGAAATTGCATTTTAAAGCTAAACCAGAGGAGTTAGAGCCAAAAAGGCAATATTTGTAATCACTTTTATTTTTCACCAAAAAATCTGCAATTTTTAATATGAAAAACTAAAATTGCATTTTATAGACTAAACAGAAGAGTTAGAGCCAAAGGGCAATATTTGTAATCACTTTATTTTTCACCAAAAGTCGAATTTTTTATATGAAAAACTAAATATTGCATTTTATAGCTAAACCAGAAGGAGTTAGAGCCAAAAGGGCAATTATTTGTAATCACTTTTATTTTTCACCAAAATCGATTTTTAATATTGAAAAACTAAAATTGCGATTTATAGCTAAACTAGAGGAGTTAGAGCCAAAAGGGCAATAATTTGTAATCACTTTTATTTTTCACCAAAAATGAATTTTTAATATAGAAAAAACTAAAATTGCATTTTATAGCTAAACTAGAGGGAGTTAGAGCCAAAACGGGCAATAATTTGTAATCACTTTTATTTTTCACCAAAAGTCGATTTTTTATATGAAAAACTAAAATTGCATTTTATAGCTAAACTAGAGGAGTTAGAGCAAAAGGGCATTAATTGTAATCACTTTTATTTTTCACCAAAAATTGAATTTTTATATGAAAAACTAAAATTGCATTTTATAGCTAAACTAGAGGAGTTAGAGCCAAAAGGGCAATAATTTGTAATCACTTTTATTTTTCACCAAAAATTGAATTTTTATATGAAAAACTAAAATTGCATTTTATAGCTAAACCAGAGTTAGAGCCAAAAGGGCAATAATTTGTAATCACTTTTATTTTTCACCAAAAATTTTTTTATATGAAAAACTAAAATTGCATTTTATAGCTAAACTAGAGGAGTTAGAGCCAAAAGGGCAATAATTTGTAATCACTTTTATTTTTCAAAAATTGAATTTTTATATGAAAAACTAAAATTGCATTTTATAGCTAAACCAGAAAGGAATTAGAATCACTTTTGTAAAGATTTTTAATAAAGAATTTTTGTAAAACTTTTTTTAATTTTACAAAACGAATTTAAAAAAAATAATTAATAAAATTGCATTTTAGCTAAACTGGAGTTTTTAAAAGGGCAATAATTTGTAATCATTTTTATTTAAAGAATTAGAGCAGTAATATTCCAAAAGGGCAGTAATCACTTTTAAGTTAGCATATTCGTGGAACAGTACTTCCAATTCATCGTTTTCGATTTTTTCTCTTCTCAAGAAACTTTTACGTTTCTTGACCCCCTTCTAACGTGTATTTAAATTAAATTTATTACTTTTTCTCATTTAAGAAAATCTTTGTGACAAATTATAAAGATGTTTTTTTTCGTTTCCCAAAAAATTATTTCCCATAAAGTTAATTTTCTTTAAATAATTATTTGAATATCTCATATGTTAAAGTATGAGAATGTATGTGACTTAAAACGCCCTCTACACTACACCCACTTTTCTATTGTTCTGTTGTTGGAGGGTATGTGAGTTAGTATTATTTTATGTTCGAAATGAAAACTCACGATATGGAAAGAGAGGATTCATAAATTTTATAGTGTTTTAAAAATGTGTGTGAATTTTTTTCTAAATAACGATTCCCGATAAATGTTAAAATAGTTATTAAATAATAATTTCACCTTGATGACATTGCTGAAGTTAAAAAAAACATATATTGTTGAATCAAACGATATGAATAGGAATAATTCGGTTTTAAGGAATCTGAAATACCCTAAGAAATACTGTAGTAAAAAAATTAAATTTGGTTGTTGTTGTAAAAGGTGTATGGAGGACAATCATACTGGGCATCTATTTCGAGGGGAAACAACTTTCGGCTGGTACAGCTGTCGCTGAGTTGACAATCTTAGACTGCGTATAACTCTGGTCGTTCCGTTGCGAAGATCTTTTTGTCGTAGGAATGTTGAATGATGGTAAATAGTTTTGGAAACCTTAAATTGTTGGACACAAGCTTAGATAACCGTTGTTGCACTCTTTCATTACGCACTCCTCAGCATTTAACGATTTAAATGTTGCTGATTGCGACGCTTTTACCTCTTTGTTACCAGTTAAAGGCTTTTGCACCAATTTGAGATCAAGATTTCCACAATGTGACACTGAATGGAGCAGTCAACACTTCCCAAATGCAAAATGGAGTTATGAAAAACTTCATCTTTTTGTAATATTCAAACATCGTTTACGACCTACGAAATTGGTTTCTAACCTTTTTTTGGCCTCAGTTAATGCAGGACCTAACTTCCTTTTTAATCTGCCCGAATCTATTCGCATAACTAATCTGGGGATGATTGTCCAATATCCAAAGATATTCTAGAGTATTAAGCTTTCAGAACTTTCAGCATTTTCGCTCAGGCTTATTGGTACTTACTCAATTTGGACCAGTGTGGGCCTTTGGGAAGCCTTTCCATGCGAGGCTAATCTTAGAATTTTGTTAACCTGTAGTCTTAGCTTATTTCAAGAAAGTAAAAGTTTGACGAGTTCCGATAATAATATCACATTTTGTAACCATAGCATTAAAAGAGCTTTTTTCCGTAAATGATGTACCATCCTCTGTAAGCGAGCGTTTTCATTTTACTTGTCTGCACCTTCTTTGTGTGTAGTTGAAAGGCGTTCAAAAATTTTTGATATTCATCTACTGCTGACGGACATTTAAATAAATCTTTCTCGTCACGTTTATGGAAGACTCAGTTTACTAAATTCTAGCGGATCTTCACAAGACTTATTCTTTCTTTCACATATCTTCTTTTGAGGAAGTTCTTCTGATTTATGTTCCTTTTTAACTTTTGGTTCATCCGCATTGTGGCACAATTGAATATGTATTTTCTCAAGATTTTTCTAGTCACATTTATGAAGGGATCAGTTTCCTACATTCTTGTCGATCTTGTCAAGAGAATGTCCTTTCGATTTTTAATTCGTGTTAGCTTTTTTTTCGTCCACGATGTTGTCTAATCGAAGTTTAAACAAACGCTAGGATATGACATCCTAGATGGCGAATAATTGGAAACTGTTAAGAAGATTTACTAAGAGAGTCCAATGCAAAATTCGGAATATTCTTGAATTTGTGGCTAAAGACTTGTATTGATTATAACTGCGATGTTTAAATGGAAATGATATGAAAATAAATCTGAAACTTCCGCACGGTAAGTTTTAATGACTTACACAGTGACAGAAGAAGATGTTGGCGATTTTAAATTGTCAGGTTAGGATGTCCACAGAGTCCTAAATTATGACACTTTGTATCATACAAATTTCTAAAAAAAAGCGATTTCATTTGTGTAAATTCTACTAGTCACCTGTGATTTTACTTTCACTGAGAGCTTTTTAACTATTGAAAGGAGGAGGATGAAGTGGCTATTCGATTAACCATAGTGGAATTACACTGATTAACTCCTTATACAAGATTCTCACAATCCTTATACGAGGAGTTGAGTAAACTAAGCTGTAACAGGCAGGATTCAAGCCAAACAGGATCTGTGTATATCAAGTTATTATAGAACAATCTTTTCAACGATGTACTCTGCTATACATATTGTTCATAGGTTTTATGAAAGCCTTCGATAGCATTACACGAATTGCAATATGAAAATTTTTGAGCACAAATTCGGTACTCCGGAAGATAATACGAGCAAAATCTACAAACGAACAGGAAAGTTTTACGTCCAACAGGAGCTGCTTAAACCAAGCTTTAATAGAACATACTGTTCTATCTAGAGTTCTAGATAACCTTCAACACCATTTTAATGAAAAGTATTGAAAAGAAAGTTTGTACTCCCGAAAAGGAGGTGAAAAGAACAAACCAGAGATTGATTCGCTTTCTTTTGAATTCCATTAAGAGTTTCAAGAAAATTTTGGAGGAATTTATAAGTCAGTGATGTAATGATACTTTATATTACATTTGCAATAACTATCTTAATAGATCCACCTTTCCATGTAGAGTTTACAAAAAAAAAACCGCAATTTTACAATGTATAAAAATAATAAACAGTTATTTGTAGGGAATGAGTTAAAATGTATGTTTGTCAAATAATATTAGGCCCATTAAATGCATGTTTTCATATTACGAACCTTTAACTAATATTAAAAACTTCATATGAACTATGACTCGTATTAACTCATCATCATTGTCATTGTTATTATGGAGTCATTGTCATCAGCATTGACATTTTTTTTTGTACATTAACGTTGGCGTTGTCTTTGCACTTCATAATTTTCTCGATGAATGATTTTCTGTGTGAAGGTTAAGTTATTGTTCGATATTTTTTTGTAATCTAAACAAACGATTTTTTTAACTTAAATTTTCTCTAATAAAAAAAATATAAATTTTCTTGTATAAATATTAACAATCAAAGGGTAACTCCTCACCCTTTATTCGTTTTCTATATGGCAACTTTACTAAATTGTAGCACTTGTTGTTGACAGAGTTGCATTTGTTCGTAAATAGTTTATGTGTCAGTCATGTCATGTCATCTATCTTCCTTTAAAAACTTTCAATATTAAACTTCTTTTTATTATTTAATTTTCTTTACAACATACTAATTTAATACGGGTCTTTAGACTTTTAGATTTATATATATTTTAGTCTTAATTTAATAAGTAGCTCAAGTAGACAATGCGTGCGTGTCATTTTGGTGTTTGGTTAACCAGACGAGGAAAGAATTGTTAAAAAAAAACGCAAACTTTAAAAAATTACACTCATGAACTAAAACTCATGAAAATAATTCTGATATTAATTTGAGAAAAAAAGGAAGAGGAATGAATGCATTTTGTATGCGTTTTTCTCTTAGAATGTGCAATCAAAAACTTTCAATTTCAATGTCATTCAAACGTAAATAAACAAGTGCTCTATATCTTCCCTCTCTTTCTAACTCTCGTTGGTGTTGTCTGCCATGACTTGATATTATAAAATAAATTATTTAATAAGATAAAATGCTTTGGAAATGGCAAAAGATAATAGTTATAGATATGTTTTTAAAGTGAGATCAAGGTCATAAAATGACTTATTTGTTTTTAGCAGGTGTAAGAAAATTAAAAGAGAATTTAAAATGGAATGGAAATTAAAAGAAATCTAGAAATATTCGTCTTCGATATATATTTTTCTTTCTTTTTCTTTTATCAATAAAATGTAATTGAAGTTCGGAAGGAAATTTTCGCCATAAAAAGATAAAAACTGAAATTCAAGTTATATAATTATGGTGGCGAATTTCGGACACTATAACCTCAAATGAGGTTATCCATGTCAACATTTTTCTGTTGACTGTTCTGGAAACATTTAAAAAGTTCTAAAACGACAAAGCAGTAGGCGAAGATGGCATTCTTGCAGACATTCTACAAGTAGACACCGTAGCAAGAGTGGAAGAAATGTCCCATTGTTAAGTTACTACAAACTAGCGACTGGAAATATTTCAATGTCTAGAAAGGGAATCACTGTTCTTAACTCCTAATACAAGACTCTTGCAGGGAATGCTTCAAATCAACGAAACGAAGACGTAAGAATCCTATCAAATAGGTGCTGCATAGATTAAGCTATAAAATGGAAGAATGGAAGGTGCAGATTACTGGCCAAATATGAGCTGTGCAGATCAAGCTATAATATAAATTTCTCCTTAATTACGTAGTCTCCTGTACTTTTCGTTGATTTTTTGAATGCTTTCGATATCATTAGAAGAACTGCAATATGTAAAGCCACGAGAAGAAGAAGGTACTTCAGAAGATTGTAATAAAATTGGATCTATGCACGAGAACACTGAACTCTCAGTTCTTCACATTTGGACTATAGGAATATAATGATGAAAGTCGATTCAGAGATAAATCGTCAACTCGGGTATTTGGATTATGATGATGGTATTTGTTTACTCTATAACAAGGTATCCATGCTGGAATTTAAAGACTTAGAAACACTGACGTGCAATGTTGGACTGGAGATAAATATGAAGAAAATCAAAAGCCATGAAAATACACAACATAAGTACAGTTAACATAATAATTCAAGGCTAACCAAGGCCGAAAAGGCTCTTAGCTTCCACAGTCTGAAAAATTTCAATCATTATAAAGAAGCTCACAAATTACCATCTTCAACGGATACGTCGCAAAAAATAATTGAACGCAATAATTAGACGTAATAATCCCAGGCGATAAAAGTCATATGTAAAGTAAAACTAAGAAGTCGAGTTAATGCCAAATCCAAATATTATCCATATTATTTCATCATATGTAGTTGCTTGTAAATCGATTAGAAGTAGTTGAAATGGATATGGGCACTAAGCATAGTTATAACCAGAAGAAATGGGCAGTATTCCATCATTCCTACATTTCGCTTATGGCCTAAACGAAACAGAAATAGTGGTCGGTGAAAGCTTGGAAAAGTATCGGCAAACATTTCATAATGATTCAACATGTTCTTAAAACGATTTTTTAGTAGCATTTTTCCTTTGAACTACTGGAACATGCGTTAGGTGTTTTACAATTGATTTTGAAAAGCACAAGTTTTTAGTATTTCTGGAGATGATGGATTTGATGGATAAAATATTCCAACAACAACTATTGTACTTTTGGAGAGAAGTTTAAGGTTTCTGTTGTAGCTTGGAAAATTTCTTGCATGAAAAAGTTGTTAATTCTCTTTGATGAGCGACTTAACACATTCGGAATCTTACACTACTGAGATAATTATATTTTGTTTTCATAACTTTGATATGAATCACAACTCCTAAGTTCAGACTGAACGTGAGAAGTTACACAACAAGGACAAAATCGGATATTATATTGAAAATAATGATCTTGTCAATTGAATGAGATCTTCCATTCTCCCCCAAATTTATTGGGTAAATCTTGGAACTAACAATATCTGAGAAAGGTTTAAAAATAAATAGTTTTCCAAGGACATTAGACTGAGACTATATTCTCTAAGAGAGTTTAGACAAAGAGCAAAAAGTTTCATTTCCGGTAGGTAGCAAGCACAAATACCGGATATAATCTTGATCTTGTTAATTAAATGAGATCTTCCTTTGTTAATATTCCCCCCCCAAAAAATAACTTTTTGGAAATTAAACAAATCATGTTTAATTTACCGTTAAAATTCATGTTAAACATAATTTTTGTTTATAACCTTTATCACAAACACACACACACACACACACTCACTCACTGAAAACTAACGGCAAACATCAAAATGTTTTATCACTTTCCAGTGTCATCTAAGTGCCGACAATTAAGCGCCACTTTGAAATCCATATAAACTCATCTATACAAACATACATCTGTACATCTGTATGTTTGTATAGATGTATGTAGATAAATTTCCAACCAATTAAGATTGAATTGAGCACGAGAATAAAAACACTGAAAACTAAATTCAAATGAAAAATATTTAATAATCATAGACGCAACATGATCATCAACATCAACATCAACATATCCATCGTCATCAGCATACAAATAATAAAACTGCTTGATGATGAGGATGATGATGATGATGGTGAATGAAGCCGCCAAAGTTTCCTCATTCACATAATGTGTTTATAAGGAAAAATATATTCGAATATTTTGTATTCGACATTAAAATGTTTATAATAAATTGTTTGTGATGATATACGGTGGGAAGTTGTATAAATCATTTTGATTGACAGCTTGGAGGTCCAACAATAATTTGTGAAAACATTTTACACATCAAATTGTGAGTGACCAAAAAAAAAATAAAAGAGTGCGAGCGGAAAAAACAGCGCAAAAGTTCTAAGAACCACAACATATCGGTCAAACCAAGAAAAAAATATGCAGCCAGCATTTTTTTACATAAATGTATGATGGTTTTATAATTCAATGATGATGATCATGATGATGTTGTTTGAACATCATCAATATCTTTTTACATCTTTTTAAAGTAATTACACATTTATGATGATAAGGGGGTTACACTGAAAAGGGCTTTTGTAATAATTTGTCTAGTATTGAAACGTATTTTTTGGAATGAAGACTCCGAGAATTTGGTAAGCATATATGCCGTATGATGGATATGGTTCAAGTACTGCTAGTTTATCATGCCGTGAGAAAAAAATGATAATAAGTTTTAATTGCGAACATTCGATTGAGAAATATTTCTAAAAGTTGCATTTGCGGGAATACATCGCTAGTCACAAATAACACTGAGTGAACTGGATTACTGGGAACATTACATACAGAAAAGGGGAAACTTTCATGATTTGCTAAACTTGGAACTCTATTACAAACGCATGGCAAATGGTATTATTTGAACTACTGCCGTCGTAAGATCAACATTTGGCGAAAACAGATGAAATTGAATGCAGCAATTGTTATTGAACTATTGCTAACACAGCTTTTCAATTACATTCTGGACATATACATATGTTCTGTTCACCTCAAATTTTACAGATAAGATCTAGACTAAGGTTGGTGTACTTGTCAAGTCGTGCTAATTATACGGTAATATTAGCAAGTGATGAAGTATCATCTCCATCAGCATATTTTTGATGGCTTCATTTTTCAAAGCATCACATCGGAAGTGGACAAAGCCACAACACTTGACTTTTCTAAGGTCTATACTAACAACGAGATTATATTCCCTTCTTTAGTATCAGATGGTTCATGTTGTCTTTTTGGCAGAATTTAGTCCGTAGACAAATTTCAAGGATTTTTATCCCAAGTAAGACAACAGATAGTTTCGTCATTATCCTTAGACCATCCAAGAAAGACTTTTTACACTTCTGTGTATAACGATTTGGAATTGTACATGTTAACATGTTAAAGTCAACATTAAGGCCAGAAATGAGAAGATTCAATGTTTCTAATTGTTCGTAATCTTAGAAGACATCTTTACAATAGCAACTAACCTGGCTAGAGAGCACGGTCACACTCCTGTCTTTACTGTAATAAATATTACCTACAAGAGGAAAGATGGCATTGCCACATTATTAAGGAATATATAGAAATCACATAAATAAGTATCTCTCTAAATGGGATTTCGGTTGTGTTTTTAGAAGTTTTTGAAATTTTCAATTGTCATAGCCTTCCCAAAGCTATTTTCTGTCAATGTTAAAATTTTGCTGACAACATTGTACAATAACAGACATCGTGTCCAAATCGAACCGTGGTGGAATGTTAACGAAAACAGCATTTCCAATTCAGCATAAGAAAGGTCTCTATAGATTGTAAGTGATCATTGTATCAGTAGATCCAATATCCCCTGCCCTGAGAAACTTTCTCAGACCATAATATTTCCACCTCCATGCTTAACTGAGTCGGTTGTACATCTCGAATTAAACACGTCAGCTTAAGGTTACCGACTATTATTTCTTCTTCGGAGATTAAACCTAGGCTCGTCTGACTATAACACATTTTGCGATGCTATGGGGTCAATTTAAATTCGAGTAACGAGCTTTTTCTGTTTCATCTGTAGTTTCTAAGACCGAACATTTTTTTATTAACGACCTAATTATATTTGTTTTCAGCATCGAAAATAATTGGCTAAATTTGTAAGGTCATGACTAAATAGGGGCGAAGATAGCTCAGCTCTAACCATGTGAAATATTTATAAAATACATCTAACGGTTCAAATTAAATTCCAAAAAACGACTTGGACAAGCTGTGTAACATTGGGAATATTTTGACGCGGACCTCTAGTTCTTTGGTTAGTTTTTTAACTTACTTTTTCTCCTACCCTCGTTTATAACTTACCATTCACCATTTCATATCTTACAATTGTACATTTGTCAGACCAAATGATTCCATCATTAATTTCTTTATTGTAACCACAAAAAAATTTATTCAAAACAAATATAATGCTATATTCGGCTTTGTCGAATCTTCAATACCCTCCGCCAT